>CAXITT010000261.1:497551-555773 GCA_964033795.1 Lymnaea stagnalis | reverse complement strand
CCCCCCCCCCCCCCCCCCAATCCTCCTTGCCCCAAACCAAATCCCTTTTATCATTTACTGGTTTGAATGTCTTCCCCAAACACAAAGTAATAATCAAACAGAACTTCACAGCATGTTATTTTAAGAACGCAGAAACATTGAGTTGTACCTTACTTTCAGTGACAGCCTGGATGGTGAACTGAGGTCAGTGAAACAGAGTCTAGCTAAGAAGAACCAAGAGTTCACGACGGCTGCCGATGGACTGGAGTATGAGTTGGCTGGATTGAAGAGGCAGTTGGAGGATATGGAGAATGAGAAACAGCTTGTCCTTAAAGATAAAGAAAACTTATTGGAAGAGGTACTTTTCGATAGACTTTCTCAACTTACCTTAGATCAGAGATTCCCAAAGTGGTCCTTAACGACCCCCAGGGGTCGACGACAACTTGCAAAGGGTCCATGTCGGCGAAAAAAAAATTAATATCAGGTAAACCCAAAACCCAAAAAACATGGCAAATGGTCTACGAGATAAAAAAAAGTTTGGGGACCTCTGCCTTTGATGATCATTCTCCAGACCGATCATTCATAAGCAGGCACACCTAGTTTTTGATGGAAAAAGCCTGAAAAGTATGTATCCTGCTCATAAGCCTACCCCATAAAATAATATGCAAGTGTGAGCAATCCCGTACTAAAGAATATCTGGGGTGAGATTATGCTGATGCTATTAATAAATGCATAGTGGCACACCACTTTCAGTGACTTTGTTTCTTATTGTTATTCAGGTAAACAATGGCAGAAGCCCATACATTAAAAAGTTGTTGTTGAAATCAAAATTTGTAAATCATGACATTAATTCTAATTTATTTTACGAAGAAAATGAATCAAATAAATAATAAGATAAGTGCTGACATTTGTTAATATTTAAAGCTTCTGGTAATGTATGAGAATCTTGTTGAGCCCATGGTAGAACTACAATGACACTGTCATTGCTCAATTAACCGTTTTAATTTTCTTTTTTAATCCACCGGGGCCCCTCATAAACCTACCACCCCACTTATTTGCCTTAAATAATTCCAAAAGGGAGAGTCATGTCTTTGATGCAGTGTTATTTGGTAAAGGCCATTTATAATACATAGTGTAGATACTATTCTAAAGCTGAGTCACCAGGACAGATGCAACAACATTTAGCTATGTACCATATGGTAAATCCAAATATTTGATGATTGTGTTCTGAACTCAGGTGAATCAGACGGTGGATACCCTGGTGTCAGAGAGGTCAAGGTTACAGACAGAACTTCAGGCCTGCTGTGTTGAAGCTGAAACGTTAAAATCCACATGTTCTAGGCTTGAGCAAGATAAGGCTTTACTTCTGGAGCGTCTTAGTGGCCTTCAGCATCAACAGGTGAGTGTCATCTTGTTGTAGTGACTATTGGCTAGGTGAACAAATTTAAATGTTAAAGTCAAGTCCAGATTGAGCTGATGGCTTAACCATGAACCATGATTTTAAAAGAAAATATTTTCCAGACCATTGTGAAAACTGTATTACAGATTCTAACTTAAAAAGTATAATTTATCAATGTATTTATGTAAAATATTTATCACTAAATTTGTAATCGCCAATTGTTATAAAATCATCAGCCATGTGACATGATAGTTGCATCTTCCTCTTGAATAAGAGGTTGCTGGTAACATCCTTTAACAAAAATTTTCCTTAAGATAACGCAACGAAAGGTTGAAGAAACCCTCAATGAAATGATGGAGCAAAAGAACAGACTGGCTTATGACAATGGGAAACTTCAATCCACTATCAACCAGCTACAAAAAGAACTGGATGAAGCAACAAAGGAACAGGGGGAAATAAGTCAGCTGAGGAAACTCAACCAAAACATACAAGCCAAGTACACAAAGGTTAGTTTTAAATAGTGAGTAAAATAGGTTGGCCCTACTATAGTGAAATAGATTGGCTATATTCAGTGCTTTTTTATAAGTAAAAAGATGCCAGAACTCTTATATGTTTAATTTTTTTTTTCAAATATACATTAAATAAGTTAAATTCTGCCAAAAATAGGAACACCATGTGACTGGTTATATTTATATGAAAGATATTTTCTATTTATTGGCTCTGGAAAGATTTTGATAAATATGAGATTCTATTTTTTAGAGTATTGTAATAGAATCATTACTGACATAACTTTATTTCACATAACATTTTATTGTTAGTTTACTGTAATTATCAATAAATCATTTTTAAAATTAAGATGATTGTTGAAAAGTGTTATTTTTTTAAATATTTTTTACAGAGCCAACAAGAAATCTCTGAATATAAAATATCACTACAAAGATCAGATGCCCAGATCAGGGCTGCTTCAGATGACTTAGAAAGAAAAGATAAGGAAGTGAAGGCTGCTCTGTACAGGAAGGAGGAGGCAGAGATGGAGGCTGGAAAATTAAGGGCAAATTTGGAGGTGCTAGAAGGGAGACAACTGCATAAAGTAAGTAGCACTATGCATTTTTTTTATTGCTTTGATACTTTAAACCATTATTCTAAATATATTATTGGTAGATTACTAATTCAATAAGCATTGGCAGCATTAACATTTTTGAATTTTCTTTATGCTGTTAAAACTCCTCTGACTGTGCCAGGTTTCCAACTACCAGAAAAATATGGAGGAAGCCAAAAGTGTCAATCAAGAAATTGCTAGCACATTAGAAGCTGTCATGTCATCTCATTCTCAGCTACAAACTATTGTGGAGAACTTGCAGGTAGATATGAAGAAAAACACATGCATATTATAAAAATGGGTTTTAAATTCTGTAACATTGAATTTATGCTGTTGATAATATTTTTGAACCAAGCGTTGATATGTTGGCTTTACAAAAAAATTGAGGAAAATATTTGCAAGTTATGAAAGCCTGCTTCCATCTCTTATTCTATGAATGTACATGAATTGGACTTATAAATACTAAAATTTATTGGGGATCAAGATATTTTTGTAACCACTCTCCTTGCAAGAATATCAAATAAATAATATAGTTTTATTATGTGTTTTGTTTTCTATTTCAAATCAGGTCAGTTCTTTTATGATGATACACAAATCAGTCTATTTTTTTTTTTTAAATATTTATCCTTCCCGACTGCATTAAAAAATATTTTGTGCAGCTCAGTTTTACTTATTTCAAACAGATTAAAAACTCTGGGGGAAAAAGAGTTAAACCTTCCTCTTTAAGAGTTCAAAATTTTTTCGTAAGAAATTAAACCTGTCTTCTGATCGTACAGACCTGTACTTAATATTTTTAAAATGTGTATGTCTTAGATTGAGCTTGGAAAACGAGACAGTCTAATCAATCAGTTAAAGCGCAGCAGGTAAGCTGTATACATTTTACACTGAAGAGTATTCTTTACCAGGTGAAGCTAGGATTTCCCAACTGCTCAAAATTTAAGTAATTTTCTTATGTTATTGTGAAATATACAAAATTATACTTGCTTTTTTTTTCCTGTTTATGTGTAAAGAAAGTTTATTTATTGCCAACTGAATTTTTTGTGAAATTGCTGTAAAATCTTATACTAGTTTGAATTAGTCTGAATACATCAAGAAAAAGAAAAAAGAAATATTGTTAAATAAAAACAATGAAGTTTATTACTATTAATTATTCTATTTTTATTCTTTTAAAATAATACTTTTGGGAAAATATGTTGAAAAATGATTAGAATTTTCTTGCTTCCCCAGAAACAAGGAGTCAGAAGCACTGAAACTAAGTATCAAGAAACGAGAGGAACAGTTGGCGACGCTGAAAGGAGATTTAAAGAAGGAGAGAGAGAAAAATGAGAAACGGGTCACTAAAGAAATCACAGAGGTTTGTGTTTATGAAAATTCTTGATAAATCTTTTTGTAAATGATTGACCTGGTTGTCATGACACCAAAAGTCTAACCTTGATATGATAAGTAAACAAATCAAGTTGTTAGAGGCTGAAGTAAAACTGCTTGGCACATACTGTGACTTCATTCAAGGCTAGGTATTATTTATCATGTTTATGCTAGGCTATCAATGATATATAAACAGAGTCAAGGTGAAGAAATGATCCCCAAAAGCCTCTGGTGTCGCAAGGTTTTCTGGAAATAAGTTCAGAAAAATGTTGAAGTTTAAATAAAATAGAAATCGTTTAATATTCCTTTTTCCATCATCTTCGTCAAAAAAATTAATTTAAAAATGTTTCCATTTCATACACAGATACGTAAACAAAATGAAAGTTTTTCTACAAGAAATCAGGAACTTGTCAAGTCAAACACTGAATTGAGACAAAAAGTTACCGAAATGGAGAGAGAAAAGGAAGAAATGAAAACAAAATTGTCAGGGCAGCGACACAAAATGGACTACTTGCATAAAGCTAAAAAACAGCTAGAGGAAAATTTAAATAAAATGAAGGTCTGTAGACGCTTGAGATTTTTCAATGTGTTATTTAACTGATAGAAATCGGACTATCCCTGGGTGGACATATAATTTATAAAAAATAATTTTGTCCTGTTTTGTTTAAAAAATAAAAATGAAACATTCAAAGAAAAGCATTTTGAATTTACAGTTTATTTTGTATCAATTCTCCTTAATCCTCACAAATTAAAGCTCACTAACATTGATAAATGTCAACAATAACAAATGAAAAAAAAATTCAAGTGCCTTTTAAATTTGTACTTCAAAACAAGATTTATTTTCCAGGCTGTGCGTGAAGACATTGAGGAACTTGAGCAGATGAGAAATGAATATATGAGGAAAAATAAAGAACAGGTGAATACATTAAATTTCAATCATTATTATTTTCAAAAAAATTGGTTTACTTACTTTTATTGTTGAATATGAACAAGTGCTGGAATTTTATAAAAATTTTAAATCGATTTAAGAATTTTAGTTTAGAGGTCTTTTCCTAAACTTGAATTGTTAAACCTGAATGATTTTAATCTTTTAATTTTAATTTAAAAACAAGCTCTTAAATGGTAAATAATTATTATTTTGAGTTAAAATTCAAAACCATGTATTTAATGAAATTCATTGACACCTGATGGTTGTATTCAACTTATCATACACAGCAAGAATAAAAAAGTACTTTCTATAATTTTGTTTTGGTCATTACTAGAATTAAACATAATTTGTAATTCATTAAATTTCAGGGGGAAACTATTGGAAAATTTATTAGCCAGATTTCATCTTTACAAGACGAGATGCGCCAGTTGGCAAATGCTCACATAAATGCACAGCAGTTATTAAAGATGAAGGAAGAGGCCTTAGAGAAAGAGAGAAAAATCAGAGAGGAAATGAGAAAGAGATATTCAGTAAGATTTAAAAAATGATTGTAGACTATTATTGTTATATTATATAGGGTTATTGGTCGTGAAGTTTATCTGTTTATGGCAGGGTATGAAGCCTATGAAAGCTTCAAAGTTATCCCACTAAAAAATAGAGGGTTGTACGGTAGGCTGACAAATAGATTCAGTTGATGGACCCTGTCATACAGACACTTGTTTAATCACCTTGGCAAAATGTTTTTTTTAGTAAAGGCTGTGTGCCAAAGATTATTTTATATCAGTTTGAATAAAAAATAATACTCTTTTTGGTTCAATAAACTGTATTGATAATAATTTGTTAAATATTAAATATGATAAACAACAATTCAGTTTTGTTTATCAGAAACAATAAAATAAGATTCATAATTCTATATAGAATCAACAATTACTAGATGCCATCATGCCCAATTTCTAACAATCTATTTTTATCCTATCTTCATTTTAATCCATTCATTTTATTGGTCATCCATTAGAGTCTTTTTACACAGGAGAGCAAAAAAAAAGAGCTTGAACTGAACCGAAATGCTCAGAATTCTGAGAAACTTCAAGAGGTCCACTCAGAGTCACTGGAAGTATGAAGGTTTTTTTTCTTTGTTTTTATATTACTGGTAGGAAATTCTTCTGTTAAAGCAGGGGGTGGTGGATTCATGGCCAGCCTTGTCAATAAATGCTACCCGCTGATGCTTGATTAATCTCAATCAATTTATTTTTTTCTTCTTTCAATTTACAATAAATACATGGATTTTGAAAAGATAATTGAAAAATAGATCAAATGGTATCATACAAGTTTAGTTTTGCACTGTTTTTTTATTTAGAATTTCATTAAGTGCATTAAGAATAGACGAATATAATTTTGATGCAACATTTACTGTGTGTAATGACATAAGGTCCATAAACGGTTTGCTCCCCATAAGTAACGCGTGAAGCCTTTAGGGTTGGACACCACTGGGTTAAAATGATTAAAATCCACCCCCCACCCACCCCCACCCCCTTCCCCCCATTAAAATTACATTCCTTAATATTTGTTTTTTTCTATCTTATTTACTGTTGGAACCAAATAATTGTAAATTTATTTAATTAATTTCTTTCGATTTCAAAGTCACAAAACCTGAAACGTATTGACATCATATTGTCAATTCATTACTTTATTTTTTTGACTTGTGGGTTATGTATGTAATTCAATAATTGAAAATACAAATGTTGTTTTTATGATATTTTTATATAACAAATTTAAAAATTATTTCTTCTCCCCATCCACCACAATAGAAACAGATATTTTCTTTTCACTTATAATAGAAATAACACTGACTTAATGCCACTGGTACTGAATTTTAAAAAAAAATGATCGGTTACTTTTAATAAATTATCTGTTCAACCTGAATGTATTTTTTTATTATTCACATCGAGTCATCCATTGCAATTAGTCAAACAACATTTGGCTAAAATGACCTGCTACAACATTTCAGATATCCAAACATTTACAGGAAGCTCATGAATGGTTTAAAGGAAAGTTTGATAAACTCCAGACTGAAATTACAGCCTCAAAGTGAGTACCAAAATTAACCACACTTAGTCTCTTCCTAGTCTCCTCCTAAAAAAAAAAATATCATCCATAGCTATTCTAAAAATCTGTAAGCCCTGAAACGTGAGATGTAATTTAGCAGACTATTGAGATTAAAGATCTTTAGAAGCTAACTAGCCACTTGGTAAAATGGATCCATATCTGAAATGCCTGTAAGGAAATGTAGGAACACGAGATAAAAATAAAAGAAAATGTTTTTTTAAGTTTAGATGGAACAAGATGAGGCCCAAGAGACTCTTTTTTTAGGTTAAACAATATATGGAATCACACATTATGCTTCTAAAAGAATGCACACATTTTAGAGAGAGTTTGAACAGGCTTATAAAGGTTGTCTGCTCAGTGTGCTCATTTTTGGATGGAGTTTTAGTTTAGGTCACCATTCCTTATATCCACCCTGGTTGCTTTTGACTGTGCCTCCATTATTCATGTCTGTCATCTTCAGAATCTAATCTTTTGTTTTATTTATTTAACTTTTGTTCTTGCTCTATCCCAGACAAATCCAAGCCAAGTTGGAAAGGGATAATGTGGATCAAAGAACTTCCCTGGAGGTGGAACGAACTAAAGCCCAAGATGCTGCTGAGAGAGCAAAAGAGATGATACAAGTGGGTAGCAAACAATACAGTTTCATCTGTTCAAGATGTGTTTATTTTGTCAAGTTTTGGCTACATTTGGATTTCTTTCTTTCTGCATTAATAAATTAATGTGTTGAAATTTTTTCGATGACACTGATTAAGTGTTCGGGTAATTAAAGGGAAGTGAAACTAAAGGTTTCTTTTTAATGTGAAGCGCGGTGAGTCCTAGGGTATATAAGACCACTGTAATAATAATAATGGTAATAATAATTCTTTAAAAAAACTCTTTGTTGAAACTTTATTAGCATTAATTAATTTTTTAGAGTTAAATTACCTTGTTTTGCAATACTTTTTCCTGTGTTCGAAAGAGATTTATGACACTGTTAACTTGATATTACCTTAGATTTACTTACTTTATATGATTTTATATCCGTATAAAAATTTTCAAACACTAAAGAGATATTTTAATATTTTAACAGAACAGCAGAATGACCATCAGTCGACTGGCAGAATACGCTGAGTTAGCAGGTGCAGACACTAAACACCAGTTGGCAGAGTTGAGAGCTGAGCTCTTTATCACACCCACTGCAACGAAGTAAGCACTGTTGAGTAAGATTTGAATTCATGTGACCCTTATCATCTGCCAGAATTAATTTTAATTTTACTGTTTCAGCATATATAAAGTTATTTGATTTTTATTAAAAAAAAGCAGCTCCCAAATTTATTAGTGGCATTTTTATTTTAAAATTGTGAAAATCTTGTTTGCACTTGTAACAAAAATTAATGAGTTAAAAAATATATTTTGTTTCTCTGAAAAAAAAACATAATTGTATTGGACCAAAAGTTAACCTATCCCATTAAGCCCAGCAATAAAATAGAAATGTAGAATTTAAAATACAAATCAGATTAAATTTAACAAATAAAACATTTGGAATTTCAGATTGGCCATCATGAATGGAGAAAGCTAAAAGAAATATTTTCACTTTGACTGACCAACTGATACTGATTGACATCTTCATCTTTAAAAAATTAATTTTATTTTATTTTGTCATGTTAATGGAGTGCTAGGGTTAAAAATCATGTGTAGCAAATATATGAGAAACATCTACCAACTTGACATTTATTAATTAATTGCTTTTTGAACACTCAGGAAATATTTTAACATTTGTATAATTCTAATTAGTGAATTCTTATTCTAACAATTGAAATTCAATTTACATAAGTGGGAAAGATTGTTGCCCAGTGTATTTTTTATATTGTTGTATTGTACACATTTGTTATGAATTAGTCCACTCTCTAAATATTCACTAATAATTTGAATATGATGAGGAATTAAATCCAAGGAAAAAAAATGTGAGTTTTAGATTGTATGTATAATTTTGTGTGTTAAAGTAGCAAAAATATTTACTGCTATTTTTACTCTAAGTCTAAGCATCACATGTAACTAATGATACTTATTACTCAAGTCTGTGAATAGCATTTAACTATCCTCAAATTTATCTCTGAAACTTAATGTTTATTTAGTACCTTATGAAAAGTCAAGTGAAAGAATTATTCTGACATCTTACAAGCTGCGACTACATTTGGTTAGATTGGTTTAATTAAAAAGAAGCAAGAAAGCATTACTAATCTTGAATGTGCCAAAAAAGAGTGTATTTTATATAAATTATTGACCTATTCAGCATTATGCCCAATGTATTTATTAGATATAGATATTTACATGCATTCAAGGATTCCAAGTGTTTTAGTATGTTGTCTAATTTATTGAAACTGCTCATGATATTAATTATTATTCAGATTTATTTTAACAACACAAGACAGGGTTATTTTATTTCTATGAATGAGGATGGTTTTTATTTCCGCCTGAAATATACTATTTGTTATGTTGCTATGTGCCACAATGTTAGCAGTAGCAGGCTCAAATTTACAATTTGTTAGGTTTCTATGAGCCACAATGGTAGCTTCATCTGCCTATCAGCCAAGATGTAGAGAGAATTTTTTCTCCAGTTTTGGGTAAATGGCTGTGTACAATGTACTGGTCAGCCCAGTAAAGAAGCTGTTCTTCACAACTTCACCTTGCATTTAATTAATCTTGCCATTTGCCATCTTGATCTACGTCTCATGTGATCCGACCCGCATTGTGTCTACTAACATTAGTAAAATATGTTTAGGTGATATATATTTAACTTGTTCTGCAGTGACTTTGAGAAATCAACAACCCTACCAAAAAAATATATTTTTTATAACATTGATTGATTTTTCTAATGAATGATGTGATTAAATTGTGATGTTTAAGTATTTTGGTATTGAATTATTAAACCAATTTTATTCAAAAGTGATTCAATAGTATCAGCATGAGTTCATTTATATTTTTTAATGGTTGAAAGTTATTTAGCTATTTTATTGCCGGTTTTTAGGAGAAAAAGTACGGAGTTGTAATATACTTACTTAAGTGCATTAAAAAACACACACACACTAGGTTAATAAGATAAAGACATTACATGAAGAGCAACTTCAACAAATAAAAAGCTTCCTAAAAGAACAAAAGAATGACCAAACATTTTGCAAGTTTTTAAAAATTTGCTATGCAAGTATGTAATCCTATTTCTCAAACATATTTTATGTACAAACATTATACAGTCTGCACTTTGCACACTCTTATGATATTTACATAAAGAACCGTCTCAAAATGATCACACCAGTCTCAGCTCTCTTCATTCTACTAGGCTGCCCACGTGTCGAATTTGCTTTCTGTCTTAGCTCTCTTCATTTTTGTGGACTACACATGTCAAGATTACTTTCTACTTCTACTTCCTACCAGCCAAAATGAGTTGATCAAAGAAACCTTCAGGACATTGATGTATGAGCCCTCAAGCTGTCGGAGCAATAGTATGAGTACCGGTATGCGATTAGACATTCCAGGTAGTCAGCTCCTGAAAAAAATGAACTGAGCTCTTTTGGCTTGATTCCAATCGTGAGTTACAACAGATCATTTAAAAGATGCATGTGATTTGAGAGAAACAACAACACAACTCATTGACAGAAAAACTATTTCGTCAATCATGATCATAGCAAAAAATATTTGAAATTATTATTGAACTTTGAAGAAGAAAAAAAAAAAAAATTAACCACTGGTGGGTTTTACTGGAATATGAAACTCAAAAACAAATTCAAATAATTCAGTCCATTGGTTTGTTGAAGAAATGAGTCCTGCAGTTTCATGTATACAGACATGAAGTTTGTGTTCAGGATTTTGCCCATACTTCATAATTGTAAATAGAAACCCCACATCTTCAAACAGACTTCTTGCCTACACCAGAAAAAAAAGTTCATAATATCAATGGGGGACAATGCTCTGTCAAAAGGAGAATACCAAACGAGACAAGATGTGGCAGTGACCTTGGCTCTATCCATGCAGACAGGATTCACCAACTGAAACCTTTTAACTTGCAACAGTGAATGCCAAAATACATCTTGTCCAACAGGGAGACAGCTAAACTTCAGATGGTCAGAGAATGGTATATTGTGAGGTTTCTTTTTATTCTGAATCCTCCACATTTGTTTTAGAATTGTGCTTCTAGCATCCTATTTAACAAAAATGTCCTCCTCTTTTAATGTTATGTTACCCTAAAACTGGTGCAGCTCAGTAAGAAGTTTCTGAACAATTGGACAAAGGAAAAGGGACACAACTGTATAACTTTGTTGAGTTTTGTCTGCATGCCAAATAGATCAGAAAGAAAAAATAATAAATCAATGAGTTTCTGGTACATTTGATTTTAAAAGAATAAATTACATAGGTTATAATTTCTATTTATTATGGCCAGCATTTGAGTCAAGCTAATTTTACCAGGACTCTCTGTTCAAGCGGGATGAAATAAAAATTAATTGTCACACTTCTCTCATTCTTTCTAATTACACAGGTTATTATTATTATTTTACTATGGGCACCAGTGGTATTATATAACTAATTTTATACTTAATTTTGTTTAAGTTGGATAATATCATAAAAACTGTCAGACTCATTAATGCCAGTCATCAGCTATTCTGCGTAACATTTCAGCATAATGAAAACGTTATTGCTACTTAAAAATAAAACTGTAATGTCTTTCAATTAAAAACTGGCAGATTAAAAACATTACAATTTATAAGCCAAATCTGCTGTAAAGCTTTTGGCTTCTCTTAAGAAATTAAAAGGGCAATGCCCACTGTAGCATGTTGAAAACCACTAGTAAAACCTATGAATGCCCTGTAACTAAAAAGAAATGCTCTGTGAGGTGGATACAAGATGTTTATATTTAATTTTAACCATTCAAAATGTGATAAAAAATAAACTGTATTATCAACAAAAGGTTCATAAAACTCTTGAAAAGAATGAGATGAAAATGACTCATTTAAGGAAGAATATAACATCCGTAAAAGCACTCTTCTTGAAAAGGCATCACACTGGAAGAATCCGAAATAGAAATTTAACATCATCAACCCTGTCCATGCCATTCCGATTTGATACTTTCTCAGTCAATTTCCTTCTTTAAGAAGTTCTTATGATAAAACCACAAGCACATCTTCATGAATATTGAAATGCAGATAGAAGAAAAAAAAAAATTAAAGCATGATGACATTATAGATAAAAAATGAAATCATTAAATTGTAGACCAAATAGAACAAAAATACAATTTCCAACAGACCAACGTAAAAGTCATAACATAAAAGTCACTGCTAATAACACAAAAAATTCTAAATGTAACAAATGTAAGCACACAAAGAGAAGGTAAATGTCGATTTTGGGTTTGTTTTTTCACCTTGCATCTGAAATACACTGGCCGATTCTTTCTTAAAGCTCTTTGACCAATGAGATGTGAACATCAAGATTTCATCTACTTATTTCATGTTGATATATGACTTGCAAAACAAATTTAATAATGATCTGAATTATGTCTTTTTTTTCAGTTATAAATTTAACTCCATGTAGATCTTGAAAAATAAGCATTCTTTAAATGAGTAGTAAATTTTCACCAAAACGTATTACCAAAAACAAATAATCTCCAGGCATACAAGAGAGAGGTTAAAGAACATGTCACAAGAACAACTAAAACATTCTCCTTTACTAAACTTATTACTGAATCAGCAAACACTTAATCAAAATGAGTAGAAAGACTTTTAAATGACATATCAGCCCCTCACTGAAGACAACTGTTTCATTTCATCTTGTCTTCTAGCTTTTTCTTTTCCTTTGGAGTGGGCAAAAAAATATTTTGTGACTGGTAGTTGCAACATTTTGATTTACAAATAAAAATGTACAATCAGTACAAATCATATGTCCTATTTCTTAACTTAAAACAAATAGTGTTAATATCTCAGCTTTAAAAGGCATGATTAATGGGTATTAAAATTACTTCAGTATGTTAATATTTCATTATATTTTTTATGCACTCACAAAGCAAATTGTATGCTGTGCACTAAATCCAGATACGTGCCCGACTGATGAGACTTAAAAAATGTAATTTGAAGCATCTTCATCTGTGGTTGCACTTTGTCAAAACAAAAAGCTTTTGACCAGAAACTGATATCAACAAATGCACCCAAGAATTAGAAAGAAAGATGATTGGACAGAACCTCTGTGAGTTGTCATTAAAATTACAGCTTCAACTATTCTAGTTATATTTTTTCGTTTGTTTATCTCAAATATTCATGAGAGCTAAAAACATTTTTAAAAGGATGTTTTATCTTAGGCTTTTCAAATGATTTTAAATCTGATGGAAAATTAAAATTATATGCAAACAGCTTTAAAAAGTAGAACCTAGATTCACTTTTTTACAAATTTTGCAGCAATCCGTGATTTCTTTTTCTTGTCACCGGATTGTACTGAGGACCTTGAGGGTGCACCTGGTACTGCGATTGATGAAGAGGGCACAGACGGTTGACTTCCGTGGGAAAGCATTCCATTCCTATCTGTGTTTTCCTTCCAACCAGCAGTTGGATCAATATTTCCTGCAGGTTGAGATGGTGGCCCTGGAGTAGCTGTCTCCTTTGTTAACAGTTCTTCATGATGGGAAGAGCTGACAGTGTGCGTCACAGCATCACCAACAGATTGGGAATCAGATTCACTCTCCCTTCTCTTGTTTGGATGCTTCTGATTTCGTGATACCTGTCGACAATATATTCAAGTTTAAAACTATCCATACACGTACAATAATACTTAGAACTGCTGAGATTTTTTTTTTCCGGTTGACAGGGAAAACTAAACGCAACTTCTTCCCATTTCCATTAATTGTCAGTCAAATATAATTATTCATAAGAGTTAATTATTCATAAGAGTTATCTGTAAGATGTGTTTCCAATTTTTTTAAAGAAGAGTTTCTACTTTAAAAACTCAGGGTCATCACAATAAGAAATCAATCCACCACCATCATTGTTTTCCTTGGCACTGAAAAAGACTTATTGAACATTTTAAAAAATTGCTAACAACATTTAAAGGAAAACTTTCTCCTTTCAGTCCTGGCTTTACTAAAACACTTATTTTCCATTTGTAATTTGCAATAACACTGTCGGATAAATACATTTTCCAGTTCCAGTGAATTGTGTTCAACTTTTGATTAATCAAAGTTAGCTATCACTACGTGGGACAAAATATTTTGATTTAAATCTTTACCTGAAGAGGAATAAATTGCTGGCTTACAGACGATGACCCAGTTGTGGTTGGTGCCTGTGTCATCGCCGCCATACTGAAATTGGAACCAGATTGACTGGATCCACCATTCAGATGGCCTTGAATGGCCTGGCCTTGAAAAGAATGCGGTGATGGATTTTGTGGTCCTCTCTGCTGCGGGTGCCTGTTGGGATGCTGTTGAGAAGGACACCCAATTAGCTCTAACTTATAGCTGTATGGCAGCTTTAAGTTATTCAACAACAACAAAAACAACTGAAATGGAATCTTCTGCCTTGTTTTTGTTTTTTTTTATTCTATTATTTAAATGTGATTAGTATTAGTGGTTATTCCTCTTTTTAAGAAAAATCTACAGAAAAAAAAATTTGGTGGAGTCCAATTCTTTCAGCTAAAAGGTGAACGTCAATATTTTTTTAGGGAACATGACATGAGATTCTGAAACATAGAACAAAACAATACACCAGACATTAGGGATTAAAAACTTTTTTCCTGGGTAATAACAAAAGTAAAAGATTTTTTTTTAAATTATCCTAAAATGGCACGGCACCTGCAACAATAAAAATCTAACCACAGTAAAAGAAATAATTACGATCAATAGAATGTTAGGTCTCACAAGAAATGCTGATATTTTACCTCTCGCCCAAAGTTCTGAGTGTGATGTCCAGTGCTCTGATAAGGTATCTGCTGCTGTTGTTGGAAAAGGTGATGCATGGTGATGGAAGGGGGTGGCTGGTTGATAAAATGTTGGGGTGTCAGCAGCATTGGTGCAGAAACTGGAGGGTGTCGAGGCAGAAGACTTGGATTAGGGCCTGTGAGGAGATTGGACAGAGACATAAACACAATGAAAAGTTTTACACAAAAAACTCAAAACAAATTAATGCTCAAAGCAAAGTCCTAACATTACAATATTGATTGCAAGCTTCATTTTAGTATCTATGTATCATTATTCTAAAACTATTCTGTGAATTCTATAATTTTGTTACATTTTTAAAACCTTACCTGGCAGTCCAATGGGGCTGAAAGCTGAGTTTATTGAAAAGAAACGGTTAACATTTGGCCGCTGAGCTCCGGGCATAAAACCAGTGAGTAGTGGGTGGTTTAAATTGGGTCTGCTGTTCTGTAAAAAAAGAAAAGATGGATATTTTTTTTATAATAATAATAAAGTTTATTTCAAAAACACGCTTCATCCCCAAAGGCTCGAAGCGTGGTACAATGTCAACAAAAAAACTATAATTGAAATAAACTTTATTATTATTATTATTATTTTTTTAGTGAATTATATTGTCAACACCAACGCTGCTCAGCTAAGGAGGAAATCTATAGCAGAAGGCTATGTGTTGAGGGAGGTATTATTATAATGGTAGTTGGTGTGTATAATGGCAGGTGGTGGGTATAATGGCGGGTAGTACACAGAGAAGCAAGCGACATGCATAACTTTACTTAGGGCATCAAGGTATGAAATGTTCTTCGATTTAAGCAATTTAAATGATTAAAAAATGTTGAGCTACAAGCGCATTTTGTGAGAGAGAGTGGACTTAAATTTGTCAACTTGTGTCTATGACTTACCAAGCAGAGCAAAGCCATGCTGGCAGCACTTTTTGCTGCCTCAGCTCTGGTTTTACACAGTGACCCCTCAAACCGATGGCCATTGGACAAAATCACATTTGCAATGTAGCCATTCTACAAAATAACAAATAAATATATTAGCTTTCGATCCCAAACTGATAATTTTATCGCCCAATTGCACAGTTAAAATCATATTACTTGATCAATAGCTTATCTCAGTTTTACAATAAAATGGAACTATCAGGTGAAAGAATATTGGTTTGTATTGCAAATTTAGGTAATTTTATTGAAAGATTTTATTATTTTTTTTACAATTCAAATGTAAAATGTTTAAAGTGAGCCAACTTGCCTGTTTGGGTTGGGTCTTGTAATCAAACTGTGGTGTACCTTGATTCAGACGAGTTTTACAAAAAACTTCTAGCTCAGCAATAGGATCCCTAAATGTAGATTAAAGTTTTTAAAATATATTTTTTAATATAAGAATAAAGCTACCATTGATATGCAGTGTTAAGAATGAACAGAGAGAATGCATAAGATTAGCTTCTTAGCAAACAGTTTGTGGTTCCATTAAAGATTTTTCATGATTAGCAGGTAATATATATACATAACTACAAAACCACACAAATAAAATGAACAAATTAAGAAGAATATAAAAATCTATAATATTTATTTCTCTTTTTTTTTTAAGATAAAAAAAGGAATAAATAACCAAGAAGTTATTTCACAGTAAAAGAACGCCATAAAATATTAAAATACTACCAAGTTCTCACCTGTTTTCAGTGACTTGAGATGACGTTTGACCTGATTTAGGGGATTCTGAGACTGGCGGCTGCTTCAGCTGCTGGTGGTTTTTTGCTGTTAAAATGTATGGACAGCTTTTGTTACAAGAAAAACAAACTTTGATTAAAAAGGACAGAATTTTAAAATTAATCAAAGCCGTCCATTTTATCTTAGGTCAGATCATATCAAACATTTATAGAGATTTATGAGTCAAATTTATAAACAAAGCAAAGGCAAGACAAATTTTTTTACAGCATTACCCTTTACCTTCATCAAACAATTCTTGCAAGGACACCTGTCTCATGCAAGCTGGGGGAATTCCAGGAGACTTTCTGGACTCCGACTGCCCTGTTGGCAGGACAGCAGACACAGCAGGAGCCTGCTGTGCAATATTTGGTGATTGCTGTCTGTGTAAAACAGAGGGTGTTGTTTCACTTGCAGTGGTTGTAGCTGTTGCAAGAGTTTGCGGAGCTGTTGCTTCTACACCAATCTTCAGTAGTTGTTTCAGTGCTAGATCAGCCTGAGGGTAAATGATGGCCTTGTTAGTGCATTTTATGGATAAGTGTTTCCTCACTTCAATAAAAAAAAAAAAAAACTAGTTCATTTAAGAATTTTTTTGTTTACATGTGCGCAAAAAATATTACAAGGTAATTATCTTTAATTAAAATCTCATGCATGTTCTTTTATCTTAAAATCAAACAAATTATTAAACGAAAGCAGATTTGAAGTAAAGCAGATAATAACTGATGATTTGGTGTCCCTTGGCACAGTTACTGATGAGGGGAGAGAAGTCACAGCTGCATTCACATTACTCGACTGTTTGGCTTCAGCAGTGAACTGAAGGGGAATGGCATCAGAAGAAAAAAATCATTGGTAGGAAATTCATCATTTGAAATGTTAGGATCTAGTATGGAGAAAAGCATGGATCTACATGTGTGTTTATAAAATGACTAATCCATTAAACGAGATGACATTCATTTACATTTCATTTTTTTAAACTTGGATGATTATTAACCAACAAATGGTGGAAGATGTGAGGCAAGACACATTTGAAAGGCAGAGACAAAAACAATTGAGCATCACTAAACTACAATGAAATATCGCTGACAATGTTTCAAACAAACCTTTAAAGTATTGAACATGGCTAAAAACTCAGCATTTTCTGGGCCTTCGCGGGGCTCAGGGACAGTTTTTTGTCTTGAAGCATTATCAAACAAGCTCTGAACAGACACAGGGGTCAGGGAGTGGGTCCCAGCTGACGTGACTGCCGGACTGGAAGCAGGGATCACGTTCCCTGGCACAGAAAATATGGGCCGTGGGTGGGGGGCGTTCTGAGGAGTTAAAGGCTGCTGCAATGCTGGCTGATCCTTTTGTTGTTGTAATGCTGATAAGCCTTGCAACTGGGGTAGAGGTTCAGATGATTTGGAGCCTTGGGTGAGATGCTTTAGAAAAAAATAATTTAAAAATTTTAATTTTTAAAGAAAGCTTGCATAATTTATGCAGTATCATTTGAAAAATAATTATTTTGTACAATTTTTTTTTTTTTTAGTATTCCAAAAACAAATTGACTCTACTTTAGAATTTGAATGGCATTTTATTTAGGATAACAAAATAAATGGAGAGGCCAATTTAATTAATCTTATGATGCAACAAATCCAGCTCTAAAAAATGACATTACATATGAAAATCAACTTGCTGATAATGTCCTTTACTTGTTGAACATATGGCTTATTAGTGGTGTTTACAAGAAAGGACCTAATTTTGTTCACATTTTAAAATGACTAGATGAAAGTAAATCTAAAAGACTCCAGAGATGACAACTGACACAAAACATGAGAAATAAAAAACTGTCACCAACAAATTGTCAGACAGAACAGTCCCCTAGCATGCTGAACCTGTCTAAACTAACCTTGTGTGACTGCAGGTTCTTCCATATACTATCAAACTCACTATTCTCTGCACCCCCTCTGTTATCCTGCAGTGGTAGAACAAAAACAAGTATTTTTAAAACTTAAAAGAAAAAAATATTTTGCAAAAAAAGGTATTGTGAGTAGGTTCCTCACCTTTGATAAAATGAATATGAAATATTAGCAACAAGACTTAAATATTAAAACATTTCCACCAAATTATGAGGGTGGTTGTCTGGCTTTTTTTCTGAATAACATAGATTTTAATAAATGGCATGGACGTGCCTGAGTTGTTGTAGTATTATGCATCACAGTCTGGGGACCTTGAACTTTAGGAGTCACAAATTTAGGAGGTGTCACCCCTTGACTTTTACCTGCACCCTGGAACAGAAAGAAAATGACTGTCATGTATTACAGGCATGTATTAACTTGGTGAAATATCATGTAGAAATATACCTTAGTATGGCTACTAGGATGATAAAATATCATGTAGAAATATACCTTAGTATGGCTACTAGGATGATAAATTATATGTTTATTAGTGAATGGCATGTTGGGAATGGAAATTTGACACCTTCAATTTTTTTTTAATCTGTTTAGATCCAACATTCAAGTTTGTTGAGTAGATCGCTAATATTTAAAAAAAATATTTTTTTTAAGTGTTACGAATTAAGTAAATCCCTATTAGGTTGAGTTAAACATTACTTATATAATGATCAACTTTTTTCTGCTAACCTATAAATTAATAAATGGCATTGAAATATAATTTTAATATAAACTTTATTTTTGTAACATCTTGATTATATATGTTGAACACAGGTCTTCTGTTACCTACAATTTATGTTTTTATATATCCAGTGTTGTAGTCGTGACTTAGTGCTTTCTCATTATTACGATAATTACTTCTATGAAAGCATGAGGCAGATTGGATATGTTTGCATCACTATATACTTTATTTTACTCAGTACGATTCACAAACCAGAAATAAAATCTTCAATTTGGAGTAATATAATTGTCATGATCTTACACACTTCACATACATTATAATCCACTCAGATTGTAAGTTAGCTATCCCAATGCTATATGCTATATACTTAATGCGAGAGCAAAACAGCCATCTTTAACATTCGAATTCTACCACACTCTCTCTTCCTGTCCTTCTGCCCATGAAATTCCAAAATCAAACTTTATGTTAATACTAAAAAACGAAACAATTCATTACAATTTTGATATCAACTTTCAATATAATTATGCTTAAATTGCAGAAAGGAAAACATTCTTGAAAATTATTTTTTCTCATCATCAAATAATTATGTATTACTCAACTGATTTACAGTTGAGGACATGTTTACAAATCATAATTTGCTGATATACACTAGCATTGTTAAAAATGTTACTCTATGGTGTGAATAAGTTTCAAATAATGTCACAGATATTTTCCACAAAACTATGACATTTCAAAGATTTATATTTAATAATGTAAGAGCGGTGACAAATTATCTTTCTTTTTTTACTTCAACAAGACATCTGCATGCGCCAAAAGAAATAATCAGGTTCATAAAAATACATCAAGAACCACTCTCTTTATATGACCTGAGCTCACCTGACTTTGAAAACCAAAAACTTGTCCAAATGTTGGCTGCCCATTCTCCCACCTGACAGGCTGTTGATGAAACTGTGAGTTCTGAAAGGATCTAGAAGAGTATTGTTGCTGTTGCTGTTTCCACAAGGCAGTCCTGTCACTGTAGGCACCACCACCACGGTCACCGTAGGGCTGCCTCTGCCCCATGGCATTGTTGTTGTTTTGGCTGGAGCTAAACCCACTGCCATGGCCGTTGTAGCTGGACCTTTCACTGGAGTGAGTCTGCTGCATTCTGAGTAAGCAGATGATCAGAATGTTAAATTTACATTCCTTTTATTAACAGAAACTCAACACTTCAACAAAAGGTAATTTATATTGATTTCCTCAACTGATTGATTAAAAAAATGCTGTTCTGTTTAAAAAACGTTCTGAGATTAAAAAATGATAGAGTTTTCTTGGTAATTTGATGTTATCAGTAGAGACTAAAAAGTTCAGTGTATGCAAAGAAAATTGCAAGAAGAAAGTATTTCAAATAAGGAAATTTTATATTTTAAAACATAAGTCTTGAGAATATATAAATTTTAAATTTAGAGGATTAAATGACATCACCAACATGTTTATACCAGAAGGGGGTAGATTCATTTAAGCAGGACAATACAAAGTAAAATATTCTGGCTAAAATCACTTCGTCAATTAACATTGTTTATACAGAGCATCTGAAGAACATTTGGTGGTTTAACTTGGGCATAATGAAAATCAAAGAAGCTTGTACCTGGCAGAATTCCTGGACAAAGCTGCCCTCTGGTCTAAACTGACAGATTTCCTAAACTCACCAAATGTGAGATTAAGCATGGCTGATCCTGGCACTCGGTAGCCTTTATTTTGGGAGCACCTGAGAGTACAGCAGTTGAGAGCAGTGGGTTTGGCAACATGATCAACCAAATGAAAACATTTTAACACTAGCTAATTTGGCACAAGATCAGATTTTTTCTTCACAGCACTGTTTTAATAAGCTGATACACAGCATTTCTACAGCATGATAATCTTCATATTAAATGTTTACTATCCATCACCCCCACATGATTATTTAAAGTTAAATGAATAAAAAGATTTAAAAAGAAATTTACATAAAATTTAATGGGTTGCCTTCTTAATGAATATTATTATTCTATCCCAATTCAACAGTGTATCATAACTATTTAAAAGATAAGAAATATTTTGTCCATGCCAAGTTAAGAAATATGTTGATAAGTGCTTTAGCAAGATCAACAAGTCATCCTGATGTGTTATGGGAAATTAATTGAGGCAGCCCTTTCTCTCCTTGGAAAAATCATTTCAAATTACATGGTGTGCCTTTTAAATATGGTATGAATGCTATTCCAAAAGAGCAGAATTTTGTCAGGTTTATTTTTTCAAATCAATTTTCAACTTTATTTCTTAACAATTTTAAGCATATTGTTATAAATCTGTGTTGACCTAATTTTACTTCATTGTAGCGCTGTGGCAACCTCCACTTTTCTACCCTCCTTCCTTTTTTTTCTTCTTGATATTGACCCATTAAATGTGCAGCACTGTACCAACCCCAATACTCCCTTGACTGGGAAAAGGTTGTTTACACTCTATTTGCTATAAAGAATGCTATTGGGTGATGCAATTTCTAGAATTTCTTATCTGGCGGGCTTCTAACTCCCTCCCTATACATAGGCCGGCAGCTTTACTAGCCGCAGAAGAGAGATATTTACTCATTTCTCTAGACACAAGGATATTACTTTTTCACTTGCTGTGCTGCAAGTTAATATAATTTTGATTTCTGCATATTTGATTTTGAATTTTTATCTAAATTTAAGAGTATAATTAAATTGAACATTGTTATGATCACTAGCTTTGACATCATTTTTCTATGTATACTGCTTTTCAGTCCTTTGTTATATAATCACTAGCTTTGACATCATTTTTCTATGTATACTGCTTTTCAGTCCTTTGTTATATAATCACTAGCTTTGACATCATTTTTCTAGGTATACTGCTTTTCAGTCCTTTGTTATATAATCACTAGCTTTGACATCATTTTTCTATGTATACTGCTTTTCAGTCCTTTGTTATATAATCACTAGCTTTGACATCATTTTTCTAGGTATACTGCTTTTCAGTCCTTTGTTATATAATCACTAGCTTTGACATCATTTTTCTAGGTATACTGCTTTTTCAGTCCTTTGTTATGTATTGTTCCCCAAATCTTAAAACATTACATTTGCAAAACTATAGAACAGTAAGTAACAAAATTAATTTATAAAACCTGTCACTACGCATTAAAAATATATGCACATAATTCAATGCAGAGATTCTGACAATAATATGATGGGGCCAACATGATATAAGTAGCCTCACGTTTCATCAACTTTATTATAGTTACAATTATATATTACCTCAAATTTATTCCCCCTAAGAATGGCTCATCAAACACCACATCATACAAACTGTGAGGTGTGATGCCTCCATC
Organism: Lymnaea stagnalis; assembly: GCA_964033795.1. Classification (NCBI taxonomy): domain Eukaryota; kingdom Metazoa; phylum Mollusca; class Gastropoda; family Lymnaeidae; genus Lymnaea; species Lymnaea stagnalis. The sequence continues at coordinate 533,308 of CAXITT010000261.1, read as the reverse complement.
ATCTTCTTTAGGTATCCCTATAATGGTTCCTCTTTTACCAAATGGCACCGAGTACCCGGCTTTTACTACCACAATTCTGTCGTACAGAAAAAAATCTGCATCCGGATCAGGGACCAGAGAGCCTTGATTTGCCATGGGCTGGAGAAATATAGAAAGCAAATACATTTTTAGTTTAAACAGCTCATAATACAGATAAATTTGTTACTATAACTCCCTGACATTTTCTCCCCATCTTAAATAATCTCATAATAACATGAACATGATAAAAAATAAACAGTTTTTCTTCTTGAGAAAAATAACTAAAATATTTTTTTTTAATTTAAAAAAATTTGTTTTACTTCTTACTATTTGAATCTGTTGATTTGGAAAATATATAAAAAATTTGTATAAGAAATAAGATCACCTACTCTAAATAAAAGTCTGGGCTTGACTTTCATTTTGACAATGTCTGGAACAGGATTCAGTGCTGCCTGGCGGAGATAAATTTGCTAACAATTAACTTTGGTAAGGCATATAGTTTTCAATAATAGCTGTGATTAATAGCTCTGATGAATGGAAGTTCTTAACTTGATGGGGGTGTGCTATTTTCTTTCAAATGATAATCTAATCTATTTGATAAAACATTTTATGAAGATTACATTTAGAATTATTTTTTCCTTTAGTATGTTTTAAATAAAAAAAATTAAAATTAAAAAAAAAAAAAAATTTAAATTTTTTTTTTAAAAAAAGCAGCTGAGTGTTTCATTTAGAAATACAATTTTGGTTTACCTATTGATCAACAAGAATGCACAGAAGTGTGCATTTTTATCACAAATTCAACCATATAAAGATTTGAAACCAATTGACTTATTGCTTATGTCAATGGACCTCAATTAAGCAACTACCATTCAAAATATTGGCTTGTTTTAATTAAGAAAATTAAAACTAAATATAATTTTCATCTAATTGTATGTACTAAATATAATTTTCACCTAAATATGTACTAGAAAAGCCTTTTTCTTTAACTGGTATTTATCATAAACCTTAATTTTGTTAAGCATCTCTTAAAATTCTTACACTACTTACAGTCATTTCTTCAATCTCTTTGACTCTGTCCTCACTTAAAATTTCAGCCCCAAATTTCATGCGTGGTGCTTTAGTGCAAGGCAGATCTTCCAAATACTTTATTACATCTGATAGTTTGGATGAACTGAAAAAGAAAAGAATCTATACTTAGTTTCATAATGGATAAAGTGAAACAGGACCCAATGTTATTGTTTTTTTATTACCCCTATAGCGAGCTTTAATAATTATATACATATGCGAGAAATAACACTTCCAAACAATGGCGGTGGCAATGCGTGAACTTGCCCTCTACTAAAGTTACTTGACAAAACATCCATTCAAGTAATGCACTTTATGAAGATCACAATTAGCCCTAGCTTCGGGGAATTTTATTTTGTGCACTCATTCAACACAGCCTTACAGCCATGCATACATACATAACTGGAGATTATTATGTGTGATACACAGCCAGCAACCAATCCAAAAAAAAACGTTTTATTAAATTATTTACCCTATATTTAATAATTTCTTGGAAAATAAATTTTTGTTACCAAATAAAAAAAAACTTCTAAAAAAAAAAGAAAAAAAAATAATCACTCACCTGCCCTCAGGAAATAATTTGGCTTCAGTGTAAATATCAGAGTTAGATTTCTGCTGCTGAATGCTCAACCACAGATCAGGAAAACTGGAAAAACAATACATTGTTTTAGAGTACAAAGTCAGAAGAAAGTGAGGAAGAATCACAAGTATTGAGGGACTTTATAAGTTGGAAACTAACCCCAACAGCCAGTCGGCCAACAAGGAGTGTCCATCCAAACAGTATATAGAAATAACTTTTCATTATAAAAATCTGAAATTTTATTGTACCGATCAATGTATTCCTCCACTGCTTTCACACACTTGAAACTGTAAACCCAGCCCTCATCTAGTTTTTTGGTGTAGCCAGGGACTTCTTCCTCCCGCTTTGTGAATTTCAGGTTAAGGCCTATGTTGGCTTTCCCTCCATGAGGGCCAGATTTTTCCACAAATACAGAACCAGTGATCCTAGACATTATGTGCCCATCAATCCCAATCTGCTGGGCGGCCTGATAGTTGTTCAAGTACTTCTCTGAAGTGATCTGTTGGGTCAAGTTTTGGTATAGTAATGACAACCCAAAGTAAGCTTTAAGATCTAAGTAACATCCCAAGTACCTTACTTTGGCCTAGGATCATAAAGCTAAAATAATGCACAAAAAAACCATCATTCTGTTTATTTAAACACAAGTTTTATTTAGGAATACACCCCCCCAACCCCCAAAATTCGCATGCAGCAGTCTGTCCATCATGGCAGTGCAGCAGACTGTCCATCATGGCAGCCTGCGGTTGAGATGGAACAGACCCCTTCCGGATGGGGGCCTAGGAAGCCTGCAGGGGTACTCACTCACCCAAACTTGCCACACCACATGGATAATTGTTTCATAACATATTTAATATTAAAATTTTTTTAATTTTCATGAAATATTCAATGTGTTTACAGAGTTTCCTAAGCATCTGAAGTCTGGTTCTTCTTTTACATCCAAGCAAATTCTTATTCTGCCATGCTCGTGAAGAATCTCCTTCACCTGAATTGAGAAAATATTTTGAACAAATTTATTATCAATTATGTTCTTATTTAGAGCAACAATATCATTTTATCACTTTATGACATGATCAAGCACGTAAGAATAGAATGTCATTTTGACTTTCATTCAGCCACGTAGCTCCTCTCTCTCCGAGTTAAATTATTTTATGTCTGTCAGCACAAGCTGTGTGGCACTAAAGTAGAGCATCTGCTTCATAATCATGAGGTAGTGGGTTAAAATAGTCCAGGGTCATCCACATCTATGACCAGATAGATGGATAGAATGGACTCATAAGTCCAGCAAAGCTCTTTTCTTTGGGGAGGTGAAATACCTGATTTTAAAAACAAATCATCTAATCAAGAGTAGTCAACTATCCCTGAAATAAATCTCATCTGTATTCTCTCTCAGCATAATGAAAAGAGCATAGAAAATAAATGATGAAACATCACCAGGAATGTAATTTTTTGAATATTTATTTTAAAAAAGCAGTGATACTTACCTTCCCTTGAGCTCCATAGTGAGGGGTACCAATCATGAAAATGTCACAACCAGGGGGGAACACTTCATCCAGTGTTTTCAATAGTTCAGGGCCTTTGTCATCTACCTCAAGATCCTATTGGGAAGATAAGAGCTACTCAGGTAATAATTACTTAAGGGTAGAGAGGATTACAATTATGCTTGACACACTTGAAAAATGGGTCTTGACATATCAGTTTTAATGAGTTAATATCAACATTTGTAGCTTCCATTCTAAAAATCTGTTTATTGACATATTGATTTGTTTTTATAACTTTGTTACATTTTATATTACAAGTGCTTCAAGCCAAACGATTGTAATTTTTAACCAATGAATTACAATAAGATCTCTCGGCTAGATTTCTCTACAAATACCCAAGATTTAAAGCTTCTAATTGAAAGTAACAAGAGCTATTCGATATTATGTTAACAAACAAGAAACAAACCTTGACAGTCATTTGGTGTAGGTAAGGTGCAACATTAGAGGCAAATTGTTTCTCTAGTGTTACTGTTCCTAGGGCCCCATATGTGTACCTATCAAAAAGATTACAGATTTATTTTAAGAACTCAGGAAAACAAGAAATTAAAAAGCAACCAGATTTTCTTTTTTTTTAATTGTGTTCTTTAAAAATAAATGCATTATTTTAATTGTAACAAACTGACAAAAAAGATTAGAAAACATGTTGGCCTCCTGGCTTCTGCTAGGTTTAAAAATGACTGGTTAAAAATGCACAACTCTTCTGTTATGGTTTCATTATTGAAAGGTTAACTAATTCTTCTACATTCAATATCCTGAAAGTTTTACTAAATAAGTTAATTAAAATGCAATACTTAAAGAACAAAATTTGATAAAAAGTATTTTAGTCACAGTACTCACATCTTTCCAGTCAATGGGCTAGCATATATAACAATTTCTGTGTTTCCAACATCAATGGCAAAGCGATCCATGTGCCTAAAACAAAACCAGAGGTAAAAAAAAGATTAAAAAGAAAGAAGGATTCTCAAATTCTGTACTAAAATGGGGTGACCTGTGATGCACCCTCCTTGCCCTACCTCATTTTCTGTTTCGGGTTGATGCTGAAGTGTTAAAGTGTCAAAGTGTCCTCGTTTTATAGCCATTTTCATTGTTTCTATAGTATAGTAGTTACTATCCTAGTGTCTCATTTTTATTTACTTAGTTTACATGTTTTTAATAATTGTAAAGCGTTTAGAGCTTTATGGTAAGCGCTATATAAAAATGCCTAAATAAATAAATATAAATATAAGCTGTGTGGCTTCCAAGGTGTTGATTTTACATAGAATATGTCCTATTTTAATGGCTTAAAGCAGTGGTCCCCAATCTTTTTGGCACCACAGTTCGTTTTTGTGGAAGGCAATTTTTCCAAGGACTGGGGGCAGGGTGTTTTGGGTTTGATTCAAGTGCAAAAATAGTCCAGTCTGTTTCAGAGTGGAGCTCAGTTCCTAATAGATAGCTGATCACATGTCAAATGTTGGGGGAACCCTACTTTAAGGGACAAATGCATGGGTCTCGACACATCTCAAAAGATCGATGGTCTAAGAACTATATTATTTTAAAAATGCATATCGTTATACTTGATTATTTTCATAATATAATTTATAAAAACATTTTTAACAGTAAATATAAAAGTATATCGATATCTCTTATGATATGTGCAAAGGACCTGCCAGCCAAATCAAAAATCTTTATTTTAATTTTCTTAAATTAAATGGTAATAGTTTATTCAAATTATACTATGATTGAAATTATATAAAAGTCTCACCTCTCTTTGATGCTGATCGCTTCCCTGCCAACAACTGCACTCTCTGCAGCAGTCAGTTTTTTCCTACTGAATGAAATGGCTGCTGCTTCTTTCTTACCTTTCTTATTAAATTCTTCCAGCAATTCAATTCTGCACAAGGAAGAGATCAATTTTAAAATTATATTTTGAGTGCAAAAAAAGACAGTAAAGCTCCACATACACCATTAAACAAATCTTTCTAATTGCTTTTTGAGATTAATAGAAAAATAAACACCTAGCTGTAATCATTCCTTTTAAAAAAATGTATTTCGAAATTTTCTCCTTACATTTTCAGAAGGCACATAACCCTTATTTATTCATAAAATAACAATAAAAATTCCTAAAATAAAAGGTATTTTTGTAAATAAACTTGCACTATAGGCATGAAAATAGGCATCTTATTTTAATGTTTCATGAATTATATTAATATACACAAGTCATTTAGGGAAGAGTAAAAAAGCTCAACAGATCAGAGGACTTTCCTCAAGTTAGTGCAATAAAAATTATTTTAATCATCAAAATGAAAGGAACACAGGATATTTTATTGAAATTAGGTAAACCAATTACTTGAATGTCTCATTAGCAACAGCAATAACTTTCGCCTCATGAAGATGAGGCCAGCCAACATAAGTTTCTTTTCCAAGGAGCTCATCAGCAATTTCCTCTAATTTCTAATTTTGTTTATTAGAAATATAACACAGTTATATAAGGAAATAAAACATTTTTAAAATCCATGTATAAAATTTCTAATAAAAACATGTGCTGCGAATTAAGAAATAATACACTGAAACTAATACTAAATTCACAGGTTTTATAAACGTAATTTCCTTTTAAAACAAACGTTGCTTTTAAAAATTTCAATCAAGTCTCTTTAACAATTATTTAAAAGAAGCACGTGAATGTGAATTAAAAGATTTTTTACATAAATCTCTACTGATTTGGTGTAACCTCTCTCACACTAATAGACTGCAGCTAGCATTGGAGAACAATGACAAAAGAGACAAAAGGAACACCATAACTAGTAGGCAATAAACCCCTTTTATTCTATTTCCTGCATTTAATTTTTTTTTTTAATTCCTTACAAGCCCTTCTTTTGATTGTATTCTGAGAAGCATATTTTCTCCTCGGCTGTTGTGCTGGAAAACTTTACATCCACACTTTGCCAGCTCATGCTGAAAAGGAAAAATAGCTTAATTGACAATATGTCACAATGTTACATAAAATTAAAATGTTATTTTAATCACTGAGTTGACATGGTTAAATTAGATTCAGCATACAAAAAAAATAATAATTTTGAGGGAGTATATGAATTATTTACTCACTGTGTGGGGCAGAAACCTCAGTTTAGGAAAACCTGGGAAGTACACATGAAGTCTGACACTATCTAACAAGCCCTTCCTTAGTCTGTTCACATCTATTCGGAACATGTCTTTATCAAGCTCAGTAACCCTGTAGAAAAATAACAGGAATTTGGCAATAAAGTTTTGTCTCCAACCATACTAATGAAAAATAAAAAAATTATTTTGTTCACTACCAATGGGATAGAAGCATTATTCTTTATTTTGCACACGCCCAAAAAAATAGTTATAGTTAGCATCACTAAAACAATTATTAAATTTGACAAGAACGCTATTAAAAAATAACTTGTTTGAAAAATATTCAGTGACAGGTTTATTGGTACCCTAAAAAAAGTTTTCACTGTCATTTATCATCAAAACTAAGATCCCTTTTATTTCCCTTTAACTAAATAATTATTACTTGGCTCTTGTCAAATGAAGATCAGGAAATACTCCTGGCAATGAAGATGGATAGAACCCTTGGTTGTCAGGAGTAAAGTAGTACAGAAAATGAGGACCATGTCGATTTCTTTCTCTCTCCTCTTTAGTAAGAAGATGCTCCTTGCTTGCTATTGTTTCTAGCAAACGTTTCTGATTGCATGTAGAAATAAAAGAAGAACCAAGTTTCAAAAGACGCTATTTTTTCTGCTGTTTTAAAAGATGTGGCCATAATTAGGAAATATCCACCCATAATGGTTGGGAATTCCTTGAGCAGAAAGATAGAAATGAAAATGACAAAATGATCATTGCACAGTGGTGCAACTAAATGAAGCAGTTGGTCACTGATGCCCAGTCTGGAATGCTTGAAAAGTTAAGGGAAATAAAGTCTTCTTTACTATCTTACATTGCAAAGAATCAAACAAAAACAAAAACAGTCACATAGACACAAGTCAACGAGGTTAAGACTTTTCAATTAATATATATGCTGATTGAGACAAAAATTAGCAACAAACAAGATAAACATTGCATTGCACACATTTGTTCGTGTATTATTAATCTATTTTAAAGCTTTATTGCAGTCCAACACTTTTTATAATTAAGACTTTTCAGCAATAAGTTAAGGTAGGTGAGTTAACATTAACATTTTTGTGAGTGACTAAGACGTGTTCTATGTCCAAAGTATAAGCTTTGGTAAAAAAAAACAGAACAAATTGATGAAAGCTTTGGATGAAAGCATTAGTTCTCCAGGCAGTAGAATACAATTAATATATATACTAAGTGAGACAAATATGAGCAACAAAAACAAGAAAAACAGGGTGAGAATAAAACAATCTAGTTTTTACCTCTTCAATAAATGGAATGAGAACCACTGCCTCCCAGTCTTGTTGCTTGCCATTCAGATCAGTCTCAAAATTGACAGGGTAGAAGTCCACAATTGGGGAGTTTGAGTCTGTCATCAGAAGCTGTACAAGTATAAATTATCAATAAAAATGAACGTACAAGTATAAATTATCAATAAAAATGAACTTGCAGAAAAAAAAATAACATTAGGAGCAGCACTGCTTCAACAATTAGAAAAATAAGGTTAGGGGCCATCCATAAATGACATCAGGCTAAATTTGTATGTATTACAAATTTTATACACCCTCAAAATACATCATCACAAATTGGGGAACCCCCCCCCCCCCCCAATCCCTCTCTAGATGCATGACATTATTTATGGATTACCCTTAAGTAGTAAATGAATATATAACTATAGAAGCAACTTTTCTGTATTGAATTTCTCAGTGTTTCTATAATAAATATTTTTAATTTGCAGGTAATGAAAAATACTTTATAGATATAGCTATAAAAAAAAAAAAAACGCCTTACTTCAAATTTGAGTAATAAAATAATTCCTAAAAAGGACATTACCTGCAATGGTAAAGGCAAGAGTTCCTTGCTGGCTGCAGGTAGGACAGCCATGAGCTGATGGAATGGCAAGAATGGTTTTGACAGGTCAAAAGTGATGGTCATATCACTAAAACCTCTGACATCACTGATGTATGGTGCATAATGGTGAGGGTAGAACCTACAACAGACAAGAATGTTTAGTAGAAAAATGTCAAGTAGAAATGAAAGCAAAATTTTGTATGGATTATTTTCAGTGGCTTCTGAAATGAAACTTGAAGTATGAAAATTAACACAACTAATTCAGCCCAAATAGCAAACTTATACTTTTATGATAGAACAGCTAAAAGATGATAGAAAAACTCAAGGCATGTGCAAGCTTGAAATAGAAAGACAGGACCATAAATGAAGAAACAACAAGAAATAGAAAATAGTTCAAAAACTTAAAGTGTTTGCCATTAATGTTATTGCCGGAAGTTGGTTTTCCAAAACCAAAATTACCAAGAATTATTTAAATTTTTTTAACTTTCTGTAATCTTGGAAACCCAACTTCCTGCAATACCTTCTTCCACTATTTCCTTCACATAGCTTAAATGCAGTCCTTTATTTATTAGAAAAACTCACCAGCTCCAGGAAGGACAGCCATCAAAGTAATATAGCAATATCCATTGAATGGCTATCACATAGCCATGGGCCTGCTCTTCTAACACATTGCTGCAACATGGGAAGTGGTGGATATGAGGAAATAATAATAAGATTTGTACAGGCAGAAAGAGAAACTTACTAAGTTACCAGGCCTAGCTGGCATATGTAGTAATTGACTCCCACACTTGCCATGACATCCAAGCATCTAGCAGATTTGCAAATCTCTAAACATATTCAAGTGCTAAAATAGACTCTTATAGGTGAAACTTACGGGGTGACTTCAGTATAAGACATTTTATTCATGTAGTAGTCCCGTTTGTGAAGCCTGAACTCATCCCCAAAAGTGTTGTAGTCCTCTTCATCCTCATCACTCAAATCTTCGTCGTCATCCTCCTGTTCATCATCAGCATCGCTGTCATCATCAGTGTTACCAGAGTCTTCATCCGGGAGCACATCTAAAACTTTCAGATGTTATTTTATGTTAAATATAACTCAGAAATATAAAAAAATTAAAAGTCCCTTTAAATTCAATTTTTTATGCATTGGCGTAGTGGAAACTAAGTAAACCAATTACAAATCCTTTTCCGTCACAGTTCCCATATGTTGACCTAATCTAAATTGCAGTGTGTCTGTGCTATCTTGGTGATGCAACTGAGATACTTAAAAACAAATATTTATTTGATATTGGTATTAAAAAATGTAACCATTTCTAGAAATAAAACTGTCCCTTTTACACTAGAAGTAGATTTTTTTTTTAAACAAAATTATAATTGGCTATAGAGGCAGCGTTAAAAAAATCTTCATAACATTTGTTAATCTTTATTTTGCACAGTGCTTACAAATTGTTTAAAAAGAAAGGAAGGATAACTCAGGTATCAACTTACCATTATTTTTGCTTTCGTCTTCCAGTGCAGCAAAGGGGACTCCATCTTGTTTAACAATGAACTAAACAACAAACGAAAAAAAATTGTTCATCTAATTATAAAATATACTACATTTGTACGTCAGTTGGACCGTCCAATATAGGGAGAAAGGGCAATTCAAATATTAAACAAAGGTATTGGAGAAACAAAAATCACAAAAGAATTTCCAATCAAAATGGATACAAAATTACAGGCTTCAATTTCTTTAATTTGCCAGCTTGTCTGCTGGCTCCAGCACTTTCATTGATGCTCTTCCCACCCAGTTTACTCTCAAGATAGCGGAGATCACTGAAAGCACTTTCAAATGTGTCCTCATCAAACTGCAAATATAGAGAATATCATTGATGACATTAGAGTTAAAATGTTTTATAAAATGTACATCATTATTCTTTTTTCAAAAGGCTCCAACTAAAAGAAAAATGAGGGGTACTCAGTGTTATGAAAATTATAGACAGGGGTACACAGATGTTGAAAGTTTGGGAAACACTACACTAGAGGAACAATTTGAATATTATTCCCCAACAGAAAATCATTTTAATGATATGATTATATCAGTGGCTTAACTCACAGGAAAGCCATTGAAGTGAAGCTGAACCATTTAGCCATGGGGGCAAAAAAAGTCATAATCAGATCGTCACTGATAAAATATGGACATAACAGGTCAAAATAAATTTTTATTTATGAATATCAGGTAAATCTCCATGACAATTAGGTCAAAAGTATTTCTGAATAGGATGAATAATTAGCCATTCTCTGAGACAGCAATAACAAAACCATTCCAACCTTTGAAAGCTCAGCCATGTATTTTTCAAAGCGAGGCAGATTGAGATGACCAGCTTCATTGATATATCCTGTCCAAACAGAAATGCATTAGTTAGCAAAATAACTTTTAAAATGTCAAATCTCTTAAAAGAAACTGAATTTGTACAAACCTATATCTCGGTATTTTGTCCTAGAGTTTATCCCAATATTGGGTTATATCTGTAAAGTAAGATTTACTCCCGTCGACACTTACCATCCAGCTGAGGCAGCACATTCATATATGTTCTCCAAAGCAAAGGCAAAGCATCCGCATGTATGTGCAGGTGAGGCAAGTGAGGTATAAAGTCATTGCCTACCAGAAAACCCATCAGGATCCAGTCATCTATAATATTCTCAAGATTCCATTCAAAAGGTAACTTGCCCTGGAGAACAGTTTTGTTTAAAAACCGTGTTTATGACAGAACATATGTAGAAAAGGAAATACCATTCAACGATAATCTCAGCTAAATAATATTTGATTTCTTTTTGTTAGTTAAGGAAAACAAAACGTGCACTTAATCTTTCATAGCTGAAAGTGAAAAAACCTTGCCTTTATAGTCTAGTGTGCAGTTAGAACAAAATTTACCTTCAGGCTTGAAAATTCATACGACAGGTAGTCACGCATCAAAGACAAGTGAAGGAGGTGAAATGTTGTTTCTTCAGGAGTTACAGGCCTAACAATGGGCAATATAAATAACCATTTTACATCAAACACCCGTTGTTAATAAATTAACAAATTAAAAAATATTTAATTGATTAAACCAACGATTTCAGGCATTCATAAATTATTATTAGAAAAAAAAATAATGCAAGCTAGAGGGGGAAAAGAGGGGTAAGAAGTGAAATTTGCAAAAATTATGGTTAAATAATGTTTTTTTAGAGCTTTACCTTTTGTTTTTATCTTTCCTACCACCAAAACGAACTTCTTCTCTGAGCAATGAAAAATGTGGCTCATGACTTGTGAGTCCCAGCATAATCTAAAGAAAGTAAGGTGCATGTTAACCCGAATGTTAAAATGTCAAATTATTGTGCTAAGTTATTGAGTGTGCTTGGTTTCTAGTCTTTCCTGCATAACAGTGGTTTTACAACCCTTTTTGACTTGCTGGAGCCCATATTTTAGAATCAATTTCTATGGGGAAGCCCCTTAACTCTACAAAGCTCCGCTAAAGTGTAAAGGAACTTTGCAAAATGTGACAAGGTTAAATGCTCAATACTCACCAGATCAGCATCAAGTCCATACAAGCAATGTCTGGTATCTGGGTCATGATCAGATTGACTTTTTGAATATCGGATATAATCCATGATTTTGTGTTCTCCCTCTCCTGGAGTCTAAATGTGAAAATTAATGAGAAAAGTGATAGACAGAGGGGTGGTGTGTGTTTAGAAAAACAGAATTTGTTATAGTTTTTATCAATTAAAAGGAGAAAGCATTCAATATATTCAGTTATCAGAACCAGTTATCTAATCCTTTATTTCTTGTCCATGCTAACTTACCTCATGGCCAGATAAGTAAACCTTAGGGCCCTGCCACAATGGATCATGTGTTATCTTGTCCACAACAAAATATTTAAGATGATCTTGTAGTCTTACCATGAATGGTGTGCCTGTCAAGAAAGTAAAATACTTTTCCTGAAAGCAAGCAGCCTTTTATCCAAATTTTTAACCTCAAAAGTTCACAATCTTTTCTTGATGACTAACCCTCTGACCCCAGCAATTATAAACAAAAACATATTTAAACATATCAAAAGTACACACACCAATAAATACATTTTTTAAAAACAGATACTAATAACTAAATAAGACAATAATGAAAAGAAAATCATCAGAAGTTAATATATTTTTCTAAAACTGCACTAATATAAAAAAAAAATCAGAAATGAATTAACTCATTCCAGATATCAGGTGGCAAACCACTGCTGCGCCTTAAAAATCCACACCCCGCCAGACAGATATTTGGGTCTCCCATACCTTATCATAGATCAACAGTCCAGATATAAAATGTGTTGTAAATACAACACGTGTTGTAAATATAACACCTGACTTGCAAAAGTTCACAGTAATGGCCGCACCCATGAATGCATTGTTTTTGTTATGTTTTAATCATGTTTTTCGATGGATAGAGGTGACTAAAATATAAAAATTGCTTTCTAAAAGACTCAAACTAGAATAGTTTTATGATAATGTACATAATTCAAAGGACTATTATTGTGTTTTGAAAAAGGATTGAAATAAAGCAAATAGACGATGATAGTGATGATCGATTGACTTCAACTTCTAGTGCTATCGATGTGTGCTTTGGGAACAGAAGAAACAACACAAGGTCTAGCCCTAGTCCTGGCCTTGGCTTTTATGAAAAATAAGGGTAGTATAAATGACCTTTTATTATGCCATTTTACAACATTTCTAAGACAATTTTATCTCTGTGATACATTTTATTATACTTATGGACTACAAACAGACAAATTTAGATTGAAATAAATACAATTTATTTAATTTTATAATCATTTGATTTTTGTATGCTTGTGTCAGGGTGTGGACATTTTCTCCAGGAGCCAGGGGACATGGGTATTTTAGGCCCAGGAGCCAAGGGTTCAAAGGGTTAAGGCTGATATAAGTTAAGAAAATATAGCAAATTAAAGGGAAATTGGGCATGAGGTTTAACAGAAGCTAAGCTTTACCTGGTGTTATGCAATTAGAATCAAAACGCTGCTCTGTGGGTAAAGTTTCTCCTCTTTCTTGTGCTTTTTGAATCAGCAGCTCTGCCTCCCTTGCAGACCTGAATTAGAAGTATAAACAATCATAAAATGAAATCTTTTGTGATGAACTGAAAATACCACAGCCTGTGTACCTAAAATGAAATATAACATACAGAGATGGGGAAAACCTGAAAGATCATAACAAAGAATAATTTGACTAAAACGTCTTCTTCTGCCATTTCATTCTGCTTCAAAATGAACCCAGTCCTCCACATATTATGCCTAAAATTAATTACATCAGCAATAAATTAATATGCAGCTGCATTAATTTTTTTTTTCTTTTCTATATAATAACCAATAGACACTGCCTATTTTTTTATATAAGTTTCAGAGTCATAATAAATTTCAGCGACATGCCCCTTTTCCATAATTATATCCCTAACTGAAGCACTACTAAATACCTGAAACGACGACCTCTTTGTTGATTCATCTTAGCTCTTGGTGCAACTCCATCAACAGCCATGAAAAATACTTTTTTTGGTTTGATCATGCGAAACAAAAACTGTAGAATAAAAATGAGAGGCAGAAATGGATCAGGCCTATTCAATAACAACAAAAGATTTAACGCATGAAATATTGTTGAGATCTGAATGTAAAGCATGGTGTCAACAAGTAAAGCATAAACAAGTTGTCTCAAATAATGTTTAAATAAAACACAATATGAACATAATGATTGGTACTCACATCAATGTAATGGCATATGTCTTTAAATATTTTCTCTTCTGTGATACGAAAGTGAGGGTTTTCATCATCTGGATGTGAGCACACATGTATTACTCCATTCATATCCAAATACAGATTATCAAACTCTGGTAGCTATGAAAAGGCGAGAAGGAACATAGAAAAAAGAAATTAATTTCAATATACTTTTAACAACAATATTGTAACTCTTTGACACAAAGAAAATTAAAACAAATCTATTTAAGTTAATATTTAGGTAAACATTTTCCTAAAATCTTTTACTCAAAATGCATACATTATTATGTTATTTTATTTGTTAACTTTATTTATTTATTTTTTTTTTTTTTTTTAAATAAGTTATCATATTTTTTTTTAAATTATTGCCAAAAAAAATCAGCTCCTATATATAAACTTACAGTGCAAAAATTTTATTCCATAATTTTTTTTTTTTTTTTTTTTTTTTTTTTTTTTTTTTTTTTTTTTTTTTTTTTTTTAAATAAGTTATCATATTTTTTTTTAAATGATGGCCAAAACAAATCAGCTCCTATATATAAACTTACAGTGCAAAAATTTTATGCCATAAGAAGTCCTAAACATGTTAATACAGTGACAATGCACATAATACTATCATGTAAAGTTGCATGCTTTTTTTCTTTAAATTCAAAGTGAGGGTAATAGTAAAAAGGTCTACAGGAAAATAAAAAAAGAAAGATTTATGCAATAATAATTGTAATTCATGTTAAGTAATTGCTATAATGATTAATTAAAAAGTTGGTGTGTGGCACCCTGCTTTTATATTTAACTACCATTTGTTAAATTTGCCATTTTCCAATTAGGTGTAATCACCTGTGATGGTGTCATTTTGTGGAGTCTGCACCCACCACACATAGTGATGCCACTTTTTACAATTATATTTTTTGTCTTTCTGGAGTGAAATACATTGAATCATAAATCATGACTCACTCCAGACATCACAAACTCTAACTACGCCACTGATCATATGGAAAGCACACCAGACGCTCCGGTAGTACCATTTTCTGTTGGCATTCTGCTATTGTATTTAAATACAATCTCTTATGAAGCCAACTTGAGTGATCTTTTTCAAACTTGCAATTTTACATTTTGTGATGCTACAGTATGTGGGTAACTGGGCATGTAGGTAGGTAGGTATGGTCTCACTAATAGCAGTTTGCGGATAAGGGGATTGCTTGAAGATATTGACTATTAACTATTAGACTAGGACTGACAACCTATTAGCCAATATTAGTGTTTCGTATAAATTGTTTTTTTCCTCCATTATCATATCTTAGTAAATGTCCCTATTTGGAAATCAGTCTTAAGTTTTGGGACTCTTATGCTGGCCATATTTATTGTAAAACAATGAATAATAAAATGGCGTAGAAATATGTAAATCATCCCTGATGTCATACCAATGTCCATACTAAACATAGTCTATAATAACTATAACAAGCCAATTTATTAATTAAAATGAAAGTAATTAGTGGGACTAATAAATGTGTTAACTTAATTTTATTTCTCCTAATGTAATGACCAAGTTATCCTGATCCAACAAAATAAATACCA
Source organism: Lymnaea stagnalis (assembly GCA_964033795.1). Taxonomy (NCBI): domain Eukaryota; kingdom Metazoa; phylum Mollusca; class Gastropoda; family Lymnaeidae; genus Lymnaea; species Lymnaea stagnalis. Next base: position 517,791 of record CAXITT010000261.1, on the reverse strand, counting down.
CTGACGACGTGAAGGCAATAAGGCAGTATGGCGCCTTATAGTTTATTATTATTCATTTCTCCTCGCCTAGCCTAGGTACTCTTAGTCACTGTACTGTCTTGCTGGTTTCACCAGCTTGCAAATGAGTCTCCCAGTCCAAGGTATTTGTAAGCTCCTTTTGTTTGAGTTGTCTCAGCAAGTTCAGACCAGACATATAAAATATAAAGGATAAGTGCAGGTCAGTGCCAATTTATTCTGGTTCTGGTAGTGTTCGTTGCTGCATCCATATACTGGCATCTGTGCAACGGTTCGGGGAAAGATGTTGCTAGTCTAACAGCTCCTAGCTGATGCCAGGGCAGCCTTGAAGTTTTCGACTGATGTCGAGTTCACAGCGGCATTGTCTATGTGGTTCTGGTTTTTGCTTCTAAAAAGCATGTCAGCATGTTTGGGTTTAGCCAGTTTGGGTTTTTTTTAGATTTATTTTTCAATACTTATTTAATTCAACTATTGTTTTAATTATTGTATTCAAACCTGGAATTCCTTAACCACCTCACTCAGGCATGGATAACGTTCACTTATCCATCTGTAAAATTTTGGTACTCCCATTCTTGTACTGTTTACTTATTTTGCCAATGACAATGTTTTCTTTCAGATATTAATTTCTCACACTTCCGTGAATGTCAAAACTTTGCAATTAAGTTTATCGGTTTCGAATCAGTTCCTGTTGTAATCTTTTATTTTTTAACTGAAGCTCGATAATTGAATCTGAAACTTTTTTCATGGAATACTGACGCCATCCAACTGAGTTACATATGGATAACACTGAGATTAGATAACGGTAGATGTCTTGCATTGATTGCTATTTGTTGACAGTATTGTAGCCTAATCTTTTTCTTATTAAGTATGTAATGATGGAATTCAATTTTAAAAAGTTAATAAGTTTCATTCATTACTAAACTTAGTCTTAACATTTCAGATCATTGCACATTAAAGCTAGGCCTACTGATAGAACTATTTTGAAACTGTAGGAGCCTATATAAACAAAAATCTTTAAAATACGAAGAGTGTAGGGTTCAGCCAAATACCGTATAAAACAACGCTGGCTCGTTAAAATTGGTGTGTGGTTGAATATTTCAATTTTAATTAGCTATAAATTCCAAAAAACTATTACTTCTTTTTTTTAAACAGGCGTATAATCAGGGGCGCCATAAAAGGAAAGGGAAGGGACCGATTGCTTCTAATCAGAGTGAGGGAGGGGTGGGGGGGGGGGGGGGGGGGGGGGGGCACCGAACATGCTTTGACCTGTGCTGCGGGTGCCTATACCTATATATTGCAATAATATGATATAATAAATACTAACTAATTAAGGTTTGAACGATTTAATAACTTTTAATATGTGATCGGCAACAAGATATCTTGCTCCCAGGATGTGTGCAGACGCTTATGGATTTCTGTAACACAGGACGCAATCCAATTGTTCCTCGGGGTGTAAATAAGATTATATGGGAGACTACTACGTTCAAGCTGTGTGGAAGGAATATAACGAACAAGATATTAATATTAGGACGTAGTCGCGTAGCTAGACATTGTGTCTCCCAGGGTGGCCCTTAAAATTGCACCCCTCCACCAGCCCCCGTCTAAAATAAGGTACCGGTACTAGAGAGTTGACGTAAAGTAAAGTAAACTTCCACCACGGGACTTTAGGGGGGTTAGGGGTGATTGCCCTTTGGATTTACATGACACACGATATATATGCGTGTGTGTGTGTATGTGTATAGATAGATGGATGGATGGATTCATGCATGGATGGATGGATGGCTATACCTTAAGCCTTAAAGGCCCCCGATCAATGTATTGATCATCCTGGCTCCTATTTATGTTGAGGAGATTCGCAATTTTTCTGTGCCTTGTATTAAACATTTAAAGAGGATATTTCACTGGTTGCATGGGCTACTCAGTGCGGGTAACAGGAACTGGGGGTACTAGAGGTGCCTGAGGCACTAGACTCAAATGTGTCGAATGTTGTCGCCTCAACTGTTCCCTTTTGAAGCTTGTTCCAGCCCCTGATTGTCAGTGGCAGGAATGAGCAGTTTCTGTTCTGTGTTCTTGCTGTTATGGGACTCGTCACTGTCTAGTGGGGAGAGGGGTGAGTTTCTGTTTAATGCTGGAGCAGTGGACCATTCCATTTTGTATCTATAACATCACCGAGAGCCTGGCTAATCGTCTCCGTTTCTCCAATGAGGACCAGCCCATTAATTTCCAGCATGTTGCCAACACTTGAGGTGTTCCTGTAGCGGTTAAGGACAAAGCGTGCTGCCCGTCGCTGGACCGCCTCCAACATGTCGATGCTCCTCTGGGTGAACGGGTCACAGACTGAAGGAGCTTAATCCAAAAGCGGCCAAAGGCTTGATTTTTTTTTTTACTTCATAGTATAGTTATAGGCTATTTTCTTTCACACTGGAGTTGCCGATTTTTAGATTTCGCCTTAAGGACCCTAGGGTCTGGTTAGTACTTCGTGTGAAAAATAAAATACAACGTCATCATGGGTTGCCAGCGTCCGTCAATTTACGGAGAGGCGCCGTAAAAAAAAAAGTCACATTATTTCACTGGAAAATTGTTGCCAAATCAATAAAAGCAAATTTGCTCACAAACATTAAATGCGTTAAAACTTAAATCACCATTTTTATAGACAAGCACATTTTGGCAGAAACGTTTAATTAATATATTTTTTGTAGCAAATCTGACACTAAAAGGCAAATCTCCATATAATCCTATGGGTATGGCTCTATTGCTCAATGGTGGTCCGCGAGCCTTACGTTGCCAGTCCACACATCATGAATATTTTTGGTCAAATAAATATAAAATATGATTAATAATTCTGACTCCAGTCAATTTCGAAACTACGCCACTAGTCCGACAAACTTAAATGTTTGGAAAATGCTATCCTATCTGACCATGAGGATTTATAGCTCTAGTTCATAGCATGACATTCTCATCATTCATCAGATGATCTGACTGGTTCAGAATACAACAAAGCTTTTTAAACTTCATATTTGTAGCTTTGTAGGCCTCTGTTGGCTGAGAGTGAGAGGGCTTTTTGTCGACACGATCGCCATTTTGTTTCCCCTTTCGTTCATGTTTCCCCTTACCATGTCTTTATTTCACATTGTTTTCCACACATTCCTAAACCGCGCATATATTGACACACTTCTACCGTTTGGAGTAAGTGGGTAATAACTCCAGAAGATGTGAAGGACATATGTCATTTCTGGATTATAAGTTATATAATATATTCAATTGAATTAACTTGAAACATGGAAATACCTCTCTTAAATTTTTTCCCTTTGGACTTTCTTTCAGGTCTTGAACTACACAACCATATATATAAAATAATGTTTGGCTTGTTTCACAGTTAAAAGAAATCACTTATTCCTTTTTTTTTTTTAAATATCCAATATGAATACATATATTTTTAATGTACCAGGTAATGTGTAATAGGTGTAGTTTACTGTTTTTCAGCTTAATTTCTGTACTGCGAAAGTGCCGGACATTAAAAAGACACAATAGTGGTGTGAGGGGGAAGGCAAACACAATCGTACATCATGCAGGTTTGGCTTATTTATTGATACTCACATAGATACAGGGGCAGACATAACCTCTTGATTATTGAGCTATTAAAGGATGCTGACTTGAACAATTTTAATTTTATGATGGCTATTGAATTGTGTTTGGATTTTTAAAATAATGCTTTATTTTGAAAAGCATAAACAATAGTACCAGTACAATAACTCATTTTTACTTCGCTACATAAATTAAATTTATTTATCAAATATACCTCAAACTATAATTTACATACTATTTTAGGCAATGCAATGGTTTAAAAAAAAAAATTCTTATAAGTTAAATTGAATTATAATGTTAAAAAACCATAGTCCCTCGAGCATCAAATATCCCATAGATAGAGAGGAGAGAGAATTGTGAATTACTTATCCTGTGCCTTATTCACGGCAGCCAATGTTTTCTTTCCATAAAGTCAATTAGTTCACTAATGTCCAACACTTACAGCAGATGAATATCCAAACACATTCTCTGATACTGATATACCGGGGATTTCAAATTCATGCAGCCAAAGAAAATAAAATATTGTTATTTGTTAAATTTTGAACTAAAGCAGAAGTCAGAGAATGAAATATGAATTCATTTGTTAATAAAATAAAGACACAGGCGTTGTACTGCCATTTAATTAATTTATTTCATAAACAAAAAACAAGTATAACAATTTCATGAGAGATTTGAATCAATCTTTGCTTTTCTTTTTCTTCTTTCGTTTTTTCTTCAATTCACCATCTGGATCACTGGTGCCATTATTATGCACTTCTGAAGTAGCCTGTGTATTAGGATGCTCATCATTGTCCATACTCGACACAATTGTCTTGGGAGACCTACTAGAGATATGTGTGTCATCATTTGTAGCATCTTTATTTTCATGACTCTTATTTTTCTTGCGATGAGGAGTTGAGTTATCCCCTTTAGCACAAATGTAGGATTCTATGGCTTCTAAAGATGCTTCTTTTTCTTTATCCCTTTTCTTTTTTTTCTTTTTAGCAGTCACATTCTCTGAACTTACATTTTCTTCAGACTCAGATCCTGGTATTCTTGAATCTTCCATTGTAAGGGAACAGTCATCCTCTCCTGCAACTATTTTATATTTATTCTTAGATTTCATGGGTGATGTTAAGCTATCAGCATCATCGTTGGTTCTTTTTTTGTCCTTTTTAGATTTTTTCTTCTTTTGGCTTCTAACCCCTTCCTTTGCGATTTCTTCATTGGTGGAATGTAGCAACTCTGTTTCCTTCTTCAGCTTTTTCCTGCTGCTTAGAGTTACTCCATCGTTGTCACAGACCTTCATGTGTTCAGTTGGGTCTTTAGAGTTTAAAGATTCAGAATCTTTCCGTTTTCTCTTATCTTTCCTGTGTTTCCTTTTCTCTTTTGGCCGTGTGTCATCTGAAGGAGCACCATTGTCAGGTTGTGCACAATCGTTAACTTGTTCTTTCCCAGTGGACAATGCATCACCTTCATGACAATTTTTCTCACTGTCTCTGATCTTACCGACCTTATCTGACATTTCCTTCACGCGTTCAAAACAAGCAACAAAAAATCCTTGGGTCAGATCATGTTCTGGCGAAAGTCTTAAAAAACATTCAGAGTGCGGGTAACCTGCTATGCCTCGATGGCACGCCCATTCTGGAAAAATGTGCACGCACTTGAAGTAATCCGATACATGGGAAAGTATCTCTTCCACCACCTGCTCATTTTCTTCTTCGTGGACAGAGCAGGTAGAGTAAACCACTCGTTTCACATTTGGAAAACGAAATGCATGTTTAAGTATGGAGATCTGAAACAGTTTCAGAGTTTCCAGTCTTTTCTTGTCGGTGCTGTAATCATCCTTTCCCTGTTGAGTGCCCATCCTTCCTAAAAATATAAATTTGAACTATGACAATAATGTAGAAATATATCTGCTTCTTAAAATTCTTATGTTATTAGGATCATATCAAACTATTCATTTTATAACCATTGATAACGTTATTTGAAAGTTGTACAATGAACTCTACCTGAACCACTACAAGATGGATCAACCAATATCATGGTAATATTCTTGGCATCTTCAGAACTGGGCTGCACAGTGAGAAAATCCTGATGAACCAGCTCAACACAAGTGACTCCACTTCTTTCAAGCAATCTTGACATTGTTGACATCCTTTTGAAGTCTCGATCTACGGCTACAATCCGCCTGGATAAAAAAATATATATATATTTTTTAAAACTGTTTAGGCATTTTGAGACACTGATGATTTCAGGCTTCATAGTGAAACAGATCTTTCTTGATCTGATCCTCAGGAAGTGCAGTTGTTTTACAAAAGAATTATAGTTTATAAGAAGTTGCAAAATGCAGGAGAAAACCTTTAGCAAGGTGATTCAAGTGAATAAGCTTGCTCTAATTATTTTAATGACTACTGAAAGATGACTTTGGCTCACTATACTTTCTGATGACAATCGATTTTTATTTTGTGAAAGAGATTTAATAAAAGTAGCCCTATCTTTTTAAAAAAAAAATAGCAACAAAGTCAATAATGTCTGACTAACCCCTTGTCTTTCATGAGACTTGCAAGGTGGCTGGTCTTATTTCCAGGAGATGCACAACAATCTAAGACCACAGAACCAGCCAGGGGGCTTAATACATGGGCTGGAATACAACTGGCCTGTAGATGTGTACAAGGAAAGCACATCAATAGTCAAAGGCCTTTTGAATTGTAAAAATATTCTTTTTGCAAGAATAAAGAAAGTAAAGAGATAGAGCCATGAAAGACTCATCATCAAAAAATAAATGGAACAAAGTATAAAAATATTTCAATAATAAGCACTAGTTTAAAAACCATAAAATATCTATAGGGCCTATGACTTCTACATTAAAACTTCAATAAAAAGACATAAATTCGTACTGCTTCCAACAAGTACATTTCACTAGAACTATTGTGTAAGACTCTGAGGTATTGTATTTTAAAAAGTTATGTTAACATATCTTTTTTTAAAAATACCTATGAATTCAAATAAATAGTTGTACAGCACTCTTCAAACACTTACGTTGATTGATGTTTGATTACATTTACTTACGGTAGGGGAAAATGGGAAACAATTTTTTTTTGGTGCCCAGTCTCATTTTTACTACATGAAACTGAAATTGATGTTCTCATAAAAGTATGACACCATTGTATATTTATTATACTGTGATAAATTTAGAAAAAATAAAATAGGCTTTTAACAAACACAATTAAAAAAAATAAAGAAACACATTAAAATAAAATGAATTTAAAGAGGAAATAAAACACAAGGCGAGCTTTTGAGCAAAGATTACGGTACCTTATCTTGCTGAATCAACACCCCAGATACTGTCAGATTGTGATTGTAAAGATTAGTGCCAACTGGAAAAACAAGCAGGTCATTTAAGATGGGATCAAGTCCAAACTGATTTTTTGTGAGGGCCAACACACTTTCTTTAAAACTGTAGGGGATAGACACAAGGGACACGTGAGATTTTTATAATTTTCAATTCATATTTAAACTTATAAAACAAAAGTTTACATTGAAATGGGCGTGATATAATTAACCTAATGAGGCAGCCAACTTGTCACTGGACATCAGAGGAGAAAAGCAGTTATTTATGAGGAATGAAGAAATTCATGTCACTTGCTTTTCCTTTACCTCAAAAAACCCTTTTTAAATCTATAAATATTAATATTGTAGAATTATAAAAAGAATGCTGTCACGTGCACACTAATTTTTAAAAATTAAGTAGGATATAGAAACCATATCTTTTAAACTCCAACATTTCTTTATGCATGATTTAAAAGTACGGTAATTATGGCTGAAATATTGATCCTAAAAAATACAATTTTAATTACTTATACTTATACCTTTCGATCTCAATTTTCCCCACATATTCCCAACCTTCTGTTTGGAGTTCTTTAATGACATCTTCTGTGGTTGTCTTTATAAAATTCACCCGCATATAACGTGGTATTACTGGGGAATGTGTGAGGTAAATGTTATTTAAACAAAAGTTATAGCACCCACACAAAAATGGTTTTGCTCTTATTATTTTTTTGTTCGTTTGTTAGTGATTTAATTCTCATCACATGAAATATTCAAAATGAATAAGTTTGTAAACATAGAATTAGTATGGGCATAATATACATCCTCTAAAATCCTAAAATCTTACATAAATCTTACATCAAGGTCCTAATATATATCTTCAAACATTAAGTCATGAAATATCTCTTTTAAAATCATATTAAGCATATGCCTGCATTTTATAACTTTCATCCATTATCTATAAAACTTGTCACATATTAAACCTGACCACAGACTTGAGCACTAATGGGGAAATTTACAAAAGGTATTCAGATCTTATAGAAATTACTCACCAACTTCCGTTGTTGTAGACTCAGATTTAATGATATCACGAAGAGTTTTGACATTATGTGCTTTAACCACTTTTTCAACAGCTGCCCTTAAGTCTCCTCTGTATTTGAGCATACATTTCTTGCATAGATAGACAAATATGATGATGGTGAACAAATGTACCCTTTATTATTTTAATAATATTAAGCACATGTGATATGGTAATGATTTAGAAACATTTAAAAAGACAAAATAGGATTATTACTCTTAACACTTAAAATACTTGTATAAGTAAGTTGAGGTTTATAAAAGAAGACAAAAGGGGGGGGGGGGGGGGGGGTCGATCAACTTAAATAAGTACCAGTACGTTTCTTAAAGTACCATTTTCTTTATTAAAAAAAAAAGTAGCAGAAGTAGCATAGTAAAACAATAATCATCTTTGTTTAGTTCTGGTCTTGGAATTATTAATTAATTTCAATTAATTTAACCCTAATTAATCAATTTATTTGTTACATAGGGTTTTAAAGGCTGTTGCAATATTTAAAAAAAGATAATTTAAAATGTATTTTTAGTAATAACTAAACTATGTCTACATAAAATTAATTCATTTTTCATACTTCTTTTCTTTTAAAGTACTGGGTAACAAATAAAAAGTTTTCAAAAACTCACTCGTAACCCGACATTTCTTCCAAACTTTCGTCCAAGTAACTGTTCATAGGTAAGAGCTATAGCCATTTGTTTATCCCCCTTGATAATTTCTTCCTCCATGAAGCCATTATTAGGACAGTGAGATAGTATTTCTTCAAGTAAGTCTCTGTACTTTAATATTTCGTTCACCAAAGCAAAAAGCTGAGAAATTGGCTAAGAAATTGTAAGAAATTAATACAAATTACAAAAGCTTTTTATTAATACCAAATAACGCTTAGGTAGTCCCTACATTTAGTATGCTGATTAGCATATCAATTACAATTAATTTATACAAGCTTAACTTTGGTAATGGTCCATAAAAAAAAAAATACACATTTTCATCAAAGTCAAGACCTTTGAGATTCTCTAAATCGCTGGGAGCTAAAAGCAAGCAAATGATGTGCTAAGAGAGATAATTTAATTTCATTACTTTTTAGTGCTCCTAGAAGTTTAGACATTTTAACTCAGTGCACTGTCCCCAGGGGCAAGTTGTCTTTTAACAAACTCTTTCTTTTCCTAGTAGTTTTCGATTTATGCATTGTCTTTCATGGCAAGATTATTACTTTTTAGAAAACCCAGGCCCAGGCTCTAATTAAAATGGTGAGTAAATACAATTGCAAGACTAAGTGAATTCTAGGCTAAAATAAATTACTATACTTTTACTCTACTCTTGTCCTTGTTAGATTTTTTTGCTATCAATGACAGAAATAATTACAAATAGTAATATGATGTTAGCAGACCTGTTTACCCTCAAACCCTTAAAATCGTACAATATCATCATATAATCGTTCAATACATTATCTTTATAGAGCAAAAACGTGCTGTATATATAATGTATACACCTCAAAATCGTACATTGTACGCCAAAATCGTAAGAGTAAACAGGTCTGTGTTAGGTATAGTATAATAAAATTAATCAGTATTATTATTAGTACTCTAGTCCTAGACTAATGTAAGAATACAATTAAGCCTCAGAAGGAGTCATCCATAAATTACATCATGCTGTTTTGGCTAATCCATAAAAATTAATCTGACTTCAATGCCAAATACTACCCACATGAGATTCAAAAACCACTTTTTTTAAAAAACAACATAATCACCTGTCTTCCTGATTAAATTTAGGCTGATCCCAAATGCAATTTGCACAGAATATTATAAATCCCTGCTACTATTATGTGATTCTCACTAGTAATGTAATCTGATTTAATGAACTCCAATGGCAATTATCCATCCACCGTACTTAACAGTACATTTTCAATCAACAGGAACAACTCGACACCAGCAAAGTTTACGTTTTCAATTTTTTATCAGTCAAGACTATTCAAGACAACATTCATCAACATTTAGGCTTAGGACCCTGGCTCTACAATTACAAAAAAGCACTATGAATTATACGACAGATGGCACAACACATTAACAAACATGAACATGACCAACTGAAACGGTTTCAGTTTAAGTATGAATATGAACATCTTAGTACAAAACTGCAACTCTGTGCTACCGCTGCTGCATGACCTGGCACCGTCCTGTCTCAAAGTGCTCATGATGCCTTATGTACCCATTAGACAACTCCGCTCATCCAAAAGTGGTAAACTCTCGATACCACATTTTCGCCTAGAGACTTACGGAAGGCGCACTTTCGCATTTGCTGGCCCAACACTTTGAAGCACCCTTCATGTCGCTCTCAGAAACAGCCAGACACTGGAGTCTTTCAAAACCGATGTGAAAACACATCTATTTCGCAAACACCTGCTGGGGTGATTTTGTCGACCATCTTTTCCAGCTAGCTATTATCTCATAGATGTGAATTGGCCTGTGTTGTTTATGGTTGCAAGGAATGAAAGACTTTGGGTTTGCATGTAAGTAGTTTTTGTAATGTTGCGTTTTGTATTTCAATGTGGTAAATTATAGCTTGTTTCATTTCTCTTTTAATTCAATGTACAGGGCTTCAAGCGTGATTTTCAAATGAACTTCATTATTATTATTATTACCGGTACATAAACGAAGTGATTTATAGTCATAGTCCTGTCAAAAACGAGAAATAAATTCGGTAATCTACTACTTGAGCATCGATTATGAAGAAATCCTGTTGTTCTGGTTTGGAGTGCCATTAAACTATTATTCTTTTATTGATGTCAGTTAAAAGTACAGAGGAGAAAGAGGGTGACTGGGTTTTCAGTGGCATATAAATAGAGAGTGGGCATTGTTTTATTGTTCAAATGCCAGATCAATGTGCGATCACGTTACAGGAATGCAAAGATGAGAAATATTACAGGCTTACGTATTGTATGGGCACTATGATGATGGGACAGATGGGAGTCTTAAGCTAACATATACCAGATTAGACATGGAATCTAGGAATACTTGTGTTCTATCTACAAAATTGTGCTGATCCAAATGCCAAACACATACATAACGTTCACAACATGTTGATGAGCCATAAGCACAAACCAAAAAGGCATTTTGGCTTAAGCTGCGATCTTTTCCCTAAATTGAGTAAATTTGCCACAAAATTTTTAAAAAATTGTTTAAATTTTAATATTTTAAAAATGTTGCCTTGGATTATTTACGTATGTCACAGTATATTATGTGCTGAAATAAAATAAATATAGCCTATCATAAATACATAAAAACATTTCATCTATTTTATTTGAATTAATTGAATCAATAAAAATAAAAGATTATTGTCAATAAATAAAAGAATAGGACCTAAGCTTTTAAATAAATTATAGCAGCACTTCAGCCTGAAAAACAAGATTTTTTTCATAACCGACACTGACGTGGTTAAGTTACCCTGAATTCATTAAATAAAATAGTTGACAAACTACTTACTCTGTAGACTAGTCGTAGCAGTTTAGAGTAAGAGAGTGGGGGAAACCAGAGAGCGTGACACTCTGACTGAAATTCAGAACTGACTGATGCCTGTACTGCATTGTGTGTCTCCAAGCCATAAAAAAATAAAATGCTCCTCATTGCTAACACTATAGACTATAACTATAGTACTAGTACTAATCTAATAGGCCTAAGTACTAAGTAGGTATGCTAGCTTAGACTTGATGCAGCCTAGTCAGTTAATTAAAAGTGCCGTAGTAAATTAGTAAGTAAATGGTAGTAATCTTAGATGGTACCATCTTAGATTCTTAGTCTACCTCGTAAGTCGTAAGGCTAATGCGTACTAAAACTAAATACTAAATAAACTAAAACTTAGTATTATAATTATACTAACTAAAACTAACTTTATTCGGCAACGGCCGGAGTAACACACCTCATATTGAGATTCATAAATCAATGTTTTCAATGACGCTTCTTTCTTTGATGCCTTCTTTAAGACTTTGGCGGTAGATATGAAAAGATCAATATTCATTTTATTGTACTTTTTGCATTCGACTGATTCCAACTTTTATCACGGTAAAAATTATAGTGAAACAAGAAAGCAACCACGTTTATTTTCGTTTTTTTTCTTCTGCTGTTTACTTCCTTTAAGGGAGTACACATTGTCATTTATGAGAAAAAGATCTACCGGATTGTTTCATATTCACGTTGATAGACGTATAATACACTATACACACTTTGAAACAATCGATTGACCGAGGCTTTTAAATATTATTTTTTAAAACTCTTTCTTTGGATAAAATATTTTAAAACAAATTAAGTCATACATAATAAGCAGGCTACTTGTAACTTAATATAATTTCTTAGACTTAGTCATCTATATATTTTCTTTAAAATTGCATTTTTTAAAATGGTTGATTTTCGCCGTACTAAATTACTAAAAGCTTGTAGTTTTAGTTTAAGTTTAAGGCAGGGGTCTCAAACTCGGGGCCCGCGGGCCATTTGCGGCACGCTAGACGATATTTTGCGGCAGAGCCGGCCTTTAGGGTGTACGACCTGTGCCCTCGCACAGGGCGCCGTGGCCATAGGGGCCATCCATAAATGACGTCACGCGTCTAGAGGGGGTCACATTTTTGTGACCATGTGTGACGAGGGGGAGGGGGGGGGGTAAAGCGATGTGACGTCACAAGAAAAGCGGTATATTACTGAAACTACTTGCTAAGAATAAGTTATTTTACCATAATTTATTTTTTTAAAACATATCCATAAATGACGTCACGCGTCTAGAGGGGGTCACATTTTTGTGACCATGTGTGACGAGGGGGAGGGGGGGGGGTAAAGCGATGTGACGTCACAAGAAAAGCTGTATATTACTGAAACTACTTGCTAAGAATAAGTTATTTTACCATAATTTATTTATTTACAACAATTTTAAACATTACACTGTAATTCTTGACGTTTATTGATGTTTTTGTCTGATTGCATTTGATTAAACACTTTCATTTAAAACTACGATCACCACCGTTTTCCCACCTAAGGGAATCAGTACCGCGACCGCGGGAAACTAGAACTAGAATGCCTGCACCACCGGTCACTTTATTCTGAGAAGATCAAGTTACAGGATGCCAGGGGGGCCGAGAGAGGACGTTGCATTGCCATTTGACAGTCGGAATAAATTATGTGGAAAAACAAGGAGACGGGAGGCGTTTTACGGGAGTCCGGCAACTGGGGGTAGGAAACAATGCAAAACAGTTTTCAGGGAAAAGTGATCTTAGTAAATGGTTTTGGGGTACATTTTCTTGTCGAGCTGTAGTAATTCGATAGACAAAACCAAGCCATAGAGGAATGTTTGAGCTCTTGAAAACGAAAAGGTTAATATCAAATGTAGTGGTCAGAGGGAATTTCTCTTCAGAACTGCACGGGCCTAGTCATGTTAGATAGGAAAAGAAACGCATATACATTTTTAAAAATTGAAAACTGCTCTAATATTATTTTTATGAATTAAAAGAATTTAAAAAAAAAAAATGACAGCAATTGATTTTTGTGGATCAGAAGACAATTGGAAGTACAGCTATCTGTGACAGAAATTCAAATTTGACCAGTAAGCTATTCTTTAAAAATTCTAAAACTTTACAGTTTAATCGAGAAAAAATATTTTTAATATTATAATTTTGAGATTTAAAAAATTTCAGATAAAGACATCACTGTTATGTTATTGTATTGCCTAGATTTAATTATGTATTATTAATATGAAATGTTATTTAATGAAATTCTTTATGTCTCATTGTTTAATTATTTTTTAAACATAAAAAAACAACTAAATATCACTAAGGTGTCATACATGTTTTACATATGTGTGGTGGTGTATCAAATAATGAAATTATTTGGTCATTCATTATAACATGGATGGACCGTAATACTAATTTTTGTTTAAATCATGTGTTTTTTAAAATAAAATAAAATTAAAAAAATATATTTGTGCTATAGAATGGAATTCATTAGACTGATCTTATATATTTTCGTATTTTTATTTTTTTTAAATTGAATATTTAAGTTAATATTTTACAATTATTTTTTCAGACGTGAACGGTAAGATGGATAAAAATAAAACGTTCCAGTGTCTTTACGGTGCGTTCGTGTTGGCGTATCCAACAAAGAGTAGGAAGATTTGCCAAGAAGATGTGATTAAAAAGTGGCATAAAATTAAAAATAAAGCAGATTTGCAAGTTATAGTTGATCACTGGTTGCAAGTTAACTTAAGGCCGTTACCACCACACAAAAAAAAGGATCCCTTCTAACAGTTTGGACATAAACATCATCACCGGTCAATAAAAAAAAAACTACACAAACTATGCCTGTGCAAATACCTGAGAATTCTATGTCTCATGTTGAAATAAAAGACACCTATGTTAAAGCTGATGTTACACCTTCGACCACTTGTCAGTCATCGGCATCAAGAATAGCTTCAGTTCAACTGCATTTGCAGTCAGAGATTGATATTTTAAATTCTGATCTGGTTGAGTTGTAAGAACGACATAAACATGGCATGCGTTCACAGGAGCAGCTTGTAGAACTGAAAGAAAAGAAGAAGAAGAAAATTGAAATGGAAAACCAACTGAAGAAAAAGAAGAATGACCAGAAAAAGATCACAAAAAGCACGAGATGAAAGGAAAAGAAGACTGGATGCTCTGTTCGAGGATAATCCAGAACTAAGAAATTCTTTGAACGTCAGTGCCAAAGCTGGTAGGCCAAGAGTTGAGGAAGATCAACCTTCATTACTAGAAGCAATAGTGGACAATATGTATGGGTCGGCTGCTCATGAACGAAGACAGAGTGATGAGTATAGAAGCATAAAAACATTAGTTCAGCTGACTGAGCAGTTAAGGTTGGACGGTTTTACTATAAGTAGAAGTGGGCTCTACCTTCGTCTTTTGCCGAGGTGCAGCTCATCTATTGAAGGACAACGTCATGTGGGAACCGTCCCAATGAAACTGATTAGAGCACAAAACGATCATCAGGGAAAACATATTGATGGTTTGTTTTGTACGGCAAAATACATCACTTGGAAGAGTTCGCGTACCAATGAAACTGATTAGAGCACAAAACGATCATCAGGGAAAACATATTGATGGTTTGTTTTGTACGGCAAAATACATCACTTGGAACAGTTCGCGTCCATTCTAGGATCAAATGAAGTGCGCTTTATCAGTCAAGACGATAAAGCAAGAGTACCCATTGGGTTGACCGTTGCTAACAAGCAAAGTCCATTGCTGATGCACGTTGAATACAGAGTCAGCTTGCCTGACCATGATTGGGTTGTAGCCGCAGGACACAAGCTAATTTCTTCGGTCTATGCTGGAATCCAGATTCAATCCAATGGCCTATAGGAAACCGAGAAGCTGTTGGCTATTCAGGACCAACCTACATTGCAATTAGATCTGGAAAACATTCATCATCAACAGCATTCAGCCATGGACTAGATTTTGATAAATTGATTGGCCTCGTGGAGTTTGACAATATTAGAATGGTATTGATCGTTTAGTGAAACCAATTTTTGTGATAACAGTGGATGGTGGCTCGGACGAGAATCGAAGATATCAAAAAGTATTAAAGTAGCTGTCCACCATTTTTCTCACTACGAGTTTGATGGATTGTTGATAGCAACCAATGCTCCAGGAAGGAGTGCTTTTAATCGAGTGGAGAGGAAAATGGCGCCACTCAGTAAGGAACGGACCGGACTGATATTGCCACATGACCACTATGGTAGTCATTCAAATGAACGAGGAGTTACGATCGACCCAGAATTAGAGAAAAATCATTTTCAGTATGCAGGAAACAATCTTGCAGAAATTCGGTCAAAATTGGTAGTGGATAATTTTCCAACAGGGGCCAAATTCATCGATCCAACCGAGTCTGAGCTCCAAGAAACTCAATTCCTATTAAGAGATCAAAAATGGTAAGATGTACACGTTCGAATAAGCCAATACTTAACCCAAATTGTGAAATGCATCATGCACAGACAACAAGTGCTGTTCTAAACTAAGAAGCTCATATTTCAGTGTAATAACAGATCGATTTCTTCCTCCTCCGTTGCCCGTTATTCAAACAAACGAAGGGATTGAAAATTCCAGATCGAACAACAGACAGTGATTCTCACACATTCGCATCTCTGTTCGCTTCTCAAAGCTTGGAAGTGCCTGGCATCCCTTCCTCGCTCTTGAAATTCTTATCGATCAATTCCATATGATTTGTACTGTCCATCAATCCAATCTGTGCTGGGTGATAGGATCTGTAGGATCTTTCACACATACTTTGGGTCCCTTGCCATGCTGCGCAGCCATTCTGCAGTTCACAAGCAGGAGCCAGTTATTGCACCTAAACCCATCAGGCCGCAGAGAGTCGCTGCATGACGCAGGAAAATGGAGAGAGTGCAGACTGGATAGATGAAGGAGATCTTGATCTTGATGGAATATTCATTCCCCATGATGAAGTTATCTATGCTCTCCCAATTTGTTTCATGAAGGAGCATTTTGCTACAGTTAAGCGTCATGGGGGAGTCCATTAATTACGTCAACAATGTTTAACTAAGCAATTTTTGACCCCCCCCTCCCCTCTCAACAACTGTCAAACTTTCAATGACCCTCCCCTAACTAATTATGTCAACATTTTTATACCCACCCCATCCCCGAAAAAAACAAATTAAAATATATTAATGCATAAAACATTTTATTGCATCTTTAGCTTGTTATTCAACAGGTTAAAATGTTTTTACACGTACATTTTATAAGGGGCCATCCATAAATGACGTCAGGCAAATTTTACCGATTTTTGACACACTCCCATCCCATCGTCACAAAAAGTTAGACACCCCTCCCCCCTCAAATATACCGTCACAAATCCCTGCCCCCCCCCCCCCCTATAAAAATTACGTGTGCACTACTGTCTTTTACAAACCCTTAAGAAATTACCCTCCCGTGGATCTCACATTACCGCACCTGTGTGAGAAACATTTCACTTATAGAACAGTGGTTCTTAACCAGGGATAAAGTAACTCCCCAGCCCTGAGGTGTGGAAGACCAGAAAATAGTATTCAGGGGCGCAGCGGGTCACACCATCTCAAGGCGTGACACCAAATTGAAAAAAAAATGCGTATTTCCCAGAGCATACACACTGGTCGGTCTAACTGAATTTCATAAAAGGATAACAGATGAGCACGTACATTTTCCACACATGTCACCAATCAAAATGCGTGCTTTATTAAAATTTCAAGTTTGATGCGTCAGCAATTAGGTGAAATCAACCCTAATAGCTGATTGTATTTGCTGCCATTGCTAGCTGTAGCCTTTTTTAAAAATAAGTTTTTATGCATTTTGATTAGCAGCAGTAAATTTTTTTCTGGTGAATTTGGTTGGCGCATTGCTTTAATTTAGGGGTCTCAAACTCAAATCATCCGGGGGCCACAGGAGATAGAGTATGAGTGAGACTGGGCCCCATGAAGTAAAAAAAAAAGCGATTACAATTTAAATAAAGTACAACTGGTACAATCTGCTCAACCTTGATTAATAACAAATAAAAACATTAAGGGTTCTTAAGAACTAGGGTTCCCTTTCTTCTACTCCTTGTTGCAATAGACGTGGCAGCGCTTCTTCTTACACAACTGAGCAACATTTGGCATGAGTGAGGAAGCAACTGAGACCCTCAGTATAGCTTGAAGATGCTCATCAGTAAGTTTGGCCCTGAATTTTTACTTGTTCAAGCTCATAGTGGAAAAGAGCTTTTCACACGTAATCCCAAAAAGGCCCATGATCCGCTTGAGCAACCTGGAAATCTTAGGGAAGGTGGAGGGCAAAGCTGTTATAAATTATCCATGCTTGTGTGTTTCTCCATTCACTCCCTGAACTTAGAATTGCACAGAAGTCTTAAAAACATGTCATCAAATTCTTCATGTAGCTTCACAATGGCATCAGTATACTTACTACTGAATGGTGTGCCAGAGTCCATGTTTACTTTTTATGTTGGAAAATGGTAGAGAGTTCTATAAGAATCATAACACAAGTTTTGTTCAGAATGCCCTGACATTGTCATAGGCAACACTGACAAGCTACCCCTGGTATACTTGTTACTTCTTGTTGAGTTCATTCAGCTCCTGCGTAATGTCAAAAAGAAAAGCCAAGTCTTAGTCCATGAGCCATTTGGGATCACTTAGTTCAGGAACCAAACCCCACCCCCCTCCCATAATTCTCCTTCATGAAGGCTTAAAATGCTAAAATATATTCAGACAGGACAGTAGACAGGAGTAGGAAATATTTATAAATTATTGATGCAGAGGAAGATGCTATTGTAGGGAGAAGGAATTTTGATTCTTTTTATCGTAGAAAAGGACTTTTTCAACCAAGCTCACATGCTTTGAATTTCCCTACCTCGTTAACAGTAGGGGCAATTTTAATAGGGATTCTTTGATACTGTGTCAGATTGCTACAATTTACACAATTATGGTTGTGCATTACCCACTAACAGAAATTGTTAACTTTTTCTCAAAACCGCACTTTGGTCATGTTTGTCTCATAAAATGCTACAAAAAAACCAAAAAAACAACAACAAACTTTTAGCCCGGTTTTAAAAGTGTTTTCACGATTTATATATATAATCAACGTCCAAATCTATGCAAATATAATGAAAATCAGAATTATACTAGTCTGTGAGATTAGACTGAAACCATCGCGGAAGGTCACATTATAGATATGAGAATGGGGATAACTCGCGGGCCGCATTACACTAAACTTTGCTGTCATATGAAGGGCCGCAAAATATCGTCTTGCGGGTCGCAAATGGCCCGGGGGCCGCAAGTTTGAGACCCGTACTTTAAATGGTAATTTCTTCCTTTGTTTATAGAAGGTTAATTAAAGAAATAAACTACGATAACTAAATTATTTAATTTTAATAATTTTATTACAATATAATTTATCGGAGTGGCTATAGGTACCAGTTGGTCACGTGAGGTCTTTATTAATATTTGGTTGGTCACGTGACAGTTATGACGGATACTTCCTGTCGGGTTGCCATCTTAGATCAGGGCTACCACACCTTGGGAAATTTCCCAAGATCTTGGGAATTCACGACCCCCCTTGGGATCTGGGGAATAATTTTGAAAATTTGAAGATCAGGCAAAACCTTGGGAAATCTTAACTGGGGGAAATTTTATTATATTTTTCAAAAAACGCAACAATATCTGATAAAAAATAAAGTGAAAATAAAGCAAAATAATTATTAAAGTAACCAGCCAAAAAATTAATTGTTTTAATTTTCCTTTTCTGGTTTTAATTATAAATCCACTCATAAAATAAATAAAAACTCTTCTGATATTAAAGCTAATATAGTGAATTATTAAAAAGTTAATATTTTTAAAAAAATTCAATTTTCTCTTTTTTTTTTTTTAAAATTGAAGATTTACAAATTGCATCCAGGTTTTGAATGTTTATTAAATGGGGGGGGGGGGGTTAGGCTCGGAAACTTTATCATTATGCTCTTAGACATTAGCAACCATACGAAAAACAGCACAAGCCAAAGAGTGAACGATAGTGTTCAATCAAGAATCCATGCCATAGTAAAATTTGATTATTTCAATGCTTCTACAATGTGTTCAAAATATAATGCATCTGTAAAAAATCCAGTCTAATTTTCATCAATTAGAAAAAAAATATTTGTGGATTGAAACCCACGTAACTAAGATATTAAAAGTATAGGCCTGCGTTGTAGGATTATAAATGAACAATTCCTTTAAAATTATTATTTTTTTTTTGTTTGAAAAAATCGTTATAATGTAAATTTACAAGAAAAAATAAAAATACTTATTGTTTTCATCATAATATCAATCCATTTTAACTACAATTATTATTTATAAATTTTGCTTAATTGCTTTGCAAACCCCACTTCTAATCAACAGATTTACAATAATAAAAATCATTTTTTGATGAAGAACCTTTTGCCTTTGTAAAAGGAATTCTGTGTTGATTAGCCTTGTAAGCTTTTTTTTCCAAGTGACTTCTGTTACACATGTATTGTAGATGATATTTTTACCAGAGAATTCGGAGGTAATATTTAGTAGCCTAACTCCACTGGGTATTGATATTTTGGATTATAAATAATTTTTACAAATTGTTTTGTTTTTTTATGTGATAAACATTTTTAAATGCCTTTTTCAATAAATTTCAGTCAATTAATGTATCAAGTTTTTTAGGGGCATCGATTCAATCTATTATTACATTAATTACATAGAAAACCCC
>CAXITT010000261.1:484276-497400 GCA_964033795.1 Lymnaea stagnalis | reverse complement strand
ACCCGCCCGCCCCTAACCGGATGATTCGATGGTCCTTGTCGACTTCGACGGACGAACAACATATATATCAATCGAGAAATTTGCCATATTTTGAAGACTTTCGTGTGGCGTTCAAGAAACACAAAGAACAATGTGACGTACAGCTAAAAGCAAGTAAGAATACGTTTATGTTTATAATTTTATTGTATTTTTTAGTTCTATTTTAAATATAGTTCTATAATTATTAACTATGATTAACATGACATCACTCAAGATCCAAGTTGCTTTTTTTTTTTTTTTTGGCTGCAAATCGGCTACTGTCTTATCTGTAATTGTAATGAAAAGTTTGGCTGCTGCTATTCGGACCCGGTATCAGAAGTGGATATAACTTCAATTTTAATTCACCGCAAAAATTATTATTATTCACACTTCCCATAAAACAAATGTTCTTTTGAATAAAAAACAATTCCGAGATATCAGCCCGCGGCCGCCATCTTGGTTATCGTGACCCACGAACTTATGTCCTAAATGTATCCCTAAACCTAACCTGAACCCTAAATGTAGGGAAGCGTTATACGCAGTCGACTGCGCATAACCCTGAGGGTTATTCACAGCCGACTGCGTATAACTCTCAGGGTTATGCGCAGTCGGCTGGGAATTTAGCCAAATAAGGTTTATTACCGCTAGTTTGGCAATTTAAAAAAAAAAAGTATTATGCGTAATTAGCTGCATGACGGGTTGTTTTGAACTAGAACTTTTGATGTGTTTAATGTAAAATTTTAATTGAATTAATTTTTAATTAATATTGAAATTGATGATAGCAATAGTATTAGTATTAGTGCTATTGTTAGTATTATTAGGTACTCCAAACCGCTGAGAAGCAGTGTTTTTTTGACATTTTAGACAACTTAATAATACTATTATTGCTTGTATCTTATATATTATAATTATAAGTGTAAGTCAAAGTCTACATTTCTTAGAGTCTAAGCCTAAATCTTAGATTTTTTAAAGGCATTTCCATGGTCTAAGTCTAGTTATGTATTTTGATTGATTAGGTTTTTATATGTTGCTATGACTATGTCTATGTGGTTGGTTTTACTGACTAATTCAGGAAATACATTCTATTTATCTTTTTTTAAATTTTATCATTTATAATTTTTTTTTTTTGATGACCTAAATGTAACAGTTTTCAGCTTCCATGCAAAACTATAACTGTGTGAAAGTATTACAGTGACCCCTCTACAGAACCCCTGCCCCTACAGCGATTTTTTTCCTGCTACCCTCAACCCATGATTATTTTTATTACTGCACCAGTGAAACATGATTTTATCTGCCACAAAATTAGTTAACAACACAAACATATATTTGATAATTATAAGTATAACATTATTAATATTACATTGGTCAAGTTAATAATTCTTCTCATGTTTTAACATTTTTAATTTTTTAGCCAAAAAAAAAGTAAAACAATAAGCCTAGATGTTGCTTCATTCTCGAGAAAAAGCATAGCAACAACGCGTATTCATGGCTTGCTACTCATGGCTTGCCGTTGGCTGGAATTGAACTCGAGACCACCAACTTGAGGTTTGGTCAGTTTAGACCATTCGACCACCCAGTCAACCCGATAACAACACCCTTATTGATTGATACTGTAACACAGTAAGAATATAGACGTCACGTGACTTGCCGACTGCGTATAACTCTCAGGGTTATACGCAGTCGGCTGCGCATAACCACTTCGCTAAATGTATCCCTAAACGTAACATGAACCCTAAAATTTATCCCTAAACCTGATCAATCTGAATTAGCTTAAAAAACTTTTGATTAAAAAATTATTATACATTACTTCACATTTCCATTTAAACTTAAAACACTTCACACTTCCAATAAAACAAATGTTATTTTGAATAAAAACATACTTACTTCTTTAAAGATCCTCCGCTACTGTAATGGCCAAAATTGAACAATATCGTCTAGACTGGCCTTGAAGACATAAAAACCATTTACTTTAACACGTTGACACCTCATGAACTCACACATATACAAATCGAGCATATGTCTATGTGTGCCGTTGTGGCGCTTGTTTCTCTCTTTTGCAGATTTCCACTAACGTTCGATGCTTTGGGTATTGGCTATTGGCACCCTGAGTTTGGATCCAAAAACTTAACAGAATGAATGACCGTTTGATGAGTCAATCCCGGAGTGGTGCCAATTGCATTATATGCTCTCCATTGATCTGACATGACTGTTTTGCCCAGCAGGATGTGTGCTGTGATTATCGGCATGAGTGTGATGTGTAGCTGCTGATCTATCTTGTACACAAAACATGAAACACTCACTAATCTCCTGACAAATGCCTCCAGAGACCCATTGTTGTGACAAAACTCACCTGACATGATTTTTTCTGCATGTAAACAGACTCGTCGATTTCAACTGAGAATAAACATGACTTACCGGTGTAAATTATGTGAATTTTTTCATGGATGAAGCATGAATGGATCCTAACACATGTGTTTTGGGAAATATGGCCAATGGAGGCCCTTTAGACACCCCGGCACAGAGTTCTACTCCTTTGCCTGCCCTCGGGGTACTTTTCCTTTGCTTCAGACAGAGCGATCCTTTTCACCATTGTGCATCCAATTATGGTTTATTTGAGTTGGGTGTTACTGAGAAAGTTGTCTGCATACTTATTAGTTATTATTATTCTCTCTCACAAACATGTTAATGATATATTGTGTAAAAATTAGCATAAGTACTCAAATGGGGTGCTTATCCCATGAGGCATATTTAAAGGCTCTATTTTTTCTAAAAATTCATAGGGGTCATCTCTATCCAATTCAGAACCCTAATCCTAATCCAAGGATTCACAACATTATCGTAAACATAATCATTTTGATTGTCTTCATTACTGTCCTGATTGTTTTCGTCAGTGTCAGATTCACTGCTAGACAGCAAGAGATCAAGAGGGTTACATCCCAAGAGGGTTAACGAAAAAGCTTTCGGGTGACCAGCTCTCCTACCAGCAACGCTGCTAGTACATGAATTTCAAATATCCTAGTCCAGAGTTTCCCAACCGTTTTGGAGTCACACCACCGTAGCTGCACCCACATCTTTTCAATTTTGCTCTAAGCCACATTCTTTGTGCACTGTAAAATAGCACTTTTTAAACAATCTAATCCATTTTTGAAACCTTATACTTATACAAGAAGACATACCTCAATAACTTCACTTGACTCTATCAAAACAATATTTAATTGATACAGCATAGACGCTGCACAAAACCAACTGCTACTTTAATAAGAACAGAATACCAAGTAGGTTGGAGAACTAGTTAATACCAACTTAATTATAAATGGCTTGCATTAAGTCCATTCATTTTTTAACACTTCAGGTTGCAGCAGGACACAGTCTGGGAGGCTCTGTCCTAGTCAATTACATGCCATAATAAACATATATCTTTACATTTTCTCTTAACACCTAGCATCATCCTAATAATCCCCCTTCCAATAATAAATATTAGTATCTTGATCCTTTGAATGCACTTAATATAAAGTTAAATCCAGCTAGTGCATGTAAGAAATATCAAAAGACTGTATTGGAATGGTTAGTTTCACTGATTAGGTTAGGGTAAAGTCTTGCACATTTCTAATTTAGTTAAAATTAGATAAAAATCCCTAAAAAATTTCCTTATGACATATTGAGTGCATTTTTGCTGTAAAAGAAATAATTAAAAAATGCAAAAGAGCTATTTAGATGGATTGCTTCTTATATTTAGATTCATCTGTCACTATAGCAGACCTGTTTACTCTTACGATTTTGGCGTACAATGTACGATTTTTAGATGTCTTTTACGATTGTACGCCAAGACACTCCAAAACTACGATTTTCAGAGACCCGGTGGAAAAAATTTTTCCCCGATTTAAAAAAATCAATAAATGTTCGGTTTTGGACGTTTTAGCCCTGTCTCTCTAATGAAGATCTGGCAGTGAATATGAACGAGAAAAACGATTGGTTGTATTTTTTTTTTTTTTAAAGTCATGGGTAGGAGATTGGTGGGAGTGTCAAAGGATATAAATAAATAACCGCGACGTATCGTATTGATGGGATCACAGGGAACTAGCTGGCTGTATCAACAGTAATATTTAGACTTGTCGCCCTAGCGACAACTTCACTCACCATCGCCTTTTGTGACGTAGTTTTGTTACAGAATTATTTTGTGCCTCAGAACCGCGGCGATTGTAAAACTAGAGATGGTTTTTAAAATAAAACAGAGGATCCAACTGTTGTGCAGTGGAGCCTTGGATTTTGGCATACCGGTATTTTATAAGATCCAGTCAGTGACATTTACAAAATACTTTTATAACTCCCAAATCAGCTCTACGCCTTCAACGATTTTAATACAACAGTTTGGTATCACTACCAGGGTTTCTTTCAGCTAGATCTTGGGGGGGGGGGGGGGGGAATTTTGGAAATAATCCCGATTCCCTACCCCATCTCCCCCCCCCCCCTTTTTTTTTTTTTTTTTATTTTTTTTTCAAAATGCGGCTCTTTAGCAATCTGAGTGCTGCTCGGTCAGCCGGCCACAAACAGTTTTGACTCCCAAAAACATGGTTCTTGGCAGGTTCTTGAACAAGAATTTGGCTCTAATGAGTTGGCCCTGCACCACTGGACTAAAGCGTGTTAACGGTCAAGCGCCTTTTGGGTAGGCGACGGCACAGTTTTTTCCCTGTAATGAGGGTGGGGGATGGTTGGAAGCAATTACGTCACAGCACGGAAAGACGTATTGTCACCATATTACTACTATAGTGATTTCTTCATGAAAACACAAAGCATTAGTAGGCGTAAACGATAACTGCGAGACACTGTGGTGATGTTTTATAATCTTAATAATAATAATTAATAATGGGCCTAATTGGAATGCATGGCCTTCACAGATTTTCAGGTGACAGTTGGCTCCATAAGAGACTGTCAGGATAATCATTGAAGAATTCATGCATAAATGTAGGTGCAGTCTGCCCCCCCCCCAACCCCACTTTTTCCCATCAAAGCTGCCATGCGCATCCTCAGCGTGTACGTAGTAGTTGGATAACTTTACGTTGACAAGGTGGGGAGGGAGGTTATGAATATTTTTTACATTTTATTTTGCCTACCGAGTATGTCATATATGGATATCCCATTGTCCCAACAGCCCTGGCATACGAAGTGGGCGCCATAGACGGATGTGCACATTGCGGTATTTTAATGTTACCATCAATGGAATCGGCGAGCCTCTTTGTTTTCGTTACCGTAGTTGAGCATGCACAGTACATTACGATATGGCATCGACACCATGAAAGGCACGCGAAACCGATGATGAAGGAGGAACTTCAACTTAACATCAGATTCAGCAAAAGAAAGTTTATTCGCTGATATCCTATCTTGAATATCAGACAAAATTGACTGAGTTGCGTTATTCAAATAAGGGTCCATCAGACGCAAACTGCACAGTCGGACTTTTCATTAGCAATCAATCAGAGATAAAAGGAGTGGTGTTGATTTAATAGATTGTGTGCATGGAGCCGGTCTAAGTATTTCAATTTATATACTCAACACCGCCAAATTTTCGTAATGACAGTTCGGGTGTGTGCGTGGGGGTGGGGGGGGGGGGGTGGTCCTCGGCAGAAAGTATGTGCGTTATTTAAAAAATTCTGCAACATTCTTCCCGAAACTCTGAAAGTCCAAAAATAACATTTCTATCTCGAATGGTGTAAACTACAAGCCAATGTGTAGTAGGCATTAGACTCGTGATGTTGTCAAGGGGTATTTTCACAAATCAACTGGCTTGCCTATACTCAATAGTGGAAGAATTACAGTACGGTGTTAAGTCTACCGAATGTTCAACGCTCCCCTTCCATATCCGTCATTGTGAAACCTCGTCCATTTTCAAAAAGCCCCTTAAAACTCATCTGTTTAGGTCCGCCTATGACCTGTGATGCACCCTCCCTGCCCTGCCTCATTTTCTGTTTCGGGTTGATCCTGAAGTATAGGCCAAAACGTGTCAAAGTGTCCTCGTTTTATAGCCATTTTCATTGTTTCTATAGTATAGTAGTTACTATCCTAGTGTCTCATTTTTATTTTACTTAGTTTACATGTTTTTCATAATTGTAAAGTGCGTAGAGCGTTATGGTAAGCGCTACCTAAAAATGCCTAAATAAATAAATAAATATTTCGTTGGGCTACGCCAGTGGTTCTAAAATATTTGTTTGCCGGCGCCTGTGCAATATTAGGTTTTCACCAGGCGCCTTGTGTGACATTCTAACAAGTGCACTTGAACATAGCGAATACCAAAATAAAACAAAGGGTGGGATAACAATCAATATAACCCATGTAGGTCACTGACCGCCATCTGTAGCTGCAAACAGTAGATACTCAACTGGGGAACTGGACCGAAAGATGTCACATTGGATTAAAAGTCAAAATAGAATTATGAAATTTAAAAAATATTTCGCAACGCCCCTGTGAGGAAGCCGCAGCAGCCCATTTAGAAAATTTTCACCCCCCATTTAAAAATACAATTTATTGCGCCCTTAATCTTTGTGTAAATGTTTTTTTTTAAAGTTGAATTGACTGTTTAAGTTTCTTTCTATAGACGATTTTCACGCGGTTGCTCTTCGTTATATTCTCATGGCCCTGCCCAAGGGCAGCGAGCACCCAGGGCGATGTAGTCCGATGTAGTCCGATGTAGCATATATTATGTGAACCACTGGGTTGGACGAATCACAGGGGTGAAAACCCGTGTCACATTTTGTTTACTGTAACATAATATGTAATGGACTTTGCTAATTTTGTATTATTGTAATTGAGGGAAAAGAGGGGGGGTCGTAAAAACTTCTGCGTGCAACGGAAAGGGGGGGGGTTACATAATAGACTTTATTGCGTTACTGTAGTTTTATTTATTTACTATAGAGATATTGTATTGTACGATTTTGAGACCAGATTGTACGATTTTAGGGGTTTGAGGGTAAACATGTCTGTGGGGGGGGGTTACATAATAGACTTTATTGCGTTACTGTAGTTTTATTTATTTACTATAGAGATATTGTATTGTACGATTTTGAGACCAGATTGTACGATTTTAGGGGTTTGAGGGTAAACATGTCTGAGAGTAGCATCACTACAAGAAGAATCCAAACTGAAATCGTCATGGGGAATGTTAAAATCATCACCTAAAAGCTTTCAAAAATATTTCTTTTACTTTTCGTACTGAAGGCCCAGCCATAGCTTCAACGATTTTAGCTTTAAAAAAAAGCAGCGATATAAACTCCGATTAAAAAGTACTTATTGTTAAGTTTTCAAAAAACAGCTTGACCCGTAAGATGATTTAATTATTAATAAAAGGAAGTGGCTATAATTCCGGTTATAATATTGGATTGGAAGTAGCTATGTGACCATGTTTTTAATTGACCGATGTTTTTGGCCGCCACAGTACAGAACGAGAATATCGGCCGATCTTTTCGGCCGACCTCAGTTCGTGGGTTAAATAGTTTGTCATGTTCTCTTCTTCTCATATTTGACTGCAAATACCATAGTACTAAATTCATTTAATCAAATCTGGTTTGGGGGCTGACAGACCTTTTATTTTATTATTGTTATAAAAAGGCAAAAGTAGCGGCAACTATGGCTAAACTGAATAAGCGGGTGTGGAATAATCTTAATCTAACTGATAAAACAAAAATAAGTGTCTATCAGGCATGCGTGCTTAGCACGCTCCTATATGGTAACGAAGTGTGGACCACATATACCAGTCGTGAGCGGAAACTCAACAGCTTCCATCAAAGATGTCTGCGTCACATTTTGCGCATTCGTTGGCAGGACAGGGTGCCTAACGTGGAGGTCTTGGAACATGCACACATGTTAAGCATATTCTCCTTTCTTATCAAGAGACGCCTTCACTGGTTAGGTCATGTACGGAGAATGGAGGAAGGACGTATCCCAAAGATTCTGCTGTATGGAGAGTTGGCAGAGGGGACAAGACATATTGGACGACCGCGCCTGAGATTTATTGACGTTTGCTAACGAAGCATGAGGGAAGCCAATATTGAAACAAACGAATGGGAGTTCATTGCCGAACATCGCTCCAACTGGCGTAGAGCAGTGTTTGAAGGAGTGAAAAAGGCAGAAATTACTTGAAAGGAGGCCCTTGAATCAAAAAGAACAATTCGAAAATCAAGAATTTACCGGGATTCAACATTCTCCTGCGAGAGATGCGGCCGTGATTGCCATTCTAGGATTGGCCTAGTGAGCCACTCGTCAAAGTGTAGAACTATATAGCTACTCCATCGTCTCACGAAGACGGAAGGATGCCATAATAAAAAAGGCAAAGAATTATCATTTTTAAAATGAGTTTATAAATTTAGATAATCTCGTCAATTAAATTATTTGTATGAGCCTAACTTATTGGGCTAAGAATATCGAGGAGCTTTTATTTATTTCTTCAAAATGAACTCCTTTTTTTCTCTTTAAAATGGTTTACTTAGTTGTTATATGTCAAACTCAAACAGACAAAGCACTGTTGATTACTTCAGTGTTCATTATATAAGTCAAACTAAGTCAAATGAGGCACACAAAAAAGTACCGTTAATTTTCAATGTTAAATTTTGTACAATTAGAGATAAACTTAAGAAAAATAAATTGATTTTCAGATTTTTCTTGAAATTTCATCTTAGCTAATTTTAAAATGAACACTCAAAATGCACATATAATGGCTAATAATAATAATAGTGTACCACTAACCTTTGTGTACTACTTCTTAGAAAATTCATTTCAATTATTATGAATTCTTAGATAATCATTCACTTTAAGAAAGAAAAGGAAAGCTAAAAATACAGATTAATGTAACAAAATTCAGGAAAAAATTGAATAGAAATATTTTAAATAATTTGACCAAGTAAACATGCATTATCAAGCAAGGTCTTTTTAATGGCCTACCTACCTGGATCAGTTAAATAAACAAGCACTAGTTTATTACCATGTCTTTTATCCCAATTAAATAAATTAAATTTATATTTATAAATAATTTCTTTTGTTAAAACAAATATTTTCCCGAATTTTTTTACTTAATTCACTTTGTGAATGTAACCTTGATCTATACTTACCTTACTAGCATATTAAAAAAATGTTATTTCATACTCAAATTATATGTAAATTTTTTGGTATAATAGCTTTCAAAATCTAAAAAATCTTAAAATCTCATATGACCTGTTAATATCACAGTTTAAGGTTCTTTGATGTTCTGTTGAAAGTTTTACACAGTAATTAAACAATTTTTTTTATCCCTTTACTTTATGAAATTGTAAAATTTGATGAATTTCTGTCATTTTCTGTCTAGCCCTATATTTGAAGGAAGTGGTGAAGGGAGTTCAGAGGAGATGAAAAGTGGCAGTCAACATTCCCAAACATCCATTGGGGTGGGAAAAAAAGGGAGCAAACCACAAAGAAACATATATGGGATTAAAGAGGACATCTTAAATGAAGAGGCTATGGCCGCTTTAGGGTAATGACAGAACAAGACTTCTATGCATTTTTTAAAACAAGATTCAATTTCACCTAGGCACTAGAAATAATGACACCCAGTCTTCATTTATAATAAAAATAAGATACAATTTTTTTTAAAACTTAATAAATGGTAATATATTTTGATTTCACTGCACATATTCATTTTTAGATTATAGATACATATTCTCATCAAGAAAACATTTTTAAACTAGAACAAACTAAACACAACACATCTCAGTTATTTTTCAAGTGCATAAATCAGCCACATATATGATTCATTTTTGTAAATGGTCTAGGTTTTAATTTGAAGTTATTTATGTCTAAAACCCATAGGAGCAAATTTAATGTTTCTTTTGTGTCCTCATTTTGTTAAAATTGACAAGGGCACTGAAAAATAAATCAACCTGTGGGGGGAAAAATGATATTACAGCAGTGACAGCATCGAGAAAACTTGGAAACATCTTTGATAAAGCAATTTTTTCAATCCAAAAGCTGATTAATCAGTGCAACTGCAACCTGTAGCAAATTTTTTGATCAGATTTGTACATGTTTGAAAGTTATGTTCCTACAATGGCCTCAGCCCATTGATGTTTTTGTTAATGTAGACAGGATGTTTTGGACAGTTCTTGCTATCATCATATTGCTGCCATCACTGATGCACATGAATCACATGATGATATATTGTCATCCTCATTGGACCTGGACCTCAGAGATCCTTTTGACCAACAAGTCAATTGTAAGTCTAAATATTAGCATAATTAAAGGGCTGTTAATGATTTCAACACCTTAAAGAAGGGTCAATGACCTATTTGGCCAGAGGAGCCATTTTATAAAATAATTATTTTATAAGAAAAATTTGTTTTTGGGAGAGATGGACCAATATTTTACAATTAAAATTTAAAGACTGTTTTTAAACAAAAATAATTTATTTATTCACTCTTAAAAACAATAAAAATGTTAAAATAAGAAGACAGACATTTATTAATTCATAGTAAATCAAAGAGCTGCACATTGAGGGCTGCTGCCATTCAGGTACTGAAGGCTTTTCAACATATTTAGAACAATTTTTTTTGCTGTAAACTAGATCTAAGTTTTCTTTGCTAAAAAAAATGTACATCAATTTCATTTTTAAAAAAATAAAAAATGCAAATTAGTAGACTTTTTCCAGGTCTGTGAATAATGCACAAATACATGACCAGAAAGCTTAGTAATTAAAAAAATAGTAATGGACTTTAGCCAGGGACATAAACTGTGGCGAAATCTAAAGATTGGCAACTCCTGTGTAAAAGAAAGAGCATATAAAGCCTTTGTCTGTCCGGTTTTAGATTATGCATCTTCAGTCTGGGACCCATTTACCCAGAAGAGCATTGACAGGTTGGAGGCCGTCCAGCGACGAGCAGCACGCTTTGTCCTAAACCGCTACAGGAATACCTCTAGTGTTGGCAGCATGCTGGAAACACTAGGCTGGTCACCATTGGAGGAACGATGACGACAATCCAGGCTCTCCATGATGTACAAGATAAATAATGGGCTGGTCCACTGTTCCAGTATTAACAGAAACTCGTCCCTCTCCCCCATAGCCAGCGACGAGGCCATGACAGGCAATTCAGGCTCATACCAGCAAGGAGCCAGTATAGGAGCTGCTCATTCCTGCCCAAGACAATTAGGGACTGGAACAATCTTTCAAAAGGAACGGTTGAAGCGACAACACTCGACACATTTGTGTCTATTGCCTCAAGCCTTCAAACCCCTAGAGCATGATTCCCTCACAAAGGGGCACTAGAAATCAGTGAAATTTCCTCAACACCAGGAACAGAAACATTGCAAATTCCATCTACATGCATAGGAGCCAAAATGATCAATAAATTGATCGTGGGCCCTTGAGATATAGAAGAAGAAGAACTGCGATTTAGATATGTTACATTATAACAATATCTTAAAATTCTATGATTGTTAATTGAGCAATTATAATTAGGATATCCCTTCCCAGTTTCTATTATCAAGAAAAATCTCTCTTCCTTTCATAGTTTCTTAACTATTCATTGAATGGTGTTTGAATTCAATTTCTTAGTGCTAGAGGCTTACCTTTTCCAGTGTCACCAGCAATTGACCTTTCTTTGCTGATACAAAAAGAACTAATTTCCTTTTTAGTATCTGTCCCAGCTCAAATATCACAATTAAATAATTAAACATCTAATATCAGCCATTATTAGCATTATTAAAGTTGTATGGCACCTCTTTCAAGTGTTACTTTAAAATAAAACATTTCAGTTTGAAATGAATTGCTAAGAAGATATTTATTTTGCATTTCCCATGCCATTATTTTTCAAGGCAAGTTCTTAGAGACAATAAAGCCACCACTGTGTGAGTACCCAAGCTACGTGGCTTTTGATTTTGATCTAGATCCCATTATCCCTGGTAACACTATTATAATGGGTAAGTTTTATTTAGGGATTTTTTTAATAGTGCTTTTTTAATTTATTGAAACGCTCAATTTCATATTTATATTAAGTCTTTAAGTTTTGAGCATTTAAATCTTATATTGAAAAATATTGCATGCTATATAATCCACATAATTCTTATTTTTTTAGGCATTATTACTATTGTCCAATTAGATTAGGGTGACAAACCTGTTTACTCTTACGATTTTGGCATACAATGTACGATTTTAAGATGTCTTTTACGATTGTACGCCGAGACCCGTCAAAACTGCGATTTTCAGAGACCCAGTGAAAAAATATTTTTTTTAATTTGCATTTTTTTTTTCGATTAAAAAAAATAAATTTCAGGTTTTGCGAGTTTTAGCCCTCTTTTATAAAGATCTGGCAGTGATTGGACCGAGAAAAACGATTGGTTGTAATTTTAAAATTTTTAAAGTTGGGAGCATCATTCATTATATTATGTACGCACTAATGGGGAGGTGGAGGTTGTTGATTAAGGAGATTTGTGGCATATGAGATGCATGGGTAGGGGGATTGGTGGGAGTGTCAAAGGCTATACAAAGATCACCGCAATTTATCGTATTAATGGCCCGATGGTGATGATTGTTCTATTGTTGCTTTGTGTGTCACAGTGAACTAGCTATCTGCGTCAACAGTATTATTTAGACTAGTCGCCCTAGCGACACATTTACTCACCATCCCCCTTGACAGCTACCAAGCGTGTGATCTAGTTTTATTACATAATTATTTATTCACTTTTTTTTTTTTTTACAGCTTGTGGTAGTTATTAGACCATAGTATGTGAACAAAAAAAAATCAGGTGCCTATTGGATAGGTGAGGGCAGAATTGTTTTCTTGTAATGAAGGTGGGGGAAGGTTGGTTCTGCCGAGCGAAGTAATAACGTTACCGGCACGGAAAGATGTGTTGGTTGATCTCTATTTGAAAACACAAAGCATTAGTATACGAGTATACGATAACTGCGAAACATTGTGGCGATATTTTTATAGTCTTAATAATAATAATTAATAATAGACCTAATTAGAATTCATGGATTTCACAGATTTCCAGGTGACAGTTGGCTCTATAAGAGACTGTCTGGATAATTATTGTAGAATTCATACATAAATGTAAGTGCATTATGCCCCCCCCCCCCCCCCCCCCCCCCCCCC
>CAXITT010000261.1:468983-484270 GCA_964033795.1 Lymnaea stagnalis | reverse complement strand
CCCCCCCACTATCATCAAAGCTATCATGCCCATAGTTGGATTGCCCTTTACGTTGACTAGGTGCGGCTGGGGGAGGGGGTATGAATATTTTGTTAACTTTTTAATTTTTATTTTGATGATCGGGTATGTTATATATGGATGAATGTCCCATTTTCCAAAGAGCTCTGGCGTTCGAATTTGGCTGCATTGACTGATGTGCTCATTGCCTGATTTTAAAGTTACCATTAATGGACTGGGCCATCCTTTTTGTTTTTGGTTTCGTAGTTTAGTTTACTTAGTATATTATAATATGGCCTCAACAACAAGAAAGTCACACGAAACTGATGAATAAGAAACTTCTACCAATAAACATCAGATTCAACAAAAGAAAAAGAACATTTATCAGCTGATATTCTAGCTTGAATATCAGACAAAATTTACTGAGTTGTGTTCTTCATAGTGGGGTCCATCATATGCGCACTGCACAATCTGCAAGTCGGACTTTTCTTTAGCAATAATCAGGGCAAAAGAAGTGGTGTTGATTTAGGAGACGGTGTGCATGGCGTGGGGCTAAATTTTAAATCTATGTACTCAACTCCGCCACATTTTCGTAATGACAGTTTTAGGAAAAAGTGGGGGGGGGGGGGCGCGTGTTCCTCGGCAGAAAGTATGTGCATAATTAAAAATTTATACAATATAAAATACCACCCAATTTAGGAGACGGTGTGCATGGCGTGGGGCTAAATTTTAAATCTATGTACTCAACTCCGCCACATTTTCGTAATGACAGTTTTAGGAAAAAGTGGGGGGGGGGGGCGCGTGTTCCTCGGCAGAAAGTATGTGCATTATTAAAAAATTATACAATATAAAATACCACCCAATGTTTATTTGGAATTATCGTTGTGATATTGTCGAGATGTATTTTCACAAATGAACTCGCTAGCTATACTCGGTAGTAGAGAAATTACAGAAATGTTTAGTCCACGGAATGTTCAGCGCTTGTGACATATTTTTCGTTGGGCTACGCCAGTGGTTCTAAAATTTTCGTTTGCCGTTGCCAATGCCATATTTGGTTTTTACCAGGCTTCCTGTGTGAAATTCTAAGTACACTGTGAAATAGCGAAAGCACATATAAAATAAAGGGTGGAATAAATATAAATATAAGACATATGTAGGTTACTAAGCGCCATCTAGTAACTGCAAACAGTAGTTACTCAAGTGGGCTAGTGTTTGCTCCACAACCAAAAGTTGTCACATTGAAAGTGAAAATAAAGTTATGAAAATTTTGTAATATTTTGCAACGCCCCTATGAGGAAGCCGCAACAACCCATATAGAAAAATGTGCACCCCCCACCTGGGTGGACCAGTAAAAGGACAATTTATTGTGCCCCTTGTCTTTGTGAAGTAAATGGTATTTTATAGTTCAATTTACTGTTAAGTTCCTTTCTAAAGATGATTTTGCCACCTGTTGCCACATTCTCATGGCACTACACTGTTGAGACCCGCTGGTCCTCACCTTTGTGAGACCCGCTGGCTCCACTCTCTCCATCGCTTCCCCACGCGTTCAGCGCTACCCCACGCGATATGACACAATTAGGCTGGGCCTTAAAATAATAAAAGTAGACTCAAATAACAATGGAAATTAACTTATTCACTTTGGCCATGACCCAGTTTAAGCAATACACTCATTCTTATCAAGCGTCCCAACTCTGAGTTGTCACTCTGATGACCAACGCTAAAAAAAACTAACTCGGAATCCGAAGCCACGCTTGTGAGTCATTTAAACACGACTCTGGGATGCCACGCTTAAATGCGGGACAAGCACGCCAAACTTAGAGTATATATTGAAAGCCCAAATCATGTATCGGCCTCTCTTACCTGAATTATGTCAGAAGAGCCTGGCTGGCATAATTAGCTGATAAAGTGTGTTTATCCGATTGTGTCGGGTTAGTATTGTTCTATTTCATATTCATATGTACTGGTATGTAGAGTCGTAGATGTAATGTTATTAAGAAAATGGTAGGACCATAGTTACTATTGTTAATGTTTGAATATGATAACTATTAATAATTTATAATGTGATGTGATTTGTAATTCTTAGCTATGTCTTATGCATTGTATTTATTATTCTCATTTCTAGCCAGTTTAGTAAAGTTAAGTAAAGTTAAGTAAAGTTAAGTAAAGTATAGTTACGTAAAGTGAAGTAAACTGAAGTTACGTAAAGTGAAGTAAACTGAAGTAAAGTAAAGTGAAGAAATTACATGAAATAAGTTACAGTATGTAACATTTGGCCAGTAAAGAATATTTGACCAGAAAGTATTTGTAAAGTAAATATTTGGTCAGAGGTGTTCAATAAATAATATCTGGAACTAAAGCTAGTACAGTTCAGTAAAGGAGTCGCAGTTATTAGCAGGAGATAAGCCAAAGGAATCAACAAGACGGTAGCATATACTGTGTGTGTGTTACCCACAGTAAAGTTCAAAGTCGGCACCTACCTCCTCGCAGTGCCAGTGACCGGAGACACTTACGCAGTCAAGCCGCCCAACCCCGCAGTACGTTGTGACCCGAGCAGAGGGCTGCTGTGGTGTGTGTGTGTGTGGGACTTACTTATTTGACCAGATCGCCATTGAGAGCCTACTATGCAATAATATTGGGCAGTATCTTGTTATCCTGTTTATGTGTATAGTATATGTAATTTGTATGCTGATAGTTCTGTTTTTCTTATAATTAAATATTTATTTGTGGGCTGAACCACTCTTGTTTTATTAGTATAGTTAAAGTATTACTAGACTTGCAAGTGAGAGTTTCCTTGGATGAAAGAGTGAGTGTGAAGTAGGATTAGTGTAGAATACTTCAATCAGGAAATTAATCGTACCCTAGACATAACCATAATAGCAGTACTAATCTAACGTAGAGGAAAGGGACCTTTGTTTGTTAATACAAACATTAAACATTTCAAACCCAATACTTTTAATAATTGGGTCAGAACATAATTAATTACAACACATCTTAGTTTTGTAACAAAGTTTTGTAACATACACGAGGGTAACGAGTACTCAGGGCGTTGCGGCGTGTATTGTATGACCTAATTTTATGACATAATTATTTCTTATGCAGGGTTCCATTGACGACAGCTTAACTCGATTCCACTGAACACGCTATACCAGTAGTTATTATATACAATATGTACACTGTATTTTTATTTACTATTAAGATACTGTATTGTACGATTTTGAGACGATATTGTACGATTTTAGGAGTTTAGAAATGGGACATTTAGGCGTCCCGAGAAAGTTTTTCGGGACATCTGGTAAAATTGTGAAAATACAGGACAATCCCTTATTTACGGGACGTTTGGTCACCCTAAATTGGATGCTGTTAGTCATCAAGGCTTAACTATCCAATTAGATGCTATTAGTCATAAAGGCTATCCAATTACATTCTATTAGTTATCAAGACTTTATTATTATTACAGTGGTCTTGTATAGCGCCTAGGGCTTTACTAACTAATTATATGCTATTAGTTATTACTTTTTTTTTCAGATTTGATTTTTATGTTTTGTATTTCAGAATTATATTAAACTACAACATTTTAAGCTAAAATTGAATTTTCTATATCTACACCCATAGGATATTGTTGCCATTTTTTTTTTTTGATCACAAGTGAAAATATTCATTTGGTTATTGGTTAGGTGGACTTTCTACTTCAACTTTATGACGTGAAGATTTCCTGTAGAACAGTTTTTCCCCCAACTTGGCACCAAAACAATAACTAAATAATGATAGCTGGCAAACTCACCAAATGTCAAATTTATTATTATCAAACATTTATATTACAATTTAGTCTCTCTTAGTGTAGACCATTATAAAAAGTCATTTTAAAAAGATCTTTAACGTTTATCCCTGTCAGTAGCTCTCAGTGTGTACTGCATGGTGCTCAATTGGAACTGCACATGGTCAATAATGATTCTGGCATAATGCTATAAGATATTATTTGTCAGTAATGTATAGCATGCCCTTTGATCACATCAGTTGTGGAAATTTTGTGGGTCAGATACAACAGGGGAAAAAATCTTTACCTTTGTTGAGCTTGATCAAGGTTTAATGTAATTATTAAATGTTTAACTATTGTCCACATTCCCCATTTGTTGCAGGAGACTTATCTATGTACATAGCCAAGTGTATTGGTGAAGGAGGATATGCCAAAATCTTTGAGGTTTCACTTCCCCAAATCAATTATGACGATACAGCTACAGGACCAACAAACATAGAGAATCAAGTGCTAAAGGTGAGAGGGCACTATCCTACAAATTCTTGTCTTACTTTGTACTGTGCTACTGTCTTTTTGTGTAATGGTTTTTATAATCGTTTATAGAGTGTATGTTCACAAAATATAACAAAAATGTCCCATTTGTACCAATTTTTGTTCCATTTGTACCAATTTTAAACTTTTTAAAATACTGTTTTTTTATGCTAAAAGAAAAACAAAATATTTTGTCAAAATTTAACCAATCATTTTCTCAAAATAAAAACAGTTTCAACAACCAGCTTGTTATTGGGAGTTTTATGTCAGCTGTGAACTTCGCAGACGACTCAGTCTACACAAGTCTTCAATGAACATAGTAAGTCATTAGCAATTTCACAATTCTACAACTATAATAAATTGATATTGGCAACAGTAATTTTTGAGTACTAAGCAAGTAATTTGATTCTGCATAAGTTGGGGGGGGCTGTGGTTTGCCTGCGTATCTAGCCCATTTAGATAAAAACCTGCCTTCATAGTGTTGTTATAGTTTTTTTTATGAGCAGATGATTTCTATCATTCTTATTCAGTGTAGGTTTTTATAATTCAAGAAAATTGGACTTTGTTAGTAAAAGGCTATCCATGTTACATATGCAAAAAAACAAACTTTTTCTAATCCCCCAACCCTCCTTTCCTGTTGAACCTTTACATATTTGGAACAACTCCCTACCCCACCCCGGTTCTATGGGTATGTAATTAAACAGCCCCTAAAGGCAAAGTTTTTCTTAGAAATCCTTCATAAAATGTGATATTGAGCTCTTGGGATGGGGCTAAAAATTTGACTAAACGTGTTCAAGTAACGCACTTTATAAGAATCCCTATCAGTAAACTATATGATAAGTATTACAAAACATTGAGGTGATATTTTTTTTTAGCCTTTTTAAATAATTAGAAATCATGGATTTTTAAGTGACATTTTGCATTGTTATGGAATGTCAAAATTTCAGTATAATTAACTGCAGAATTTTGGCATACGTGTATATTCACTGCCTGTTTAAGAAAATTGAAAGCTACATTTGTATGTAAAAAAAATATATTTATATATAAATGCCCCAAAAAATTATATACCTCTTTATAAAAGGCAATACAGAATGTAAAAATCCCATCTGAATGTCAAAGATTATTTTAAAAATCGGTGTCATAGTTGTGCGGTGTGGTAGCTGATGAATGACTGTAAGGTTACTTAACATCTTTTGTGTTTTTTTCTAGTTCAATGTTTCTGATTAATTCCTTCTTGTCGTAACCCTTCAGATCCCATCAATAATGCAGATTGACAGAGGTTGTTTCTATAAAAATGCAAGTGTCTTGCAGATGAAGCTCATCCCCTGGGGATCACTACTGGTAAGTTACACTTGTGTTTTTTTGGAATTCTCATCATTGTTAATGCTTGTCTGCTGGTAACACATTTTTGAAATGTCAATCTTGATTTCAGAATTTATTTATTAAAATTGTGTTCAACAATGAAAAATCTATATTGGATGTTAGTCTATGATGTAGCTGAATTGTCCCATGTACTTCCGACTCTAGATTGTGATAATATAAGTTCCTATAATGATATACTTTCAAGAAAAATATTGCAAATGTTTGGAGTTACCTTTTTGTTATATATATCAGTGGTCCCCAAATGGCGGTCCGTGGACCTTCACCGGTCCGCATGCCTAACGCTGCCGGTCCCCATAAAATAAATATTTATTGTCAAATAGAAATAAAAGTATAAAAATAAATCATGCACTGGTCCCTGGTAAAATTTTGAAACTTGTTCACCGGTCCGCCAAACTTAAAAGTTTGGGAACCACTGATATATATTACAGAACCTTATGAATTTTTGAAGGCCCTACATTTTTGCTTATATATAATTTTCATGGTGCTCACTAGAAATAAAAGGGTTATCTTTTTTTTTCCAGAATTTGGTGAATTTTTATAGAAAAGACCACATGAAACTAAGCCAAGTTGAACCTTTTGCTTGTTTGTTGACCATTGAACTGTTGCATATGTTTGAGCAGATTCACAAATGTCAAATTATTCATGGAGATGTGAAACCTGACAACTTTTTATTACTTGATATGTAAGTATATGAACATTGAGACCAGTTGTCTACTCATTATCTTCATTTTGCCAGTGAGAACCAAACCAGCGAGTGCCCCATTATATATACTTGATTTACTGGGTTGTGGAACCTCCCTCTTAGACTAGGCAACACATTATTATTGGATATTCTTATTGAACACTGAAATAGCTTGGTCTCATCTCTCCTTTCAACCATTTTAAATGTTTATTCTTAACATAAAGGATTAACTTTCATTTTTCACCACTCAATGTGTAAACTTTTTAATTACAAGAGATGTACTGATAATAATTCTGGTATTTATTCAGTTTAATACAGATAATTGACGACATGTCATTTAGGAAGAGCTAGCTAAAATGCCTGGCAAATCCTTTGACTTGAATTGATTTATTTAAAATGAGCTTGTACATTTACTATGTAGACTACACACATTTATATATAAGCTCCCCTCAACCTAACATATATTTTATGCAAAACCCGACCATGCGTAGATAGAAATAAGCTACCCCTATGACCAGTAATTTAAGACTTATTGGTATATATTGGTGATTGGCAGCCCATTTAGAGACTGTCAGAATTTCAAGATTATTATGTACATTCTGTGAAAAGAACGCTCCTCGTACACACCTGTACAGAAAAAATACCACTCTTCATATACACCCATAAACAAAAAAAGACCACTTCTCATTCGCACCTGTACACAAAAAAGAACACTTATACACACCCATACAAAAAAAGACCACTCATAGACACATGTACACAAAAAAAGACCACTCATAAACACCTGTACACAAAAGCTCCTCAATGAAACTTCCCCCAGTTTTTCTGAACAGACCTTATTTTAAAAAATAGGAAACAACTACTACTTTGATTTCATTCTATTGAACTAGAATATATGACCCGGTGTTAGTGGGGTAACAATGGAGGCATAATCAACTAATATCCACCTTTTCTTGCAAAGTCTCAACATCTAAAAATCCAATTTTTACTAATGTAACTGAATCAGGGTTTGATGTACTGTATCAAGAGTGCAACAACATAAAAAAAAAATTAAACTTCCTCGAAACATTGGGAAATAATAAAATTAGACTTTCCTTCTTTTTAAAGGCAAATCAATGTATAGATAGTTACATTTGGTTTTTGAGAATTTTTTCCTTATATAATTTAGGCTAATACAACCAATTTTCATGCTAACTAAATACACAGAAAACATGTTTTCACAAAAAATGTGTCCTTAAATTTAAAACAATAGATGTGTACTATTCCTAGACAGCGACGAGGCCATGATAGGCAGTTCTGGCTCATAGCAACAAGAACTCAGTACAGGAACTCCTCATTCCTGCCAAAGACAATCAGGGATTGGAACAAGCTTCCAAAAGCAACAGTTGATGCGACTACACTTAACACATTTGCGTCTATTGCCTTCTTGCTTCTAACCCTCAGTTCTTAATTCCATTTCTGAGCAGCCCTTGCAACCAGTGAAGTATCCTCTTCAAAACCATGCCCAGTTGCAGCGCAAACCCCTCTACAAACATAGGAGCCAGAATGATCAATATATTGATCATGGGCACTCAAAATTTATTAGAAGAAAAATAAATATCCATAGTGATAACATATTTAGAAAAATTGTTGTATTGACATTAAAAATGTACCTAGCCTCTTCCTGGATCCTGAACCAATTTATGTTTTAATATGTTTTTTAAAGATCTATTCTTAATCTCATTAAAAAAATGGTCCATGCCTCTAAACTGTATTTTGCGCTAAATGTAAAAAGTGAATTTTTCTTTATACCAGTTTTTAAAGAAAATGTTAACCCATATTTATTCACTCCACTGAACTTTATTTTTGGGAAATGAAAAAATTATGTCTCTATTTTTAAAAATGAAATTTTTTAAGCCTTTAAAATTATTGGGTTTTTAGAAAAAGAACACTCTTTAGATATTGTAATACACTTAAAAATGTTACCCATCTTGTTCTTTTACATTTTAAATGATGTTCACGAAATATGTGCAATAAATTTTTTAATGTAAACATATTGCTATACTCATTATGCGCCTACCCCTTATCTTTGCTCCTGAACTGTATATATGGAAAAATTAGAATGTCCATTGTTTCAAAGAAATTCTTATCCACTATTTTCTCCTTTTCAACTTCACTGAATTTTGAGGTGTTAGTATACATCTGCACTAGAACTGCATTTCCCCACATTATTGTAACAAGCATTTATTTATTGTGAAAGAAAAGCTAAAACCTTTTTCACGATTGTGAAAATATCTTGATATTCACATAAAAATGTAGACATCCTCTCTCCTCCTGAAATGTAATTGCAGTAGAAAGTTAAATACATTATTCCATTAGTTTTTAAATATCTATATGCCAATTTCCGGTGTGTAACCTACTGTCACTTTGAGATATTGCTGTACCTATCTAATGCCCCGCCCATTCGGTGGAGTATCTTGTGCTTTAAGTAGCCAGTTAATAATGCCATCGCTGAATTTTTGCAGAACCCTGAACTATATTGAAATTCTGTTGTGCAAACCACCTTTAATAACGCAATGTACATCTTTTCCATAAAAAAATTGGTCATCACTTATTTCTGTATTAAAAGAATATGGTGATCTATTTTTAAATCAGAATCCGTGCAAAAGTTCAATCAGTAAAATAATCAGGTGTGGAAATAGTGATATCAAAATGACAAAACAAAATAAAACCAAACCCCCCCCCCCCTATGGGCCTTGAAATGAAAAAAATGAAAAGGTAAAATAATTTCAATTTCTTCTTCTTCTATACCTTAAGGGCCCACTATCATTTTTTAAAAGAAAAAAAAAAAAAAAACCCAACCCCCCCCCCCCCCTATGGGCCTTGAAATGTAAAAATATGAAATGGTAAAATAATTTCAATTTCTTCTTCTTCTATACCTTAAGGGCCCACTATCATTTTTTCACATGATTAAAATCAAGAAACGTTAATGCTGACGATTTGCATGCCATTTGAGTCAGTAACATTGAATTAGATTCAATTATTTAACCATATGTACGGCAAGATCATCTTAAGTTAAAGAAAAATAATAATTGGATAAAAAGCATATTGAAATTTTACAATATAATGCTTTTTGTACAAAATATAATCTGACATTGAGCTTTATACTTAAAATTATATAAGTAAAAAAAATAAATAATTGCTTTCAAATGAATAATGATAATATTAAACAGACGATATTGTGTCAATATCCTTTTATTAATTAGGCACTCGGGGAAAACCTAAAAATCTGGTATTGTCAGCTCGCTTTCAAAATGGAGTAAAAATATTTAACTCGCACATTCAGA
Source organism: Lymnaea stagnalis (assembly GCA_964033795.1). NCBI lineage: Eukaryota > Metazoa > Mollusca > Gastropoda > Lymnaeidae > Lymnaea > Lymnaea stagnalis. The sequence goes on along the minus strand of CAXITT010000261.1, from coordinate 474,597 downwards.
TAAATATTTCAAATAATTCTTTAATTATTACATTTTCTTACTTAGAATAATAATACTTACATTGTAAAGATTACTTATATTTACATACAGGCTTATTTAATTTATAGGATTTAGATTGATTTGATTTAAGTAAAATAAAACACATTATTCTAACATTGTTTTTAAGAAATCCCTTTAGCGCATAAACTTTAGTTTTCAGGGCATAAATTTTAGTTTTCGGGGCTTTTGAAAAATTTACACACTTTTTGGAGCAGTTATAGGGCAGTTTATATTGTGTGCTTTGAAAGTGTTACATGGTCAGGCTAGCACATTCTTATATATATAAGTCAAATTGGCCAATCAGTCAAGCTTATTCCTTTTTGAAATAATGGAAACTGTTGCCCTAAAAACTGACACCATTGGCCACAACGTACATCACACAACTACAACATGCAATCATACAATCATACAACTTCAACATATATCACACAACTAAAACATACAACTACAACATACAATCACACCAAAACAACATATAATCATACAACTAAGACATATGTCATACAACTTCAACATTCATCACACAACATACAATCACACAACATACAATCACTACAATAACATACAATATATACAACTACAACATATAATTGATTTTAAGTGAAAGTGATATTTATAATAATCTATAGAAATTTTCTCTCTAACTCAAATAACTTAAAATGTTAAAATGCGGTTGTATACAGGTTTGAAAATTAGTTCTTTTTCAAAGGGGTCTTTTATTATTTTTTAAAATTATGGCAGCAGTTTTTATCACACATTTTTTCAATCCTCTGTTACATGAGTTGACTACAGTACCAATAAAAAAAAAATCATTGGATTCTTGAGAATTAGAGAAGTAAAATGATATTCTCAATATAGAAGTGTCCTTTGGAACAAATTAACCAAGTACATAAACATGAACTGTGCTCAAATCAATTTGATAGGAGCTATGGAAATCTTAATGAATCTTTTTCATTTTACAGCCCAGATGTCAAGAAAAGCAAAGATCCCAAGGAAGTATTTGGTAACAAGCTTCGCATCGTCCAACTGATTGACTTTGGCCAAAGTATTGATTTGACTAAATTTTCTGATGGGACTACATTTAGGGCCTCGGTGAAAACTTCTGGGTTTCAATGCATTGAAATGAGAACTCAAAGACCTTGGACGTTTCAGGTAAGGATTAAAATTTTTGTCTTTCACATGAAGTCTAATGGAAAATATTTCTAGTTTTTTTTTTGTTGAGATTTTAATATTTTAATTTTTTTTTTTTTAAGTTATATTTACACAAATTGTTTTGTGGCTATTAATATACTTAAAAGGTTTATCGCACTCTACCCCCTTTTAATGTGTACTGTATAAACTCATTCTCAATCAGGCTTTTTTTAAATTATTTTTTTATATTTTTAAATTAATTTTTTTGGGGGGGGGGGGGAACAGGGGGTTTTTTAGGTTTTTGAGGGGGTCATGGGAGATTTTTAAAGGTGATTTGTTCCATTAATAGAAAAAAAAAACCAAAACAAAACAATTTAATAAAATTTTAAATTATTTTTTTATATTTTTAAATTAATTTTTTTGGGGGGGGGGGGGGAAAAAGTGGGTTTTTAGGCTTATGAGAGGGTCATAGGAAATTTTTAAAGGTGCATTGATGCAATTATAGAAAAAAAATAACCAAAGCAAAGCAATTAATAGAAATCACCATTAGGGCCTTAATGCTGTGCGCAAAATTTGGTCACAAGTTTTGGTTCTTATAATGCATTCCCAACTTGTCCACACAAGGGCAGATTGTTATTTTGAATGAGATCACAGCAGCAGTTAAAATAAATGTTTATAATGGTCGGAGCCCCTTTCAGTTTGATACAGTGTCGGCACCTGAACTATATTTAATACTAGTTACCAGACAGTGATAGTGCTATCTACACTTAGGCAAACTAATTTTATTTTGATAGTAGAATACATGGAGAGGTGACCACATATTTCTTTCCCAATGGCAGACATCTATTTTTGGAAATGTTCAGTATGGTTAGATATTTGACACAAGTACCTGTCTGTTACTTGTACAATAATTATTTTTTTAAATCTGGATATTAAAATAATTTCTTCACTACCCTATTGCTTACACTAGCATATTATTTCATGTGGTGGGCTTATGAGCGGGTTGTAATCTTCAAACTTTTCTGGCCAAAACTAGGGGGTTAGCTTGCGAACGAACCATTATAGGAGTATTCACGACATATTAAAGAATGTGAATAACATGAAAGAATTATGTGTACTATTTATATTACACCAACCAATGATGTAGGGCTGGGCTGAGTGCATTTTTTTACATCTGGTCCAGTTTCAGGTATTTTGATAAAATACCTGGAGAGTCCAGGTAATGTGTTACAAAACATAGAAAGGTATCTTTTCATTTTCAATTATATCTGAATAATATAATCCTAAACCAGCGGTTCTCAACCTTTTTAGTGCCGACACCCTTTAAAACGTTGTGGCGGCCTACATCCAGAATTACACCTTGAAATTTAGAAACATGTTGAGAAGTGGGGGAGGGGGGCAGAGCCTTTTTTTATAGAAGGACTTAGGTATGGTCATTTTTTGATTCGGGGGGTGGGGGGGTGGAGCAGTAAGAAGGGTGGAGGTTCCCGTTGAGAGAACTATGTAAGTCAATCCCAAAATTTTTTTGATAAATCCATACCTGGTCATACCTTTATGTGCAAGCTGATGACTTTCAAGTTAGGGGGAAACAATTTAAAATAATGTATATGGTAATATATTTTTTTTATTAAAAGAATCTGCCAAAATATTTATATTATTTTACATTATCTGCCCACATCTACCAATAAAATTATTTTTTTAAGTAGCTGTAGTGTAGTCAGAGTGTTTTAACAATAAGAAACAAGTCCAAGAACTGTAAATAACTTTGATATTTTAAAATGAAAATTCAAATTAAATAATTCAAATTAAAAACCACTGCTCTAGTCCATAAACAAAAAAATTAAATATGGAGCATTAGTTGCTGATTACTGGCTGGCAGTTGTCATTTTTATCCTACCAATTTAGGATTTTTATAAAAATTTATATTATCATAGTGATACCATCCTAACCTTCCTTCAGTTGCCATTGGCTTCTCTTAGTGTTAAATTAAATGACATTACTGTTAATGAATTCTAGGACAGAACTTTGGGGTAAAAAAATCAAGATTAAACATTTTTTTATGAGCAAACCAATATGATACATGTATTTTTGTTAAATAAATAAAATACTTCTTAATAAAGAAAAAAGATGCTCCATAATTTATAATATAAATATAATGCATAAAATTGATAGGAAAAGTGGTCCCCTGTTATTGAAAGCAATTTATATTATTAACAAGTTGGCAGATTGCAGTTACCCATAATTTGCAACATCCCCCCACCAGTGTTCCCTTTAAGCTGCGCGAGTGCGCGCCGCGCAGCTATCTCACAGAAGCTGGCAGGAGTTTTGAGTATCTGCATTCATGTATAAAAATAAATTTGAACAGATGGGTTGCACTGTGCAGTCGGAATTATACAGTTTTTGTAACACATACATCTATGTTGTTAATTTGATTCAGATCTATATTTTTGTCTTCTACTTTTTACGTAGAACTATTGATTTACATACTTATGGCTACATCCTGGATCAAGCTAGCCTCGTTCTGAACAACCGCCACCATTCATGTAAATTTTGTGGCTCATGCTACGCAGTGAATGTGTATTAAGTAAATAAATCGCATATCTCCAGTTTTTAACTGTTAAGCCTATGTCTAAAGTCAGTTAGGTGAACTGTCGGCATCATCGCTTGATACGAAAAAGTGTAGATCAAATTTTGACAAGCGATGATCCAATGAATGTGTGCATGAAGCACTACCAGATTCGTCGTCAGATCGGACAGTCAAGCTGGGAGATATTTTTAAATATCGTGAATTTGTTGATGATGTTGTCTGTGAAATGTGCTTCAAAGCTAATGCAGGTGGTGATTTCTGCACATGGAAAAGGTGAGAGGCTTGGATGTTGGATTATCAAGCACAAAGTACACACAGATGCTGTACAGAGACTTCGTTCTATACAGTCAGGAGGTGTACTGCGAATGCTTACAGAAAGTGTCACTGATCTAGGCATGAGACAAGAAGCAGCACAACGTAAAAGTGCTAAAGAAGACCAGGTTAAAATTTTGATTGCAAACGTCTTCTTGGCTATCAACATGAACACATCTATGAATGTGGTTCAATACATACACAACCATATTCCTAAGTATGCCTCAGTCCCTAATAGCTGGCGCATTAAGAATTACGCTTTTGAGTTTGTTGACTCAATCAATTCTATAGTCGAGGATGTTATAATTAGGGAACTTCGCAATGCAAAGTTCCACACATTAACAGTAGATGAGAGCACTGATATATCACTGACAAAAATGTTGATCTTATACGTAAAGTTTTGGCAATATCCCAGTAATATTTACAAGACAGTGTTTGTTGGAATTTTATTTCTGTCTGCATGTGACAGTAAATCTGTATAGTCAGCAATCACAGAGTTTTATCAAGAGAGTTCATTGGGCATGCAGGAATTGGTTATGTTTACCTCTGATTGTGCATCGTTTATGCTAGGCTAGAACAATGGAGTTGCAGCAATTCTTCACCGTCGTATTCCACATCTACTGGAACAACATTACGTTGCTCATCGTGGAGATTTAGGCATAGATGATTCATGCAAACATATGGCAGACATTGAAACATTCCTTAGGACACATTGTTCACTAGATCAACAGAACGGAAAGCCCAGTTTACCGAACTAGCTAAGTTGTTGGAATGTGATTTCGTAGCCTTTAGACCATTAAATGAAATCAAATGGCTTTCACAGCACTTTGCTTTACGAGCATTGGTGATAGACACTTCCGGTTAGATGGGATTAGTGTACATGTTTTTTGATGAGGAATATTTCTTTGACTATGACATTATTAGTCAAGTAAATCCTAAACAAACTGTGATTTATAATCTAAAATGTCACCATTGCTGGTCAAGGGATGAGCCAAAAGTCACTGTCTTCAATATGCTTAGCTAATTATGTGATTTCGGGGTTTGTACTGCATTGTTGATATTCGACGCCATTTTTGTTACCACTTCCTGTCTTACTTGAAACGTAGCAAAACTATATTGCTGTGTGTGCTCTCAGACTGAAACACACGGAGTGACTTGTGGTATGTTCAAATACAATATTACACTATATACAATTGTGGTAACGGCTCTGGTAAATAAATTGTTCATCTGTGATGCCGAGAGACCAGAAATAGGCCTTATATTTGACAATTTGGACTTCAGTACGAAGACAGTTTTCCGCATAGCTGGTACTGCTCACTGTGTGTTTATAGACATTTTACATAGAGCATCACGATCATGCTCTACTCAGAGGCCCTTAGGCCGTCAAAAACTGGTACTATTGTATCTGGCCTGCATCCTCCTGGCAAATTCGTACTCTCCTGAACCCAACCCTGGACCGAACGTTACTACTAGTGCTGGTTTTCCCTTGCATACCCCATCAAGTTCCAAATCCCAGTCATCATGGATCTGCGGAGCATGTGACCA
>CAXITT010000261.1:420754-465035 GCA_964033795.1 Lymnaea stagnalis | reverse complement strand
CCCCCCACAATAAGCCTGTTGGGGCAAACAGCCTTGGCGCTCCCCCCCACCCCACCCACCCATGGATGGTACTGTCTTATACTAATAAAATATGCTGATCTGACATGGCTGTGAAGAAGGATTACAACTAATTGTATTTAGGGGTCGAGTCCTGTGGGAATATGTGTTGAGAACTCACCATAGATCCTTTAACCCTATTTATTTCTTAGCAAAAAAAGATGCGTTCCTTTAGGAATCAAGCCCTTATTGTAAAAACCGAAATCAGGTTAAATCAGTTTGCCAAAAAAGTGGTTTTAACATCCATAGTTTTGAAATAATCGTTAGTCAGTTTGCTATTATTATTTATGTAATTCAGGTCCAATGTACAAAAAAAAATGTACAGGATCTGTGTATGCACTTTTCCTTTCTTCCCATTTATTGGAACACATAGGTCTAATAGAAAATGAGAAGATAAGTCTTATTTTTTAACACCCAAGTGTATCCAAGTCAGTACCTGCTCAGACCTATTTTTAAGTATTGTACCCGGTACAGTATTTAATGACAGTTTCATTATTATAACTGTTGATCACATGGTAATTATCTTAGTGGGTCATTATAACAAGAACAATTTGCCTTATAAACATCACTATCATACTTGCAGACCGATCTGTTTGGCTTGGCCGGAACAATCCATGTTGTACTGTTTGGCTCATATATGAATGTGTTTCAAGAAAATGGTTTGTGGAAAATCACCGGGAATTATGTGAGGTAAGTAAAGTGCCAGTGTTCTTATTTATAGAGAATTTTATAATCCCTTCAAGAGCACAAAGTTCCCATCTGTGCTTTCTATGAAAGATAAGTTATTTATATTTGTATCAATTTATTTCCTTATTTATTTAATTTTGGCAGTTTTATTAAACCTTATTGATGTTACAGTACTGTCCAAATTTGCTGTTTGTCATGTAGACAGACTCCTTTTAAAATTGAACCTACCATAACAGCCACTTAATTTGTATTGGGGGTCTGGTTGGTTCATGCAGTGCCAGGTTTCACACTGCATGTACACAAAATATGTTAGGCTGCATTACTTTGTCAAAACTTCATTTTATTGTAAAACTAGCAGAAATATCCGGCATTTGGGATCCCATTTTATGGTGGGATCCTGATCCCGTTGGGATAAAGATTATGATGGGATCCAGTATAAAAAAATTCCTCAGTGTTACCGAGAGAACAGTAAACTCCGTGACAGTATAGAAATAGAGTTAACTAACATTTCCATTATCCCTTAGATTCCACTATATATCCCCTTGGAACAATTTAGAATTTTCTGGAACATTCTAGATTAAATTTAATAACCTGCTCGAAACATATGTAAAAACTACTAATATAATTATTTTTCCAATAGGATAAAAATCTTCAACAAAAGGCATAATTATAATCCTTTTTCTATTAAATTAATCGAGAAGCCCTGGGGTTCCATAATTGTACCGAATTTTGCCTGAGATGGGGCCCTATAAAAATCATTCAGATAAGTTATGAAGTTAAAATTTGTCCCATTCAAATGTATTTACAAATGCAGTAGATACAGTTGTTTTTTTTTAATTATCGAACTTTCTGGAAAATTCTAGATTGAATATTATTAATTTTAAATCCACCGATATTTCAATACTGACTAAGAAGGGTATTGCTACAAAGCTAGGCCTATATCCATCACAATTTATGTAGCTTATATAAGGAAAAATTAAATGGGGCCCTAGAGGAATTGATATTAGAGTTCAGTACCCTTCGGTATTTGAATATGGATAATCAATTGTATGTGTAGTAAGTTTGGTCAAGATCCATCGATTCATGTAGGAGTACTAAGCCTAATGATAATTATATGGCTTATATAAGAAAAAATGAAAATATGAGTTCAATACCCTTCGTTATTTTAATATGGATAATAAAGTGTATGTGTACTAAGTTTGGTCAAGATCCATCTACTCATGTAGGAGTATTTGTTGTTAATTTTATTCATATAGCTCAGATAAAGAAAAAAACGAATTCGGGGCCCCTGGCCCCAAACGGAATGTTATAAAAAGTTCATAACCCCATACAAGTTCCTTCTGGATAATAATGGATATATATATGCCAAGTTTGGTCAAGATCCATCTATCTATGTAAAAAATGTATGTGGAACAAATCCACAAACAAACTTTCACTTTTATATATATATATATATATATATATATATATATATATATATATATATATATATATATATATATACACACATACATACATACAAATATACATATGATATCAGAATTAAGGTCATAGTCCCTCAAATGATCTTTTGGCAATATGGCTCAGGCCCTCACCTACCCCCATGTTCTGGGTATTATGTTAACAGGTTTACAACCGTTTTCTATGGCCTGTGTGCAATGCTGGCAGTTTGAGCCCCTGTTGTCATCTAGCCTGTTGCAGTAACAGTAAATGAAGCAGTGTTCTGTTCTCATTTCTGTTACCAAACTTTGGTGTTGGCCCACTGATCTAAATTTAAGATTAAATTATTTTTTTTAATACATTGTTAACTTAAAAAAAACCTTTAAAATGTATTAATTTAAGAAGCTTACGTGTGTGAAATTATGTTTCAGAAAATGGAATGTTCAGTTGTGGAAGAAATTCTTTCATGAGCTGCTCAATATTCCATCATGTCATCAACAACCTGACCTAGCGGCCATGAGACAAACTTTTGAAGATTATTTTATCGAAAGCTGTATTCCACAATACAACAAATGGGCACAACATATTCGAGGTTCAGAAGATCTCTGGAGTGCAAGAGAAATAATTTAGTTATTGGAACATGTGACTGTATTCATTTAATTTAATTAGACTGTCTTCATTTGTTAAGCTGATATTGGACTGCCTTCATTTAATTTCATTGGACTGTCTTCATTTGTTAAGTTGACATTTTAAAAAGACATTTAAATAACTATTTAGATAAAACTGAGAAAGCATATTGATGTTAAAAGTCTGTTCAGCAGTGCTACAATGCTATGATAATGGCCAGTTGTAATTTACTCATTGGACTATTGACACTAGAAGCTTAGGTCATCAATGCTGAATCCTATTGTATGTACTGTTTAAACTAAACATTTATTTAATGTATCATTTTAAATCCATTTTTCTCACTTGTTAAATATGACAATGTATCAATCCCATTTCATCCAAGTACAACTATTATTTGTTTCTTTTCAGATCAAAAGTCAATTCAATGACCTTGTATTACTGGATTCCACAAGTATTTTTGAAACTATCATAATTATTATACTAGATAGGGCAGAGATCATTTTTTTGTAAAGTGTTTAACAATTTTCAATAATCTGTCATTTATTCTTCAAAAACATTTACTCTAAGTCAAAGAATGTTTTTTTTTTAAAAATAAAATTATTTTTTTCCAATTCAGTTTTGTCTTTTTATCAAAGTGAATAAGAAAGAAATGGAGAAAGATTCAAATGACAATGTATTTAATAACAAATTCATTCCAATGACCATTCAATACATGGTCATACTTGGTGAATGTAGTAGATTCTAATCCAGATTTCTCACATCAAAGCTCAGATAATTATACAGTTTTTCAAAACAGTCTTAATAATCTTACTCACTTTTAAAATGATACGTTCATTTTTTATTAATCTGAGACAGATTTCAAAGAAATATTTATAAGAACATTGAATGTCTAAGACATGACATTTAATTTCAACATAACAAACTCCTAAAGATGTCACCCAAGGGTTCAATCAAAGGTGTACATTTTTAGCAACAACATTAATGAAATGTCAATGTCACTGCCATTAGAATCAGGGACAAATCAAGTCATCAAAAAATCCTGAAATGACTTTGGCTGGTTTAGGCTGACAGCTCATTAGCTACCTTCTCTGTTTGTTTGGGTAAAGGTAATTGCTACATTTTATTAGTTACCTTCTCTGGGTAAAGATAATTGATACGTTTTATCTGAATCTAATAACGTCCATTTATGAAAATGAATGATTCAAGGGATACAAATTTGAATTGCTTTTAAATAAGATGGCTAGTGGTAATTCAAACAATCTTTAAAGGATATGAACTTTGAACAGAGCTTGAAACAATAAATGTGAGACTTACTGGGGGACTAATATTGATGCATGTGGGACCAAGAGACTGATGCCAGCTGAAATAAGCTGCCAGCCCCTTCTCCTCAGCCTGTGTGAGTTTCTGACAACTTGGAAAAGCCAATCTTCTAAAGCCTCGCCGACCCTCATGTTTACCTGAAATATCTTGTTACAAAGAGTTTTTTGTCTCGGTTGTAAAGATATTTTTGTCTTATCGTGGCAATGATGATAGATGGCCCCTTGCAATTTAAGTTTATTCCATTTACTTGGACATAGAGGCAAGAGTTTCTAGTCTGCCTTCATTGGACTATGCTCTAGCATCTAACCTAAAAGTAAGTTTATGATTACTGCATGTCATTTGTAATACGGTAGATTGTATCTAAGTCATGTTCAGTTTTATAACCTATGAATGCCTCTAGCATTTTCAGCATTAGAGTATTATCACTATTTACTCTTCCTATGTCTTGTGAGTTGTCCAATGGTAGCATTTGAAATTTGGTCACTAGTTTATTCAATAAGACCAAGTTTTCTAGTGCATTTATAAGGGGCAAAGATTACCATTCGTCAGTTTGTAAAGGAATGTTTGAAGAAAAAAATTGGCTTTATTTTGAAGCTTTTAACAAGATTTTAATCAAGAAAACATGAGGGTTTCGATGGACGCAATGAATGTGGATCTTGCTTGCATGAAGGTAAAAATATTAATACAAAAGAACTGAATTATCAAGTTATTTTTATGAACAAATATTTCCCATTTAAGACAAGCGTGAAGTTGTTATTGAGCATACACATCACTAACTCCCCTTATTTCAGGGTCACATTTGTCAACATTGCATAAGTCTTTGAGCCTTATATAGTTGATACAGTTCATACAATTTATTTGTTGAAGTAAGGTGTACAATTAGAAGGGTCAATGTATTTCAAACATTTTTATTGTATGTTGTAAATATATTTGACTGGACAAAGGGACGGAACTTTTAATATATTTACATCAGTAAAGTCTGGCTACAGCACCGCAAGAAATGTGATCACAGAAAAATTATTTAAGAAATTAGGCAAAGATCAAATTAATTTGTTGTATATTTTTGGCCAATAGAAAAAAACTGTACAAAAGTTCTATATTACTCGCAGTGAATAAATTTACATTTAAACCTGAAAGAAAAAAAACCTTTTATAAAAGCACAACAGAACATGTAGATGATTTCTTAACTAATTAAAGTGACAGGCAAACAAGATTTTGTAGCTTTCAAAGCTGCACTCAACAAAAGAAATGACAGTTGGATGGCTGGCTTGATTGCAGTACAATGTCAGCATCAAGAATTTTATGAGTTTAAATTGAGAATAATTGTAAATTAACCTAGTTGAGTAGTTGTATCAGCAGAATTTTCAAGCAAAACTTGTCATATTTAATCTTCTCATCAAAACAAACTTGTGTCAATGGGACAAACTCTAACAGGCAAGTTGAGTTTTTCTGTCTACAAAAATTAAAGTCAAGGGGGTGAAAAAAGGAGACAGTTGCAATGAAATATTTTACAGTAATGAATTCTATTACCAGTATTATTATGGATTGCATGGAATTTTTCTCATCCATTTATTGCCTTCAGAAAGCATTTTATTTTAATAGAAATTCTACAAAGCAGGACATCATGGGAATTATTCAATGAAGGGCCAATAATAAATCTGAATCCAGTATCCTCCTTTAGGATTATATAGTAGAAACTCAATTAAAGCTGTGCAAATGAAATAGTAAGGACATGGGTATGTGAAGCCTGAAAAATTAATGACAACAGATCCTCAAAAGAACATTTCACCAGAAAGCCTTAATCAGCAAAAACAAAGATAAAAGAGAATGAAATCATAACTTAACTTAGTAGAAGTATCTGGGAAAAATCAGGCAAAATGTAAAGGGTTGTTTATCTCAAGCTGTCATAGTTCTTATGCCTAATATTCCCTATTCTACTACATTATCCTAAGGCAGGGTCCAGACTGTGTTAAAAATTGAGTGCAGGGAGGAAGAAGAGGGTTAAAGGGGCACCCACCCCCACACACCATCTTCAGAGCACACCAAAATCATCATTTTTCATGACAAAAAACAATGGGCTCAGTTTTTCTTTTTCACAGTCATTAGCTCAACTTTGCAAGTAACACTATCACATAAAAATCAAATGAATACAATGATACACAAAGTTCCTGTTCACAGTTGAGAAAAGTAACTGTCTTGGACCTGTGGCTCTTCAAAAATCCTTTAGTACTTATTAAGTTTTATACTTTAAAATTTCCCAAATATTTAACACCCAAATATTAAATATCATAATATGCAATAAACTTAAATCATAATGTAACAAAACTAAATTGGCCTATCTTCATTATGGTCACTCAAAATGATCTTAGCCATTTTAATTTTGGGGAAATGTTTGATTACATAGAATTGACATAAATTCAATATTTACATCCAATCTGGATTTAGACACACAAATGTCACCAGAATGAAATGCTTACAATATAAGTTTAAAAATTGTACAATTAAAATAGAAAATAATTCCTCTTCATTTAGCTACGGAGCGCCAGGCTAGATGAGGACCTGGTGTTGTTGACCCTTTGTTGCTTGTTTATTTCACATTCTGGATTACCTTTTGGGATTTCTATATTTTAGGGTCACTTTTAGGTTGTCTATCAATTATTTAGTTTTAAAGAAAACCTTAAAAATGGGTGACTTAGGCATGGGATCAAATTTTATGATGTGGAAATATGGTCCTGGGGTATCTTGAATGGTCATTGAATCATATTTAAAATTTTCTATTTACCCCCAAAACATTTCAAAGTGCATTTATTCATGAATAAAAATTAATACATTCACAGTGCAGACTTTCGTGACATATTGTCAATAATAGTTTGTTAATGTTACACTTACACAGCCAGGCATGTGGGCTTTTCCAACTCAATGCACAGGCTTCACCTGCTGTATCCAACAATCTCTGGTCCTGTCAACTACACCACTCACAGTAGAGACATCCAACTCAATGCACAGGCTTCACCTGCTGTATCCAACAATCTCTGGTCCTGTCAACTACACCACTCACAGTAGAGACATCCAACTCAATGCACAGGCTTCACCTGCTGTATCCAACAATCTCTGGTCCTGTCAACTACACCACTCACAGTAGAGACATCCAACTCAATGCACAGGCTTCACCTGCTGTATCCAACAATCTCTGGTCCTGTCAACTACACCACTCATAATAGAGATATCAGTCTTTCAAAATAAGAGTTTAGATTTTCAAAATAGGCAGCGACATATTTTAGAATGGACTTAACCCCACATGGCTGGATGTACAAACCATTCATACTTGCATCTATTTCGTTGTGCCGTAGATCAAAGTTAGTGACAAGGTGAAATATTTTAGGTTATCTAAAGCTATAAATTATAAAGGTATCAGAACAGCTGTGATTAATATTCATATCCAATGATTTAGAAGTAGAAAATGAAAACATTGTCTAAGTCTAAGCAAGTTTAGCAGTGAATAATTTGCACCAGCATCAACATGAACAGTGAAACTTGTACAAACTTTTGACACTGACGTATTTACAGGTAGAAACATATTTTAACAAAAAAATGCACTTAATTGGGACAAACAGTACTGACTTAAAAGATTAATTATTATTTTATACAATTTATAGACTTTAATTAATTTTTGCTGTCATTACTGTCATTCTTATCTATAACCTTAGAATGAAATAAAATCAAATACATGTATCTTTTTTTTTCAAGCCATCACTCTCAAGACCAAAAAACCCCCCCAAAAAAGTCCCCATCACGAACATCCAAGAATAAATGACAATAAAATATCATGTTAAAAGTCAAGGACAAGGCAGAAGAATATCAAGCAAGATCCACAACTCAAAGTTGAGCAAGATTGTTGTCATGGAAACACGGAGCATCCATCGAAGGAAATTTCGTCATCATCGTTGTTACTTTAAGTAAATGAAGAAAAATATTTGCAAGAAATAAATGTTGGAACAATTTAACCAGCAGAAATAATAAGTTGGTTTCATGTGACCAAAGCTGAAAAAACTTGTGTCCCAATCGTTTACCCCAGCTAAAACAGTCCATCCAATCATACAAGAGACATTTTTGTTCAGCTTGAAAACAAGCCTTATTAATAACTGGACGGAGAAATTCAATTTAAACTGAAATATTAAAAAATCCACAAATCTATCTTTAGCGCAAAAAGCTTTACGAAAAGTCTGACAGTTACAGGGTCTACCAGTGACCACTAAGACTGCCAAGGTCAGGGCCGCTCCGCGCAGACATCAAAGAGGGTGCAGGGTTGGGAGATGGAAACAATTCACTAGCACTGTTGCCTCCACTTGGTAGACTGATAGCCCCGCCCCCTGGGCTGGTTGGACGTGGAGATGACACATGTCCCATGGACGAGGTCCTTGAAATGCTGGCTGGCAGTAGAGTGCGACGTTTGTTTAAATCTGCACAAAAATTTAGAAGATTTTTATTTGACAATTTGAACAAAATAAATCTTCCTTCAACACAGATAATCAATGTGGCCTATATAGAGCACCATTGTGAACCATGGATAACATTGCTTGGTCCTTCACTGTAAGAGATTCAAAGTAACCAGCCGTAACTTACCAGCTATTGCCAGCAACATCTTTCGTCTGGCACCGAAGGTGGAGATTCCTAGTTCCCGAAGGTCATGGTCAGACAAGGTTAAAAATGTGGATAAATCGATCTGCGAAAGTCAACAAAATAATCCAATTTAATAAGATGCCACTAACATTTCTGATGTAAGTAAGATGACACTAATATTTCTGATGTAAGTAAGATGACACTAACATGTCTGATGTAAGTAAGATGACACTAACATTTCTGATGTAAGTAAAATGACACTAACATTTCTGATGTAAGTAAGATGACACTAACATTTCTGATGTAAGTAAGATGACACTAATATAACACATTGTCCACCTAAAGCCATTCTGAAATGAAGCAAAAGACTAAAGCTATGCTAAATCAACTCCTATAACGGAATTCAAATGTATTTTAAATATTTATTTTGATAAAGGTCAATTGAAAAAGAGTGATGTGTAAGAAGATGTGTTTATTTGTCTATACCCGGTACCTCTTGTTGTTGGAATAAATCCGTGTATTTTCCAAGACTCAAGGCACTGAAGAGTTCAGCTAAGTCTGCTTTAGTGGACCACATTGTTTTTGTACTGGGCAAACTGGCGCTGTCAACGTGGTTACTGTGACTCAAGCCATATTGAACTGTAAATGAAGGTCATATCATCAGAGTATTTCTTAGGGGTTTAATTTAGTAGACCATTTTTTAGACTTCACTTTTTAGTTTGGTGTCAGCCTTTTTTTTCTTCCCTTGTACTTTTCCAATATCTATGAAAACATCTAAAAAATTCAGGGCATTCCCAACAAGGAAATAAAATAAGTTACACAGACTGCAAATATTCTGAAATAAATATAATTTTTTAAAATACAGAGAGAAAATAAAAAATATTGCATTTATTTACCATAAGGGGAGGTTACTTTGGCTAAAGTTATTGTTGGTAAAACTTAACCTCTCTCAGAAAGTAGGAGTTTGTGTTAGTTATCTTTGTTTTTTTATAATTTGAAGGTTTAATTCACAGTATGGGACCTGTTATAGTACATTACATCTGTTGAGTACAAACCAAATACTACTGAATATGGTTTTTGCTTTTCATATTTGTGAGGACACTTAATGAGTGGTAGGCCAAATGAGTGGTAGGCCTAATGTTTACCGCTACTTGCATTTCATAATAAATAATGCTAGCAAGAATTACCTACTGGTATAGAATTAAATATCATTACACATTAGAATCAACCAATAAGAACCAATTATTTGTTTAACATAGAAATTATTTACATCGATGTTAAGCTCTTTCACAAATGTTAGACAACCATTACATTCAATCATACAACTCAAAGTTTATCACTCACTAACCTCAACATACAATCATACAACTACAACCACACTACAAAAAACATACAATTACACAACTACAACATACTATCATACAACTACAACATACAATCACACAACTACAACAAACATCATATACCTACAACATACAATCACACAACTACAACATACATCATACAACTACAAAATACAATCATATAACTACAACATATGATCATACAACTACAACATATGATCACACAACTACAACATACCACCAGCTCAACTGCAACATACAATCACAAACTACAACATATAATCACAGGGAGACAGCACTGACATAATAAATGCCAAAATACTGGATGATGCATTTGACCTACATTTTTTCCTAGGACTTGGGTATTCCCCTGGTGCCTTGTTGAGCGGTCTATTGGACAAGCCCCTTTCATCATTCCAAAGATCTTTGTCTATGCTTAAATCAATCTCTGGTCGATTGGGCTGTGGATGAGCAAACAATAATCAAGGGGCCAACATTTAACCTTTGCCGGACTGCATAGGTACATTGAACCTTTGCCAGACTGCATAGGTACATTGAACCTTTGCCGGACTGCATAGGTACAAGGGTAACTTTTGGATTTTTAATTGCGGTAACTTTTTTTTGAGAAGTCATAGAGACCTGAAATTCTTGACAATTTTGGTTGACATTATGTAGACCAAATTTCAGGAAAAAAAATCTTCACCAGTTCCTGAGATAAAGGGTTAAGTTGTTTTTGACACCCAAAAGAAGCAGCTAGGTACCATAGTACCTGATACAGTTTGAATGGAAATGATGCACACGAAAATGAGGTAGAAAAATAAATACAAAAGAATAACTTTTTGTTTTGGACAGTTCAAAAATATCTTAACAGAGATCAAGTTCTGGGAAACTTACAGAAGATCCAACTTAAAAAAAAAATTGTATTTCTTAGCAAAATAAGTACGGGAACGGCGTTCCCATGCATACCTACAGGACTAGAACGGGAACCTTGCGTTTTACAAAAATTGCTTTATTCAAACATGCAAATAAATTTCTCAAATACCTAAGATGATACAAACTTATTTGAGGAATAAGAGCCCATAAGAATCCATACCTACAAATATGTGTAGCAGAAAAAGAATTTATGATTATTTCGCAGGTACCTATATGAAATAATCTAAATAATTAAGTGACAACCTAATTATAAATACAGTAAGGAGAGCAGGGATTCTCAGCCCTTTACAGCACTGTACCCCATCTTGAGTTTAAAACACACACACACCCATCATAAAAAATGCTAATATTATATCAATGGAAATGAACCTGATTTGATGGGAATTCCAGCACCCAATATGTCATTATGTAGTCGACAATGTCATTATGTAGTAGACTGTCATTAAGTAGCAGACTACGGTAGGTATGTTATTACCTCATATCCAGAGTTGATGGAGTTGTCAGTAACTCGTGCACTGATTCCCATCTGGCCAAGTTTGTCACGGATGGCTGACTCTGGCATAGACTTAGAGAATCCCATTCCTGCCCAGATGTCGGTAGGAATCCTCGACTCACCCTCCGGCTTTTTCTGCATGGCTAAACAAAGTAAATCTAGATCTTTACTTTCATTTATGATGAGGGGACATAACTGCTATCTTAGTAAATAAGGGTATAACTGCTATCTTATCATGAGGGTTAGTAAATAATGGACAGGTTCACTGCTCCAGCATTAAACAGAAACTCGTCCCTCTCCCCTATAGACAATGACGAGGCCATGACAGGCAATTCCGGCTCATACCAGCAAGAAGCCAGTATAGTAACTGCTCATTCCTGCCTAAGACAATCAGGGACTGGAACAAGCTTCCAAAAGGAACAGTTGAGGCGACAACACTTGACACATTTGCATCTAATGCCTCAGGCCTTCCAACGCCCAGTGCATGATTCCCTCACAAAGTAGCCCTTGCAACCAGTGAAATATCCTCATCAACACCAGGCACAGAAACATTGAAAATTCCCTCTACATGGATAGGTGCCAAAATGATCAATAAATTGATCGTGGGCCCTTAATATCTAGAAAAAGAGATGGGTACATAACTGCTATCTTAACATAAGGGTACATAACTGCTATCTTAACATAAGGGTACATAACTGCTATCTTAACATAAGGGTACATAACTGCTATCTTAACATAAGGGTACATAACTGCTATCTTAACATAAGGGTACATAACTGCTATCTTAACATAAGGGTACATAACTGCTATCTTAACATAAGGGTACATAACTGCTATCTTAACATAAGGGTACATAACTGCTATCTTAACATAAGGGTACATAACTGCTATCTTAACATAAGGGGACATAACTGCTATCTTAACATAAGGGGACATAACTGCTATCTTAACATAAGGGGACATAACTGCTATCTTTTATAGAATTAAGCCAGATGGATGTTTAAATCATCTTCGACTTCATAAATCTGCCATTCAAAAAGACATTGTTTGCATTGTAGAACAGCCCCTATGGAAACATGAACTGATTTAATGTACACAAACATGAACTGATTTAATGTCACAAAAATAAAATGAAGTAATATACACAAACATAAACTGATTTAATATACTGATGTAATGTACTGATGTAATGTAATGATGTAATGTACTGGTGTAATGTACTGATTTAATGTACTGATGTACCGGGTAATGTACTCAAAGATGACCAAGGCTCGAACTGTATTTTGTTTAATTTCCACCCATTTGATCCAACTAAAGACAACTGGAAATAGACCTGGATGCCATAAATGACCAGCAGTCGTGTTTTTGTGTTGCACTGTGATGTTTTTCTGCTTGTCTAGGCTTTTTGGGGGGGATTGTACTTCACAAGCTTGGGGTTGATTCAGGTTAGAGCACTCAGCCACCCAGCATGGATGTCATGTTTACAAACCTGCATTGATGTGCTCACCTTTCATGGCCAACAATTTCTTCTGCTCATAATCAACGGTAAACTGGGGAGATGCATAGAGTGAGTTTTTCCTTTCAATCCCAGGAGCCAACTTGTCTGATGGCAGACACTCTCCTGTCTCATTGGTCTTGTCTCCATTCCTGTGGACATAAGACAAAGACATAGTCTCAGTGACTCTGCGCTTTTCTCTCACAACATTATCAGTATCAATTTTCAATCTGCAAATAGACACAAAGGAATAGTTCAATAGTTAAAAATAGTTCAAGGAAAATATTATTACCTAGTGATTTGAAAAGATCAAACAGTTACTGATTTTTGTTTCTATTCGGCCAAAATAGAAAGTTAACTTTCGGTTTATTTAGCCGATAAATGATAATTGCGAATAAATGAAAAATTTAAATGTCATGTTTAGAAAGCATGTTTTTAATGAAAATTTATGGTTTAGCGGAACAAAGAGTTCTTTCAAGGTTTACATCTGGACATTTTAGTGGGCCTTACCAATAAAAAATACATAGTCTACGCTTTTGATCGATAAAAAAATGATTTCTATATAGGTAGCGTTATAAAAGCAAAGGTGCACCCATGGGGCTATTTTGCCTGAATTTTTCCCTAATTCCCCCCCCCCCCCCCCGGTGTCAAACATTTCTCTTATTATACTACTTTAAAATACATTTTCAACAATTTTCAATTACTTTTTAATTCAACTGGTAAAAGTCAAAGTATTCATTCGATGTTTATCTATTAAAATTCAGGATAATCTTCTTTTTTTGATAAAAAGAATATAAATATTGATACTTTCCCTCATCATTTTTTAATCTACGCAGAACGTATGGGTGAACAAGATTCCAGATATCTAAATATTTTGGTTCCACTCGAAAGTCTCATCAAACTTTTGGTTTCAGCTTCGCTTTGGGCCAAAATTCATTTTTAACTTTTGGTTTCGGACATAATCAGAAAATCACATTCGGTTGGTCTCTATACATCTGTGTCACTTTTTATGTAAAATTTTTACAATCGAATAAAGTATTTATATATCATAAGGACTTATTTTCATTGCAATTATATGAATCAACAGATGTAAATGGCTTAGTCCAATTACTGGTTTATATTTGTTTGATTCATAATTACAGAATCATTGAGCGAATCTTATGTCATCAAGAATTTCTGATGAGAACTGGCGGTGAAGACAGATTTAAAACTTAAGATAGCTTCATGAAGGATCAAATTAAAACTTGTAGGAATATGGTTGGTTGAAAAAAAGATTATATGGCTTTAGTAAAGAAATAGCATGGAAATATTTGAATAAGTTGTGGCAGTTTACATTGTGCAAGACTTCTTGTTGAAACTATTGGAAAGAAACTAATAAAAGTTATGGGCAAAATAGTGCAAATGATAAATTACTTTAAAAGCAGAAATCTTAAATCAAGATTTTTTTATCATAATCATTGTGTAATCTAATGAGACACAAACAGTTTGTGTAAAATAAGCCTAAATTATGTTAAGACAAAATACATAGACACATGTACTCAAGTATTGAAGATAGTTTTAAAAAACTGAGTTTTAAAAAACTGATACTTGACAGTCTTAAGGGTTTTCAAGAGGCCCAGTGTTTTGTTTTGTGTATGTCACAGATTTCATTATAAATGTGGGAGCCCCTAGTGGGAGACAATGGATAGAGTTAATATTCCCTGTGCAAAGTATTGGGTCTTATAATGACTGGCCGACCACAGTCTTTGATTGTGTCATGTGAAGACTGGCCTATCACAGTCTTCGATTATGTCATGTGAAGACTGGCCAATCACAGTGTTTGATTGTGTCATGTGGAATAATGAGACTCTTATTGTGGAACAGCATTTTGTGCATAGCATTTTAAAGAAGGTGTACATTTAATATAAGAGTTGTGATTTAATTATTTATATAACTTTATATAACAGTGAAATAATTATTTATAACTTTATATAACAGTGACATAATTATTTATAACTTTATATAACAGTGACATAATTATTTATATAACAGTGACATAATTATTTATAACTTTATATAACAATGACATAATTATTTATAACTTTATTTAACAGTGACATAATTTTTTATAACTTTACATAACAGTGACATAATTATTTATAACTTTATATAACAGTGACATAATTATTTATAACTTTATAAAACAGTGACTTAATTATTTATAACTTTATATAACAGTGACATAATTATGTATAACTTTATATAACAGTGCAGACCTGTTTACTCTTACGATTTTGGCGTACAATGTACGATTTTGGCGTACAATGTACGATTTTGGCGTACTATGTACGATTTTGGCGTACAATGTACGATTTTGGCGTACAATGTACGATTTTGGCGTACAATGTACGATTTAGAGGCGAATACTTTCATATACTGTATGGTTATTGTTTGTTTTTTTTACTATTAAGATAATGTATTGAACGATTTTGTGATGATATTGTACGATTTTAAGAGTTTGTGGGTAAACAGGTCTGACAGTGACATAATTATTTATAACTTTATATAACAGTGACTTAATTATTTATAAATTTATATAACAGTGACATAATTATGTATAACTTATATAACAGTGACATAATTATTTATAACTTTATATAACAGTGACTTAATTATTTATAACTTTATATAACAGTGACATAATTATTTATAACTTATATAACAGTGACATAATTATTTATAACTTTATATAACAGTGACTTAATTATTTATAACTTTATATAACAGTGACATAATTATTTATAACTTATATAACAGTGACTTAATTATTTATAACTTTATATAACAGCGACATAATTATTTATAACTTATAACAGTGACATAATTATTTATAACTTTATATAACAGTGACATAATTTATGGTAGCAGTGGTGGGATTGAGGGAAATTTTGATTTCATTTTTGGATATGACGAATAGGCAAAGTTTTTGCCATCTTATTTTAAAGAAACATTCGGTGCACTAAACTGTTATATCTTGGTTACATAACTTTTATAACTTGCTTACATAACTGTTATATCTTGGTTACATAACTGTTATATCTTGGTTATATAACTTTTATAACTTGCTTACATAACTGTTATATCTGGCTTACATAACTGTTATATCGTGCTTACATAAATGTTACATCTTGCTTACATAACTGTAACATCTTACTACATTACAGTTACATCTTGCTTACATAACTTACATTGTGCTTACATAACTGTTACATCTTGCTTACATAATATCATTAATAAAGACAAGTGTGCAAGTCAGCGAAGAAAATGTGTTAATGGTGGCCATGTTTGGTTTTACTTACATCAAATGAGCATGTGAGTGACTGCTGAGTCCCAGCAGGTCCATTGAATGATGGTGGTGGAGCATGGCCTGATGTTGCTGCTGGTGGTGGTGGTGGTGATGATGGTGGATAGGTCCAGACAGAAGTGCAGTTGTATCCCCAAGTGCTCCCCTCGTCTGCAAGTTGGCCAGGTCAGCTGAGAACATTTGAACAAAAGAGTTTAGTTTCATTATTTAATTTGTAAGTAGCACCTATCTCTTTGCCTTCTTTATGTTTTTCATTGAATCAACAACATTCACTGGAATAGAAATCCAATTCTAGAAAATTATTTGTTTTAAATTATAAATTATATGATAAAAACTCTAGAATGCCAGTATCCAATCTGATGTCTTTGTAAAATGAAATGTTAGATTCGCCAATCACAAGTTTGAGTTGTATACAGCACTAATACAACCTAAGAAAGTTATATACCGTCCAGCACCTAATACTACCAAACGAATGCTCACCACACACTTGTAGTAAAGCTAACTATGTTAATGCTATTCAACCACTTTATACTTTTTATGGCGTTTTTAATAATTTTAATCATGTATAGTATTTTTGGTTTTCCCAAATGACAAATTAATATTTTTTATCATCCAAAAATAATATTGTTTTAAAATCAAGTTATGCTTTAAAAAATGTCACAAAATTTGGATTGATCCCATGACATTCACATTAAAAATATGTATTTAAAAAAAAATGATGTATTAATTAAGAGAGCTAGAGACTATGATACCTTTATATTTTGAGGGAACTTTTAGTTGTTGCATCAATAGAACATTAAACAACACACATACACACCTGCTGTGTTACAGAGGCCAACTGGTGAGAACATTAGGCAACGCACATACACACCTGCTGTGTTACAGAGGCCAACTGGTGAGAACATTAGACAACATACATACACACCTGCTGTGTTACACAACACACATCTGCTGTGTTACAGAGACCAACTGGTGAGAACATTAGACAACACACATACACACCTGCTGTGTTACAGAGGCCAACTGGTGAGAACATTGCACAACACTAATACACACCTGCTTTGTAACAGAGGCCAACTGGTGAGAACATTACACAACACACATACACACCTGCTGTGTTACACAACACACATACACACCTGCTGTGTTACAGAGGCCAACTGGTGTAGGACTGTTGGATGGAGACTGGACAGGACTGGTGGAATCACTGGTGTTGCTGCCATGACCTGTTGATAAACATTTTTAGAAATGGCATATATTATAAATCATGTGTCAGCAGATTTCATTAAAAAGAAGTGCCATAAATGTCTTACAGATCCAATTCTTACCCTGATCTAGTGGAGTAGAACATAATTCTTACCCTGATCCAGTGGAGTAGAACATAATTCTTACCATGATCCAGTGGAGTAGAACATGATTCTTACCTTGATCCAGTGGAGTAGAACATAATTCTTACCATGATCCAGTAGAGTAGAACATGATTCTTACCATGATCCAGTGGAGTAGAACATGATTCTTACCATGATCCAGTGACAGTGGAGTAGAACATAATTCTTACCATATCCAGTGGAGTAGAACATAATTCTTACCATGATCCAGTGGAGTAGAACATAATTCTTACCATGATCCAGTGGAATAGAACATAATTCTTACCATGATCCAGTGGAGTAGAACATAATTCTTACCATGATCCAGTGGAGTAGAACATAATTCTTACCATGATCCAGTGGAATAGAACATAATTCTTACCATGATCCAGTACAGTGGAGTAGAACATAATTCTTACCATGATCCAGTGGAGTAGAACATAATTCTTACCATGATCCAGTGGAGTAGAACATAATTCTTACAATGATCCAGTGGAGTAGAACATAATTCTTACCATGATCCAGTGGAATAGAACATGATTCTTACCATGATCCAGTGGAGTAGAACATAATTCTTACCATGATCCAGTGGAGTAGGAACACGGATAAAGGTGCTGTTGGAAAAGTCATGATGGAAGCCATTACTGACAACAGAAGTTGGGCTCATTAGATCCAGGCTGGATACACATGTAGCTGGAGTGACCACCATCAATGGACTGTACACACCTGTGGACATGGACATGTTTTGGTCAAACATTTCTGCACATTTCTTCTTGGAAGGAGATGGTCCTAAGATGGTGTTGATTTTTGTTGTTTCTTTTTTTGGTGGAGTGAGGCTAGAGGCTAGACAGGCAGTGGTAGAGGCTGACATCAGTGGTAGAGGCTGACAGGCAGTGGTAGAGGCTTGACAGGGAATGGTAGAGGCTAGACAGGGTATGGTAGAGTTTTGACAGCAGTGGTCGAGGTTTGACAGGCAGTGGTAGAGGCTTGACAGGGAGTGGTAGATGCTTGACAAGCAGTGGTAGAGGCTTGACAGGGAGTGGTAGAGGCTGAAAGCAGTGGTAGAGGTTTGACAGGGAGTGGTAGAGGCTTGACAGGAGTGGTAGATGCTTGACAGGGAGTGGTAGAGGCTGAAAACAGTGGTAGAGGCTTGACAGGCAGTGGTAGAGGCTTGACAGGGAGTGGTAGATGCTTGACAGGCAGTGGTAGAGGCTTGACAGGGAGTGGTAGAGGTTTGACAGGAAGTGGTAGAGGCTGAAAGCAGTGGTAGAGGCTTGACAGGCATGGTAGAGGCTGAGATCAGTGGTAGTGGCTGATAGCAGTGGAAGAGGCTGACAGCAGTGGTAGAGGATGACAGCAGTGGAAGAGGATGACAGCAGTGGAAGAGGCTGACAGCAGTGGTAGAGGCTGACAGCAGTGGTAGAGGCTGACAGCAGTGGTAGAGGAACAACCACGTTGAACTTGACCACAGTGGACTAAATATTACTGTAATACTAATACCTCTACTACTGAGTACTGTCTGATATTATCTAAAGAGTTCATTTGTGAAAATACATAGCAATAATTCCTACAAACCATTGCCATACATACATTTGTCATTTTTGGACTTTCAGGAAGAATATTGTAGAATTTTTAAAATAACTTATGTACTTTCTGCCGAGCCCCCCCCCCNTGTTTTCATAATCAGAAGAAACTAATGGAATGTATATGTTTTCATAATCAGAAGAAACTAATGGAATGTATATGTTTTCATAATCAGAAGAAACTAATGGAATGTATATGTTTTCATAATCAGAAGAAACTAATGGAATGTATATGTTTTCATAATCAGAAGAAACTAATGGAATGTATATGTTTTCATAATCAGAAGAAACTAATGGAATGTATATGTTTTCATAATCAGAAGAAACTAATGGAATGTATATGTTTTCATAATCAGAAGAAACTAATGGAATGTATATGTTTTCATAATCAGAAGAAACTAATGGAATGTATATGTTTTCATAATCAGAAGAAACTAATGGAATGTATATGTTTTCATAATCAGAAGAAACTAATGGAATGTATATGTTTTCATAATCAGAAGAAACTAATGGAATGTATATGTTTTCATAATCAGAAGAAACTAATGGAATGTATATGTTTTCAGCCTGGTCTCTTAAAATTGTAGTTCTGTTGGGTCAAAATCGTACAATGTTCGCCAAAATCGTAAAATAAACAGATCTGCTAACAGTAACAGCGCATGTAACTTAACAGTGAGAGATCCATGACTAAACAATGACAGCTCTATACATAAAAAGTGACAGATCCATAGTACCAACTGACCTGTGGTCTTACTCTGCTGCAACCAGCGGCTGTGACCAAGCACAGGACTAGCAGTACATGGAGGGCCACTCGTTTTGTGAGACTGACCATTGGGTTGGTTAGGCTGACCACTAGGCTGGTAGGTGCAGCTGTTGGGCTGTGTGCTGGACAGGAAGCTTGTTGTGTTGGTTGCAACATTTGCCAGGAAACTGGTGCTGTTAAGACCCATCAGGCTGGGATGAATGTAACCTACAAGAAAAACATTGCGGTATTTTTAACAAAGTATGGCAGAAATCCAATGATTAATGTGAGAAATGCTGATCAATCAAATGTGTCTGGTAACTACACAGTCTAGTGCTAGTGGACTCACCCACACCTGACAGAGCCAAGGGGACTGGAGGTTTCAGGTGATCTGACCTCAGGCCAAGCAATATCTCCCTGGTTAAGTACATGTTGGCTGAGTTTCTCTCAATACTTTTGACAATCACAGACTGAAAGTAATTTTTACAGTAATATCATCTTATATGCATGGCTTTTTATACAAATGTCATGTCATATGAATGTCATCTTATTAGAGACTGACAGAATTTCGGCTTTGGTTTCGGCACCGAAAGTTGCCATTTGATCACTTTAAGCGTGGTTAACTTTCTGTTTATTTTTGCTTTTGGACAAAAATGATTGATACTTTCGGCCAAGTGATCGAGGCCTTGGTGACCATCTTACCTCACCTCACTACTGATGGTGACTGCCTTACCTTGCTTGGTTGTTTAGGTTTAGGCTTGACGCTGATGTAGACATCCAGAGCTTCCATCAAATGACTTATTCTAGCTGTCAGAAACAAAACATTGGATTGGTGAGTGCATGTGTGTCAGTAGACTAGGGTATATGAGTCAGTAAATTTGGGTACACGATTCAGTGCATTTGGGTACACGAGTCAGTAAACTTGGGTACATGAGTCAGTGCACTTGGGTAAATGAGTGAGTAAACTTGGGTACATGAGTCAGTAAACTTGGGTACACGATTCAGTGCATTTGGGTACACAAGTCAGTAAACTTGGGTACATGAGTCAGTGCACTTGGGTACATGAGTCAGTAAATTTGGGTACATGAGACAGTGCACTTGGGTAAATGAGTGAGTAAACTTGGGTACATGAGTCAGTAAACTTGGGTACATGAGTCAGTGCACTTGGGTAAATGAGTAAGTAAACTTGGGTACATGAGTCAGTAAGCTTGGGTACATGAGTCAGTAAACTTGGGTACATGAGTCAGTGCACTTGAGTAAATGAGTAAGTTAACTTGGGTACATGAGTCAGTGCACTTGGGTAAATGAGTGAGTAAACTTGGGTACATGAGACAGTGCACTTGGGTGCATGAGTCAGTAAACTTGGGTACATGAGTCAGTGTACTTGGGTAAATGAGTAAGTTAACTTGGGTACATGAGTCGGTAAACTGGGAAAATGAGAAACTTGGGTAAATGAGCCAGTCTACTTGGGTATATGAGTCAGTAAACTTGGGTAAATGACATAGTGCATTTGGTTACATGAGTCAGTGCACTTGGGTAATGAGTCATTGCACTTGGGTAATGAGTCATTGCACTTGGGTAATGAGTCAGTGCATTTGGGTAAATAAGTCAGTAAACTTGGGTACGAGTCAGTAAATTTGGGTAAATGACCCAGTGCATTAGGTTACATGAGTCAGTGCACTTGGGTAATTTACAGTGCATTTGGGTACATGAGTCAGTAAACTTGGGTAAATGAGTAAGTGCACTTGGGTTATTGAGTCAGTGCACCTGGGTAACTGAGTCAGTGCACTTGGGTAAATGAGTCAGTGCACTTGGATAAATGAGTCAGTGCACTTGGGTAAATGGGTCAATGCACTTGGGTAAATTAGATGGTGCACTTGGGTAAATGTGTCAGTGCACTGGGTAAATTAGTCAGTTCACTTGGGTAAATGAGTCAGTGCACTTGGGTAAATTAGTCAGTGCACTTGGGTAAATTAATCAGTGCACTTGGGTACATGAGTCAGTACAATTGGGTAAATGAGTCACTTTTATTACACAAGTTCTATGAATCTGTAATGTCACCTCAACCTTTCCTAAGCCTAATGTCAAGGAAAAATTACTCCAGCTGTAACAACAAATTTTACCAGCAGTTACTCACCCTGATCCAGTTCAATTGTTTCCTTGACATCAAACATCAAGACTAAAGGCAGACAACCCTAGAAGGCAAACAGACATTTACTTGGTCATTAAACACAAAACGTTTGGATTATCATTGTTAACATTAACACACCTACTTTCCAACTATGTAGAAAATTTCGGCAATAGGTTTAATCTGAGTTTATTGGCTGACTAAAACTATTCATTCTTGTTTGACTTATCAGCATTTTACAATTGTTTTTTAGAGCAATATCTGTGATATTGTCCAAAATAGCACATTCACAGGTAGCAGGGATGGCCATAGGTCAGACTAATGGGCATGTTTACAACAAAGGGTATGTGTCCACCAGCTGACATATGTACAATAATTTATTTGTGTACAAAAATGGGCATGTGTCACACATTGGTTTTTGTACAAAAAATTAAAAAAGTCTCATGTGTGTGTCTGTCACTAGGTGTGTGCCCATCACAGGTGTGTGCACGGTACTTGGTGTGTGTCCATCACTAGGTGTGTGCCCGTCACTAGGTGTGTGCCCGTCACTAGGTGTGTGCCCGTCACTAGGCGTGTGCCCGTCACTAGGTGTGTGCCCGTCACTAGGTGTGTGCCCATCACTAGGTGTGTGCCCAGGCATCTGACCTGGTCATCTCTATTTACAACTGTGTACATTAAAAGGACATCTCTAAAATGTGCCTTGTCAAAGGAGCTCTCTAAAAATGCCCCTCATTAAAGGACGTTCAACTGTGCAGCAAACATGTTGCATGTTATCACCTGATTTAAAGCTTGAACTAATTCTTATGTATCATAAATATTTTGTATCACATAATTAGAGAAAAGGAAAGCCAGATGGAGCAGAGTGTAACACTCCCTCTTCCTAACACACACACACACACACACACATACACCGACAACTTCACACACACAGCCAGCCTCTATCACACAAACACAGACAGCCTCTCTCACACACACAGCCAGCCTCTCACATACACACACACATCCAGCCTCTCTCACACACACAGCCAGCCTCACACACACACCCTGGTTCCAAGCAACACACCAGCCAGCATCAGATACCCAACCCTTCCCTCTCAGCACCTTCAACAAACATCTTTTTTCTCTTGGCCTTTCAAAAAAAAAAAGATTCAGCTGCCAGAATGAAGCATTAAATGCCAAAACTGATACACCCCGGGCATAGTATTGGCTCATGTTTTAATCTCTTAAATGATGGCGAGGACTTGCACACTCAGTGGGTACTTAACACTGACAGGAAAGGTCAGAGGGAGATGGTTCTGTAATAAATAGCTCTGGTGGAGAGACCCATGTCACTGGGTGCTAAGACTGGACACAGGGAAATATTTGGTCAAGTTACAATGCAAATCTTTATAGCACTAAAGCTCAAAGTTGCACAAATATCTGGGAACTACCTGTTTAGTTTGCAAATATCTAGGAACTTTCTGCTTAGTTTGCAAATATCTAGGAACTTTCTGTTTAGTTTGCAAATATCTAGGAACTACGTGTTTAGTTTGCAAATATCTAGGAACTACCTGTTTAGTTTGCAAAATATCTAGGAACTACCTGTTTAGTTTGCAAATATCTAGGAACTACCTGTTTAGTTTGCATATATCTAGGAACTACCTTTTTAGTTTGCAAATATCTAGGAACTACCTGTTTAGTTTGCAAAATATCTAGGAACTACCTGTTTAGTTTGCAAATATCTAGGAACTACCTTTTTAGTTTGCAAATATGTAGGAACTACCTGTTTAGTTTGCAAAATATCTAGGAACTACCTGTTTAGTTTGCAAAATATCTAGGAACTACCTTTTTAGTTTGCCAATACAATTAGTGTCTCTAGTCGACTAGCATGTTATCTAAAATTTGCAGCATATTTCTTGTTTTTAAATGAGATTTTGCATATTATGCCTAACTAATAAGGTGATTGACACTTTTTAATCTCTAACTTACTACCAAGTGCTGCCTGGCCAGAAAGTCACTTTTTAATCTCTAACTTACTATCAAGTGCTGCCTGGCCAGAAAGTCACTTTTTAATCTCTAACTTACTATCAAGTGCTGCCTGGCCAGAAAGTCACTTTTTAATCTCTAACTTACTACCAAGTGCTGCCTGGCCAGAAAGTCACTTTTTAATCTCTAACTTACTATCAAGTGCTGCCTGGCCAGAAAGTCACTTTTTAATCTCTAACTTACTATCAAGTGCTGCCTGGCCAGAAAGTCACTTTTTAATCTCTAACTTACTATCAAGTGCTGCCTGGCCAGAAAGTCACTTTTTAATCTCTAACTTACTATCAAATGCTGCTTGGCCAGAAAGTCACTTTTTAATCTCTAACTTACTATCAAGTGCTGCCTGGCCAGAAAGTCACTTTTTAATCTCTAACTTACTATCAAGTGCTGCCTGGCCAGAAAGTCACTTTTTAATCTCTAATTTACTATCAAGTGCTGCCTGGCCAGAAAGACACTTTTTAATCTCTAACTTACTATCAAGTGCTGTCTGGCCAAAAAGACACTTTCTATGTTTCCATTGATAAAGACAGTTCCTTTTCTCTGTGGCGACGCTGTATTGGGGTCAGGGAACAAGATGTTAGATCCTGTCTGCTGCATGATGTGCTTGATGTTGACACCAGCCCGACCAATGATGAACATGTGATGTTGTGGGGCTATTTCCAGCTGCATGGACACTGGGAGGCTGACCTGGGGAGAAAGAAGAGGTGATATTGACCAATGATGAACATGTGATGTTGTGGGGGTATACTGAATGGACACTGGTAGGCTGACCTGGGGAGAAAGAGAGAGGTGATATTGACCAATGATAAAAATTTGATATTGTGGGGGTATTTCCAGCTGAATGGACACTGGGAGGCTGACCTGGGGAGAGAGAGGTGATATTGACCAATGATGAACATGTGATGTTGTGGGGGTATATTCCGCTGAATGGACACTGGGAGGCTGACCTGGGGAGAAAGAGAGAGGTGATATTGACAAATGATAAAAATGTGATATTAAGGGGCTATATCCAACTGAATGGGCAATAGGAGGCTGACCTGGGGAGGGAGAGGTGATATTGACCACTGACATAAATGTGATATTGTGGGGGTATATTCAGCTGCATGGACACTGGGAGGTTGTTTATTGGATATTGTTATGTGTCACATATCACATTCTTACGAAAAAATTTTAGTATAATTTTTTATTCTTTTATTTCAAATTAATTTTACAAAAAGAATGTACTAAGATGTTGAGCTACAGTTCAACAAATTAACGTCATGTTAGTTATCCAAGCTCTAATCACACTGACACACCTTACTAACACACAGTGTTACAACACATCATACTAACACACAGTGTTACAACACATCATACTAACACACAGTGTTACAATACATCATACTAACCAAACAGTGTTACAACACATCATTACTAACACACAGTGTTACAACACATCATACTAACACACAATGTTACAACACATCATACTAATACACAGTGTTACAACACATCATACAAACACACAGTGTTACAACACACCATACTAACACACAGCATTACAACACGCCATACTTACACTTCCAGTAAGTTGTTCCATCAAACGCGCTGTGACATGTTTGACCCCCTTTGCACTGTAGACAGAACCCCTGATGATGACAGTGGTGGCGTAAGTTCGTGGTCTCTGCTTAAAATTAATGGTGATGTTATTGGCCTGCTGCAGCTGTTGGATGAATGCTGACGTCACATCTGGCACAGGGGTCACAGGGGAGGTCACTGGCATCTCAAACATAAAGACCAAGGGAAGCAGCTCCTAAAAAAATAAAACAGACCTCTAATTAAATAATTGGATTTCATCTGGCATCTGACTGCTGAAATCATCGTGTGGTATCAGGACATTAAGAACAACATCATCGTGTGGTATCAGGACATTAAGAACAACATCATCGTGTGGTATCAGGACATTAAGAACAACATTATTGTGTGTATCAGGACATTAAGAACAACATCATAGTGTGGTATCAGGACATTAAGAACAACATCATCGTGTGGTATCAGGACATTAAGAACAACATCATCGTGTGGTATTAGGTCATAAGAACAACATCATCGTGTGGTATCAGGGCATTAAGAACCACATCGTCGTGTGGTATCAGGTCATTAAGAACAACATCATCGTGTGGTATCAGGACATTAAGAACAACATCATCGTGTGGTATCAGGTCATTAAGAACAACATCATTGTGTGGTATCAGGACATTGAGAGCAACATCATTAATTAATCTTAACCACCTGGGGGGCCCTGTATTTCCATCAACCAATCCTAACCACCTGTGGTGCCCTATATTTCTGTTTTGTAATCCTAATCACCTGTGGTGCCCTATATTTCCATCTAGCAATGCTAACCACCTGGGGTGCCCTATATTTCCATCTAGCAATACTAACCACCTGGGGTGCCCTATATTTCCATCTAGCAATGCTAACCACCTGGGGTGCCCTATATTTCCATCTAGCAATGCTAACCACCTGGGGTGCCCTATATTTCCATCTAGCAATGCTAACCACCTGGGGTGCCCTATATTTCCATCTAGCAATGCTAACCACCTGGGGTGCCCTATATTTCCATCTAGCAATGCTAACCACCTGGGGTGCCCTATATTTCCATCTAGCAATGCTAACCACCTGGGGTGCCCTTTTCTTTCCATCTACTTTCTAACTTACAACATATATTGACTTCCACCAAATGGCAAGGACTTTATGGAATAATCTCTTAGAGTTCCCCACTTTTCACCTGTTCCACTGATTTCATCCAACTAAACTATGTATCCCCCCCACCCCCACACATAGCTCCTCAATCATCCAACAGGAAAGAAACAAGTTCAACTAAAAACCGACAGCCAATTTTTTTTAAAGATTATATTTCTGAGCTTCTCAAACATTCTATTTCTGGGCTTCTGAAACATTCTATTTCTGGGCTTCTCAAACATTCTATTTCTGGGCTTCTCAAACATTCTATTTCTGGGCTTCTCAAACATTCTATTTCTGGGCTTCTCAAATATTATATTTCTGGGCTTCTCAGACATTCTATTTCTGGGCTTCTCTAACATTCTATTCCTGGGCTTCTCAAACAATCTATTTCAAGGCTTCACAGACATTCTATATTTGGGCTTTTCAAACATTATATTTCTGGGCTTCTCAATCATTCTTCTAGTTTTTTTTAAACACTCTATTTCTTGGCTTCTCAAAAATTCTTCTAGTTGTCTTCTTAAAAACTCTATCTCTGGGCTTCTCGATCATTCTTCTAGTTGTCTTCTTAAACACTCTATTTCTGTGCTTCTCAAACATTCTTCTTGCGAGATTCTCTAATATTCTACAAGACATTCCCAAACAGTCTACTTGTGCTCCTCTTTCAGCGGTTTTATCAACATACATTTCTTGTCATTATTCATCCTATTTTTCTTTAAAAATTTAATGCACAATTTAATGTATTTAACTAATTAATTACTACTGGCCCCAATTTTACAATCTGAAAAAGTTATATATCTGACTTTATTGAAAATATTCTAATGGGGCACCTTTTAAAAGCTACTTCGTCCAGTTTCCAGCCTAAAATACTCAATCATCTATAATGCTCAAAATTTATCCAACATTTAATACTGACTGGACTAATATCTAAAAACTTAATCATTTCTGCGCCAGGGGCCTCATTTTAATAATTTTAATCATTCATTTTGATAGGGCCTACTTTAAGTGATAACTTTTGCAAATTATGGGCCCAGCACTAACAAAATGTGTGGAGCTCCTTTTTTCCTGATGCTAATATGGTTTAATGGTTATTGCTGACCTTCCTGACAATGATAATTGTACCACCTTAAGGATCGGTCTCTTAACTGTTTGACAGCTTTTAAATGTTACCTTGAATAGTTATCTACAAGACTTTGATAGGAACCCCTTCAGAAGTAATATTTCTGTCACCTTATTGGACCCGGCTTTTATGTTTAACTGGATTAAGTTTAATCTCAGGCAAAGATCTCAGGTATTTCATCTAGTCTATGTATCGATTAGTATACGGATGGTCGTCCATTCAAAGTCCAACAGGTGTGCACGCTGTGACATTAAATTAGAAGCTATGATGGTTGTGATGGGGACTTGAAGTTCATCAAATGAAACCTGATGGCTGCCTCGGATCAGATGGTGGGATTGGAGGAGACAACTACAGATGAAAGACGGTGGTATGTTAAGTGCGGACATATTCAGGTCATCAGTGACGGAATGAGGTCAGGGTTCAGCTGCCTTTAGAATTGAAGGTGAGAAGTTAACAGAATTAGAGGCAGAGTGAGTTAACAGTGTGGTCATGGGGAGTTAGTGATGTGGTCATAGTGAGTTAACAGTGTGGTCATGGGGAGTTAGCTGTGTGGTCATAGTGAGTTAACAGTGTGGTCATGGGGAGTTAGCTGTGTGGTCATAGTGAGTTAACAGTGTGGTCACCGGAAGTTAGCTGTGTGGTCATAGTGAGTTAACAGTGTGGTCATGGGAAGTTAGCTGTGTGGTCATAGTGAGTTAAAAGTGTGGTCATCGGGAGTTAGCTGTGTGGTCATAGTGAGTTAACAGTGTGGTCATCGGGAGTTAGCTGTGTGGTCATAGTGAGTTAACAGTGTGGTCATCGTCAGTTAGCTGTGTGGTCATAGTGAGTTAACAGTGTGGTCATGGGGAGTTAACAGTGTGGTCATAGGGAGTTAGTGATGTGGTCATAGTGAGTTAACATTGTGGTCATGGGGAGTTAACAGTGTGGTCATGGGGAGTTAGTGATGTGGTCATAGTGAGTTAACAGTGTGGTCATGGGGAGTTAGCCGTGTGGTCATAGTGAGTTAACAGTGTGGTCATGGGGAGTTAGCTGTGTGGTCATAGTGAGTTAACAGTGTGGTCATGGGGAGTTAGCTGTGTGGTCATAGTGAGTTAACAGTGTGGTCATGGGGAGTTAGTGATGTGGTCATAGTGAGTTAACAGTGTGGTCATCGGAAGTTAGCTGTGTGGTCATAGTGAGTTAACAGTGTGGTCATCGGAAGTTAGCTGTGTGGTCATAGTGAGTTAACAGTGTGGTCATCGGGAGTTAGCTGTGTGGTCATAGTGAGTTAACAGTGTGGTCATCGGGAGTTAGCTGTGTGGTCATAATGAGTTAACAGTGTGGTCATCGGGAGTTAGCTGTGTGGTCATAGTGAGTTAACAGTGTGGTCATGGGGAGTTAACAGTGTGGTCATGGGGAGTTAGTGATGTGGTCATAGTGAGTTAACAGTGTGGTCATGGGGAGTTAGTGATGTGGTCATAGTGAGTTAACATTGTGGTTTTGGTGAGTTAACAGTGTGGTCATGGGGAGTTAGTGATGTGGTCATAGTGAGTTAACAGTGTGGTCATGGGGAGTTAACAGTGTGGTCATAGGGAGTTAGTGATGTGGTCATAGTGAGTTAACATTGTGGTCATGGGGAGTTAACAGTGTGGTCATGGGGAGTTAGCTGTGTGGTCATAGTGAGTTAACAGTGTGGTCATGGGGAGTTAGCTGTGTGGTCATAGTGAGTTAACAGTGTGGTCATGGGGAGTTAGCTGTGTGGTCATAGTGAGTTAACAGTGTGGTCATGGGGAGTTAGCTGTGTGGTCATAGTGAGTTAACAGTGTGGTCATGGGGAGTTAGCTGTGTGGTCATAGTGAGTTAACAGTGTGGTCATGGGGAGTTAGCTGTGTGGTCATAGTGAGTTAACAGTGTGGTCATGGGGAGTTAGCTGTGTGGTCATAGTGAGTTAACAGTGTGGTCATGGGGAGTTAGCTGTGTGGTCATAGTGAGTTAACAGTGTGGTCATGGGGAGTTAGCTGTGTGGTCATAGTGAGTTAACAGTGTGGTCATGGGGAGTTAGCTGTGTGGTCATAGTGAGTTAACAGTGTGGTCATGGGGAGTTAGCTGTGTGGTCATAGTGAGTTAACAGTGTGGTCATGGGGAGTTAGCTGTGTGGTCATAGTGAGTTAACAGTGTGGTCATGGGGAGTTAGCTGTGTGGTCATAGTGAGTTAACAGTGTGGTCATGGGGAGTTAGCTGTGTGGTCATAGTGAGTTAACAGTGTGGTCATGGGGAGTTAGCTGTGTGGTCATAGTGAGTTAACAGTGTGGTCATGGGGAGTTAGCTGTGTGGTCATAGTGAGTTAACAGTGTGGTCATGGGGAGTTAGCTGTGTGGTCATAGTGAGTTAACAGTGTGGTCATGGGGAGTTAGCTGTGTGGTCATAGTGAGTTAACAGTGTGGTCATGGGGAGTTAGCTGTGTGGTCATAGTGAGTTAACAGTGTGGTCATGGGGAGTTAGCTGTGTGGTCATAGTGAGTTAACAGTGTGGTCATGGGGAGTTAGCTGTGTGGTCATAGTGAGTTAACAGTGTGGTCATGGGGAGTTAGCTGTGTGGTCATAGTGAGTTAACAGTGTGGTCATGGGGAGTTAGCTGTGTGGTCATAGTGAGTTAACAGTGTGGTCATGGGGAGTTAGCTGTGTGGTCATAGTGAGTTAACAGTGTGGTGATGGGGAGTTAGCTGTGTGGTCATAGTGAGTTAACAGTGTGGTCATGGGGAGTTAGCTATGTGGTCATAGTGTGTTAACAGTGTGGTCATCGGGAGTTAGCTGTGTGGTCATAGTGAGTTAACAGTGTGGTGATGGGGAGTTAGTGATGTGGTCATAGTGAGTTAACAGTGTGGTCATCGGAAGTTAGCTGTGTGGTCATAGTGAGTTAACAGTGTGGTCATGGGAAGTTAGCTGTGTGGTCATAGTGAGTTAAAAGTGTGGTCATCGGGAGTTAGCTGTGTGGTCATGGGGAGTTAACAGTGTGGTCATCGGGAGTTAGCTGTGTGGTCATAGTGAGTTAACAGTGTGGTCATCGGCAGTTAGCTGTGTGGTCATAGTGAGTTAACAGTGTGGTCATGGGGAGTTAACAGTGTGGTCATAGGGAGTTAGTGATGTGGTCATAGTGAGTTAACATTGTGGTCATGGGGAGTTAACAGTGTGGTCATGGGGAGTTAGTGATGTGGTCATAGTGAGTTAACAGTGTGGTCATGGGGAGTTAGCCGTGTGGTCATAGTGAGTTAACAGTGTGGTCATGGGGAGTTAGCTGTGTGGTCATAGTGAGTTAACAGTGTCGTGATGGGGAGTTAGCTGTGTGGTCATAGTGAGTTAACAGTGTGGTCATGGGGAGTTAGCTGTGTGGTCATAGTGAAAGGGGGATTTGCTAGGGTAAGTGGTAAACATGTTAGCACGTTTAGCATTGTCCTCATGGTGGGATGAGTTGCGAAGGTAGATGATAAACAGTTAGCAATGTCTTTATGTGGCTGTGGATGGCTAGGGTAGGTGATAAATAGGGTAGCTAAGATAACTGATGACAAAATAATGAAGTAATGATGGCTAATGTTGATGACAGGTGATGACAGGTGATGAGGTAAAGGCTGAACTTACATGAAGTAAAGGTAATTAGGGTAGGACTAAAGAAATGAAAGATAGGGGAACATAGGTGATAAAGAGAAACTGCTTTATTACAGGTAAGCAACAAAATCTGGCGTGTTTTGTAGTGCGCTTCATATTCTAGAAATGTTAAGTTTAAAAGTATTATAGGAGCCAGAATAATCAATCTAGGGCCCTAAAGATATATAAGAAGACATTATGATACTTTTAAAATAACAAAGGTAATTTAGGTAATAGTCCAACACAGCTAGCCATAGGCAGGTAGGATGTAGGACTGTCTCTAGGCCTATTGTTTAAGGCAAGCAGGTAGGATGTTGGACTGTCTGGAGGCCTATTGTTTAAAGGCAGGCAGGTAGGATGTAGGACTGTCTCTAGGCCTATAGTTTAAATGCAGGCAGGTAGGATGCAATGCTCCCTTTAAGCTGCGCGGCCGCACGCGTGGCCGCGCAACTATCTCACAGACGCCGCGCAGCAGTTTTGAGGTTACGCGCAGCGAATTTCCATGTAAGTGGGTGTTTGTGTTTGTGGGCTGCAAAATTTTGCACACAAAAAAATTGATGTTGTAAAACTTTGCACACAACTGTATGATTTTGCACACGAACCAACAGACCTTGGAGGGAACATTGGTAGGATTTAGAAATTTATGTATGCCTATTGTTTAAATGCAGGCAGGCAGGGTGTAGGACTGTCTTTAGGCCTATTGTTTAAAGGCAGGCATGTATTAAAGATAACGATACTTAAACTTTCGTTTGTAACACTTGAACCCACAGGGTGTTTTCTCAAAATAACCAGACATGGTGAAAAAACAACTGCGGGAAAAAACAACTGCGGGCCCATCCCCCCCCCCCCCAAAGCCCCAGTTAAGTTTATTTTGTTAGTTGCTACTCTTTCTAGAATGACGTGAGCTGAAGCTAAGACAACTCACGCCTATCAACGAGCTAATTGGAGCCGTCGTCATATACTCCTGTGACCTTGAAATGTTCTTGACCTTAAGGATCAACCAAGGAAGTGCAGACTTTCTGCCAACAATTTGTTGGATCAAGGAAAGAGATAGCAACATTGTACACACTACTTAAGAATGTGGGCGCAGACCATAGAATGCTTCTTTAATATTCATTACATCATCAACTACATTCTACATAATAATCACTTCTGGTCTTCTCTACGGTGTAGTATCTGGCAGTAATGTGAACTACCATAGGGTGGTGTGTGTAGTATCTGGCAGTAATGTGAACTGCCATAGGGTGGTGTGTAGTATCTGACAGTAATGTGAACTACCATAGGGTGGTGTGTGTAGTATCTTACAGTAATGTGAACTACCATAGGGTGGTGTGTGTAGTATCTGACAGTAATGTGAACTACCATAGGAT
The DNA here is from genome assembly GCA_964033795.1 of Lymnaea stagnalis. Lineage (NCBI taxonomy): Eukaryota > Metazoa > Mollusca > Gastropoda > Lymnaeidae > Lymnaea > Lymnaea stagnalis. The sequence goes on along the minus strand of CAXITT010000261.1, from coordinate 432,001 downwards.
GGTGTGCGTAGTATCTGGCAGTAATGTGAACTACCATAGGGTGGTGTGTGTAGTATCTGGCAGTAATGTGAACTACCATAGGGTGGTGTGTGTAGTATATGGCAGTAATGTGAACTACCATAGGGTGGTGTGTAGTATCTGACAGTAATGTGAACTATCATAGGGTGGTGTGTGTAGTATCTGGCAGTAATGTGAACTACCATAGGGTGGTGTGTGTAGTATCTGACAGTAATGTGAACTACCATAGGGTTGTGTGTGTAGTATCTGGCAGTAATGTGAACTACGAGAGGGTGGTGTGTAGTATCTGTCAGTAATGTGAACTATCATAGGGTGGTGTGTGTAGTATCTGGCAGTAATGTGAACTACCATAGGGTGGTGTGTGTAGTATCTGACAGTAATGTGAACTACCATAGGGTGGTGTGTGTAGTATCTGGCAGTAATGTGAACTACCATAGGGTGGTGTGTGTAGTATCTGGCAATAATGTGAACTACCATAGGGTGGTGTGTGTAGTATCTGACAGTAATGTGAACTACCATAGGGTGGTGTGTAGTATCTGACAGTAATGTGAACTACCATAAGGTGGTGTGTGTAATATCTGGCAATAATGTGAACTACCGTAGGGTGGTGTGTAGTATCTGACAGTAATGTGAACTATCATAGGGTGGTGTGTGTAGTATCTGGCAATAATGTGAACTACCATAGGGTGGTGTGTAGTATCTGACAGTAATGTGAACTACCATAGGGTGGTGTTTGTAGTATCTGACAATAATGTGAACTACCTTAGGGTGGTGTGTGTAATATCTGGCAATAATGTGAACTACCGTAGGGTGGTGTGTGTAATATCTGGCAATAATGTGAACTACCGTAGGGTTGTGTGTGTAATATCTGGCAATAATGTGAACTACCGTAGGGTGGAGTGTAGTATCTGACAATAATGTGAACTACCTTAGGGTGGTGTGTGTAATATCTGGCAATAATGTGAACTATCATAGGGTGGTGTGTAGTATCTGACAGTAATGTGAACTATCATAGTTTGGTGTGTGTAGTATCTGGCAATAATGTGAACTACCATAGGGTGGTGTGTGTAGTATCTAGAAGTAATGTGAACTATCATAGGGTGGTGTGTAGAATCTAGCAGTAATGTGAACTATCATAGGGTGGTGTGTAGTATCTAGCAGTAGTAGGGTGAACTATGTTGACTTCTCTATGGTGTAGCATTTAGCAGTAGCCCCAAGTCAACGACTGAAAGAATACAAGTCAGAACTCCTAACATTGGCCTGACTACCACAATGGTCTAGGATTTTACGGTTAATTGCCTTTTCGGCGGCAATGCTAATAGTTAATGACCTACAGGACATCCTATTGTTGTGCACCAAATGACCTACAGGACATCCAAATGTTATGCACTAAATGACCCACAGGAAATCCAAAGGTTGTGCACTAAATGACCTATAGTATATCCAAATGTTGTGCACTAAATGACCTATATGACATCCAAATGTTATACACTTAATGTCCTACAGGAAATCCAAAAGCTGCGCACTAAATGACCTACGGGGCATTCCAGTGTTATGCAGTAGAGGACCCAATGTCCTCTATTCAAGTGATCTCTTTGGTTGGCAGGTTGCCACGTCAGGTCAAGCGAGTTGTGTTTTTGTTTCCACTCCTCCAACCAGTCGGAGTCTTTGTGTCTGTGTTTTTGTGGATGCCTGTGTGTCTGTGTTTGTGGATGCCTGTGCGTGTCTGTGTCTTTCTGTGCGTCTGTGTGTGTATTTGTGTATGTCTGTGTGTGTGTCTGTGTGTGTGTGTCTGTGTGCGTATTTCTGTGTATGTCTTTGTGCGTGTGTGTATTTCTGTGCGTGTCTGTGTGTGTCTGTGTGCGTATTTCTGAAAATGTCTGTGTGCGTGTGTGTATTTCTGTGCGTGTCTGTGTGTGTCCGTGCTTGTGACGCAGTGTCTGTGGGTGGTGGTGTTTACGGTTTACCCGTTGAGAAGCGCTACATTATTGACGGAGGGAGTCAAGTTTGAGTGATGAATGGCGTGAGCGCCGAGAGAGGGGAGGGAAGCCCCGGCGCCACAACAACAAGTGTGGGGCGTTGATGCAGCCACGGCGCCACAACAAGTGTGGGGCGTTGATGCTCGCTGGGAGCTGTAAGACGGCGGTGGTCTGCACACTGACAGGTCGGGCTGCGCGGGGTGGCTGGCAAGAGATCTGCGAGAGTACAGTTCACAGGAAATGGTGGGGCAAAGGTCACGTGAATAGAGCCTACCCGCTGGAAGGCCAGGAAGGAGTCATGAAAATCAAAGTTGAGGTCAGAATTATCTGACATGAGTAGCACTGGCAACAGATAGGTCACACTATCTGACATAGGTAGCACTGGCAACAGATAGGTCACACTATCTGACATAAGTAGCACTGTCAATAGATAGGTCAGCTTATCTGACATAAGTAGCACTGTCAATAGATAGGTCAGCTTATCTCACATAAGTAGCACTGTCAATAGATAGGTCAGCTTATCTGACATAAGTAGCACTGTCAATAGATAGGTCAGCTTATCTGACATAAGTAGCACTGTCAATAGATAGGTCAGCTTATCTCACATAAGTAGCACTGTCAATAGATAGGTCAGCTTATCTCACATAAGTAGCACTGTCAATAGATAGGTCAGCTTATCTCACATAAGTAGCATTGTCAATATATAGGTCAGAATATCCTAAACAAGTAGCACTGGCAACCGATAGGTAACACTATCTGACAAAAATGAATGTTTGCTTGTGGCTGGATTTGTTCCACATACGTTTTTACATGGATTGATGGATCTTGACCAAACTTGGCACACATATCCATCATTATCCCGAAGGAACTCTTAGGGGGTTATGAACTTTTATAGCATTCCATTTGGGGCCGGGGGCCCAACATGTCGTTTTTTCCTATATGAGCTATATAAAAATAATAAGAAACAAATACTCCTACATGAGTAGATCGATCTTGACCAAATTTAGTACACTTGATTATCCATATAAAAATACCGAAGGGCACTGAACTCATAATATCCATTCCTAGGGGGCCTGGGGCCCAATTTCATTTTTCCTAATATAAGCTATATAAATTAAATATCAATAGGCTTAATACTCCTACATGATTAGATGGATCTTGACCAAACGTAGTACCTATGCACTGCACTTGATTATCCATTTTCAAATATCAAAGGGTACTGAATTCATAATATCCATCCCTCTTGGGCCGGGGGCCCCGTTTAATGTTTTCTTACATAANAAAGTACTGGTTAAAAGTTCAGCAAACAAAATGTTTAAAAAGGTAGACGAAAATCGTATAAACCCAATGAACAAATTTTTTAAAAAGAAATTCCTGCCATTAATCGTATGTAACTTTATAACTCTTCAACCCTAAGTGATCATGTGAAAAAGTGTTGAGCAGCAACCATTTCTCATTGGTCTCTGTAATATTCTGTTGTTTTTTTTTTTATTTTTTTTTTTTATTTTTTATTTATTTTTATTTTTTTTTTTTTTTTTTTTTTTTATTTTTTTTTTTTTTTTTTTTGGGGGGGGGGGCCGACCATCTCAGCCATAACTAAAAGATACTTTATTAAATGGGCCCCCACTGGGGCCCCTATTTAAATGTACTATAGTTATAGTAGTGCAAATTAGTTGTATAATATTTCTTTTTTGAAAAATTATTACTTAGAAAAGTATTTTTTTACAGGTTTCATGGAGGATATTAAATTAAATCTAAAATCTTCCAGAAGGTTCTATATTGTTCTAAGGGGTTATATAGCGTGATCTAAAAGCTTATTCGAAAAAAATCACACTGAGCATGATCCCATAGGGGAATAAGATCCTAATGAGGAACAAGATCCATGAGTATACTGGAACCCATCTGTAACGCGATCCCATCGGGTAACGGGATCAAACCGGGATCGGGATCCTATCGGGAAATTGGATAAAATCGGAAAAGAGTGTCTTTAGATGAATTGGCATCCCATAGAGAACGGTCTCCTCACGAGATCGGTAGCCCATCGGGATCCACCAAGATCGGGATCCACCAAGATCGGGATCCACCACGATCGGGATCTTACCATGGATCCGGAGTCACAAGAAAATGGAATCCCACCGGGAAACGGGATTGGGCCGGGATCGGGGTCAGAATGGGATTGGGGTCCCATTGGGATCGGGGTCCTACTGCAATCCCGGGCCAAGCCGCGTATATCTGATATCTCACATAAGTAGCATTGTCAATATATAGGTCAGAATATCCTAAATAAGTAGCTCTGGAAATAAATAGGCACGGATATTCGACATAAGTAGCACTGTCAGTAGACAGGTTAGAATATCTGACATAAGTAGCACCGTCAATAGATACATCATATTATCCTAAATAAGTAGCACTGTCAATAGATAGGCCAGTATATATGACATAAGTAGCACTGGTAACAGATAGGCCAGGATATCCAAGACGTAAGTAGCGACACGACTAAAACTACCGGAGTAAATGTCATGGGGATAGAGAAGAGAAATAGCCAAAAGTGCACATGCAATTGCCCCAGATTTATCATGGAAATAAAGGCTGGCTCTTGGGTAAAATATAAGTCCTTAAAGAACTGTTCATCTTGTGTAAAATAATTGGTGTGCCCACATATCCTTATCGGTGCCCTGGCGATCTCCAAACCCTGGAGCTGACCAGCTATAGACACCTGAAAGAACTGTTCACCAAGTCTAAACTAAATGGTGTGCCAACATACCCTTATCTGTGCCCTGGCGATCTCCACTCCCTCTGGCTGACCAGCTATGGACACCTGAAAGACAAGGAAACAATAAAGAACACTATCCAAAGCTGCAAGCATATGTTGAAGTTTCGGAACTACGTTTGAAATCATTTCAATTGGTTTTGTTATTTGATACATTATAAATAAAAACCAACGTTATCATTTCAGTGTTATATTACAATAGGAATTAAACAACCGCTCAAAAAAACACATTTGTTTCGTAAAAATCCTTGATGTGTTTATTTTTATTTTGCATTTATGTAATTGTACGTGATCTATTTAAAGCCCAAATGCGTCACAAATACAAAGCACATAGCTACAGCTACACAATTATGAAATAATGTCTTGATGTTAGACCCCATCCCTCACCCACCCAATTCCACCAAATATATGGTGGTTCCTGGTTCTTTTTTCCCTCCACAAAATATATTGGTCAAATGAACCCCTCCCTCCACACAGTTTTATTAAAGACAGACCCCCCCCCTTTACATCCAAAAGATCAAGTTGAAGTTAGCCCCTCCCCCTACCAAGAAGGTCTTGATACCAGTCCAACCTGTTTGAGTCTACCCTCCCCTCCACATAGTCTTATTGAAGTCAGCCCCTCCCCCACCAAGCAGGTCTTGATATCAGTCCAACCTGTTTGAGTCTACCCTCCCCTCCACATAGTCCTATTGAAGTCAGCCCCTCCCCCACCAAGCAGGTCTTGATACCAGTCCAACCTGTTTGAGTCTACCCTCCCCTCCACATAGTCCTATTGAAGTCAGCCCCTCCCCCACCAAGCAGGTCTTGATACCAGTCCAACCTGTTTGAGTCTGACCCCCCTCCCACCCTAAAGCCCCCAATCGGTCAGCTGTCAGTCAACTCACCTGGTTACTTTTTTCCTGTACGCTGTTGCCCCTGTTCGAGTCTGGAAAGTGGATATGACAGCCAGTGTCTGTCATCACACGTTTGATATTGTTACCTCCCTTGCCAATCACGTGAGAGTGCTCGGTGTGGGACACGTCCATTTTCAAGGTCACGCGATTGCTCTGAAATTAATTCAGTTTACTGAAACTTGCATATGACATTGCTTTATGGCTCCTCTACTATCGAGCACAACATTTTGTAACAATTTGGAGAGCTCATATGTCATAGAACTACGGAGCACTCCCATGTTATAAAACTATGGAGCACTCCCATGTTGTAAAGCTATGGAGCACTCCCATGTTGTAAAGCTATGGAGCACTCCCATGGTGTAAAACTATGGAGCACTCCCATGTTGTACAACTATGGAGCATTCCCATGTTGTAAAACTATGGAGCACCCCATGTTGAAAAACTATTGAGCAACGCATTTAAAGCTATGGAGCACTCCCATGTTGTAAAAACTATGGAGCATTCCCATGTTGTAAAACTATGGAGCACTCCATTTTGTAAAACTATGGAGCACTCCCATGTTGCAAAACTATGGAGCACTCCCATGTTGTAAAACTATGGAGCACCCCATGTTGAAAAAACTATTGATCACACCATTTTAAGCTATGGAGCACCCCCTGTTGTAAAACTATATTAAACAAGGCAGAACCCCCCCCCCCCCAACTCCCCAATGTTCTAAAACTATGTTGAACATGGCAGACTCACGTGGTGAGTAGTAAGTACCGTGCTCACGGTCTAGTCGGCCAATATTTCCACCTTGATGACGTCAACCTGTGGCTATTAATAGCCCCACCGTGTTTACGTGGGGCTTATTCCTGGAGTATTTTCTTACAAGACAGGCGCACTTGACTTCATCCGCTAGAAGTCTTTTTTATTGAACATTGCTACCCTGGCTTCCACACTTAAAACAAAGTCTTGGCCACGATAAATCATCTACTGCTAAACCTTATGTCAAGGGTCACCGATAACAAGGTCAGGTCTATTAGGTCATAGGTTATATCGGGGTTAAGTGATTTTAAGACCTATGTCAAGTGATACGTGTTTGGGACCTATTCCCAGTCATTTCGCGACCAATGTCCAGTTATTTTGGGACATATGTCCGGTGACTTTGGGACATGTCCAATTAAAAGTGTTTAGTGTTCCGATTTCCAGTGATAAGTGATTTGGGGATCTATGTCAAGGGTCAAGGGATTTTTGACCTGTGTCCAATTTTCATGTGATTTTAGTAACGATGTCCGGTGTCTGATGAATTTGAGACCTTTGTCCAGCGATTTTGGGTCCTATGACCAGTGAGAAGTGATGTTGAAGCAATAGTTCCCTTTCATTCGTGACTGGCTTAATATTCCATCCATATAGACATCCCAGAAATCACTGTGAACACCACTCTAGACACTCCCACAAATCAATGTGAACACCACTCTTAGACACATTCACACATCACTGTGAACACTACTCTACCAACCTCCGCAAATCACTGTGAACACCACTCTAAGACACCTCCACAGATCACTGTCAACACCACTCTAGACACATTCACAAATCACTGTGAACACCCCTCTCGACACCTCCACAGATCAATGTGAACACTACTCTAGACACATTCACTGTGAACACCACTCTAGACACATTCACAAACCACTGTGAACACCACTCTAGACACATCCACAAATCACTGTGAACACCACTCGACGGGGTTTGTTTGATGGCATTAGACTAGGAAAGCTAAGCCAGACTGACCTTCGTGTCGAGCACTGTCATGATCCTGGACTTGGCGGCACTCACGTTCTCCGGGTAGCCAATGACCTTGATATGTGGATCTGAGGAAATAGCCACAGTCTAGTTAGGATGTGTGTTTGTACTTAGGGTGGGTGTTTGTACTTAGGATGTGTGTTTGTACTTAGGGTGGGTATCTGTACTTAGGGTGGGTGTCTGTACTTAGGGTGGGTGTCTGTACTTAGGGTGGGTGTTTGTACTTAGGGTGGGTGTTTGTACTTAGGGTGGGTGTTTGTACTTAGGGTGGGTGTCTGTACTTAGGGTGGGTGTCTGTACTTAGGGTGGGTGTCTGTACTTAGGGTGGGTGTCTGTACTTAGGGTGGGTGTCTGTACTTAGGGTGGGTGTCTGTACTTAGGGTGGGTGTTTGTACTTAGGGTGGGTGTTTGTACTTAGGGTGGGTGTTTGTACTTATGGGGTCAGTTTGTACTTAGGTTGTGTGTATGTACTTAGGGTGGGTGTTTGTACTTAGGGTGGGTGTTTGTACTTATGGGGTCTGTTTGTACTTAGGGTGGCTGTTTGTACTTAGGGTGGGTGTTTGTACTTAGGGTGGCTGTTTGTACTTAGGGTGGGTGTTTGTACTTATGGGGTCTGTTTGTACTTAGGGTGGCTGTTTGTACTTAGGGTGGGTGTTTGTACTTAGGGTGGGTGTTTGTACTTAGGGTGGGTGTTTGTACTTATGGGGTCTGTTTGTACTTAGGGTGGCTGTTTGTACTTAGGGTGGGTGTTTGTACTTAGGGTGGCTGTTTGTACTTAGGGTGGGTGTTTGTACTTATGGGGTCTGTTTGTACTTAGGGTGGCTGTTTGTACTTAGGGTGGGTGTTTGTACTTAGGGTGGGTGTTTGTACTTAGGGTGGGTGTTTGTACTTATGGGGTCTGTTTGTACTTAGGGTGGCTGTTTGTACTTAGGGTGGGTGTTTGTACTTAGGGTGGCTGTTTGTACTTAGGGTGGGTGTTTGTACTTATGGGGTCTGTTTGTACTTAGGGTGGCTGTTTGTACTTAGGGTGGGTGTTTGTACTTAGGGTGGCTGTTTGTACTTAGGGTGGGTGTTTGTACTTATGGGGTATGTTTGTATTTAGGGTGGCTGTTTGTACTTAGGGTGGGTGTTTGTACTTAGGGTGGGTGTTTGTACTTAGGGTGGGTGTTTGTACTTATGGGGTCTGTTTGTACTTAGGGTGGGTGTATGTACTTAGGGTGGGTGTTTATACTTAGGGTGGGTGTTTGTACTTATGGGGGCTGTTTGTACTTTATTTCAGAGATTATACTTAGGATGGATGTTTACTTAGGGTTGATATTTGAATGGAATGGCAGGTTTTGTGAAGGAAAGGGTTAGTTTAAAGAAAGCGTGGGTTTATGTACATTGTTTGATGAGGATTTGGTGTTCCTAAGGAGGCTCAGGATACAATGTCAGTTACATTGACCTTATGTTTTCAAGATGACATGTCTTGATGACAGTGATGACAATAATCATATGACTCTAGACCACAAGGAAACATAAGATTCTAGACCACAAGGAAATGTGAAATTCTAGACTACTAGAAAACATGAGATTCTAAACCACAAGGAAACATGAGATTCTATACCACAAGGAAAAATGAGATTCTAGACCACAAGGAAACATGAGATTCTAGACTACTAGAAAATATGAGATTCTAGACTACTAGAAAATATGAGATTCTAGACCACAAGGAAACATTCTAGACCACAAAGAAATGTGAGATTCTAGACCACAAGGAAACATGAGACTCTAGACCACAAGGAAACATGAGATTCTAGACTACTAGAAAACATGAGATTCTAGACCACAAAGAAACATTCTAGACCAGATGGAAATGTGAGATTCCAGACCACAAGGAATTATGAGATTCTAGAACACAAGGAAACATGAGACCAGAGCAATGTACAACTTGAACAAATAGCCATTGAAAAAAGTACAAGTTGAACAAATAGTCATTGAACAATGTACTACTTGAACAAATAGTTATTGAACAATGTACTACTTGAACAAATAGTTATTGAACAATGTAGAACTTGAACAAATAGTTATTGCACAATATACTACTTGAACAAATAGTTATTGAACAATGTACTACTTGAACAAATAGTCATTGAACAATGTAGAAATTGAACAAATAGTTATTGAACAATGTACTACTTGAACAAATAGTAATTGAACAATGTACTACTTGAACAAATAGTCATTGAACAATGTACTAATTGAACAAATAGTCATTGAACAATGTAGAACTTGAACAAATAGTTATTGAACAATGCACTACTTGAGCAAATAGTCATTGAACAATGTACTACTTGAACAAATAGTCATAGAACAATGTATTACTTGAGCAAATATCCATTGAACAATGAATTACTTGAGCAAATAGCCATCGGCCCTTTTATAGAGTCCTTAGATTGAACCATTCTCTTCAACAATCGCACACGTGTCTTTTGACCGTCATCCATCAAAGAGTCACATGATCAATTCAATTGAAACTCCCTCTCCCTCTCCTCTCTACCCCATCTCTGCCAGAAAGCTTCCATTACAGAGTAGCATGCTTGAGTTGAACTCAGGGTCTCTCAGTCGTAGGCTGGTGGCGCTAGGAACAGGTGCCTTGACTGTTTACGTGCCTGAGTCATCACCCATTCGGTGGTTATCTCAGCCCTCCCGCCCCCTTACACACACACACACACACACACTCACTCACACATTCCACTACATGCAAGCTAATTTATCTGCCGAGAATGCAAATGTAGACAAAGAAACAGACTTGTTACATTATTAGAGTCCAGAGGAAAGAGTGCTAGTTCCGTCAGAATCTCATGCACCAGTATCATCACATACACCACCAGTTAGTAGCTCATACAGCTGTAGTATCTCATACTCCAACGGTAGAATCACATAAACCACCAGTAGTATCACATACACCAGTAGTATCACATACACCACCAGTAGTATCACATACACCACCTGTAGTATCACTTACACCACCAGTAGTATCACACCACCAGTAGTATCACTTACATCACCAGTAGTATCACATACACCACCAACAGTATCACATACAACACCAGCAGTATCACATACACCACCAGCAGTATCACATACAACACCAGCAGTATCACATACAACACCAGCAGTATCACATACACTATCATAAGTATCACATACACCAGTTGTATTATATACACCCCCAGTAATATACACACACAAGATTGATAACAGCCCTCAGATTTCGTTCCTTCCCATCCATCCTGCACCACCTCAAATCTTTCAAATCTCCTGATATCTGCACCTGTCCTTCAATCTTGCACTTTTCCTCCGATGCAGCCCCTCTACTATAATCTAACACCCTTTCTCTTAAATTGCATATTTTCTCATATCTTGCAGCTCTCCTCACACCTTGCAATCTTCTCACACCCTGCACCTCTCCTTAAACCTTGCACCTCTCCTCACACCTTGCACCTCTCCTCACACCCTGCACCTCTCCTCACACCTTGCACCTCTCCTCACACCCTGCACCTCTCCTCACACCCTGCACCTCTCCTCACACCCTGCACATCTCCTCACACCTGGCACCTCTCCTCACACCCTGCACCTCTCCTCACACCTTGCACCTTTACTCACACCTTGCACCTCACCTCCCACCTTGCACCTCTACTCACACCTTGTACCTCTCCTCACACCTTGCACCTCTCCTCACACCTGGCACCTCTCCTCACACCTGGCTCCTCTCCTCACACCTGGCAACTCTCCTCACACCTGGCTCCTCTCCTCA
>CAXITT010000261.1:403254-420749 GCA_964033795.1 Lymnaea stagnalis | reverse complement strand
TCTCCTCACACCTGACCCCTCTCCTTACACCTTGCACCTCTCCTCACACCTTGCAATCTCCTCACACCTTGCACCTCTCCTACTAATGTTCATCCTCTCCTAAGATCATCATTGTTAACTTCCTTCATATCCTCTCCCCACACCTGCACCTCTCCTCACACCTGGCTCCTCTCCTCACAACTTGCACCTCTCCTCACACCTGGCTCCTCTCCTCACTTCTTGCACCTCTCCTCACACCTTGCACCTCTCCTCACACCTTGCACCTCTTCTCAAACCTTGCACCTCTCCTCACACCTTGCACATCTCCTCACACCTGGTACCTCTCCTCACACCTGGCTCCTCTCCTCACACCTTGCACATCTCCTCACACCTTGCACCTCTCCTACTAATATTCATCCTCTCCTAAGATCATCACTTGTCACTTCCTTCCTATCCACATCATTACCCCTATCATCACTATGTCTGTCCCTCTACAGATTAAAGGGCTAACAAATAGATTCCGAAACGCTCTAATATTGCTGACGATTACATACAAAATCTAATAGAATTGGTTTCAGCTTCTTTAGAAGAATGTCTGAAAGGAGGAACTGCACCAACTTCCCTGTACACGGTAATGTCCTTATCTGACGGAGTGAGGGGACAGGGCAATATTAAATAACAGAATGAGGCGACGATAAGATAACAGTTGAATGAACCCGTGACGTGATCAACCCACTTTTAAAAGACAGTCTTGGGATACAGCCGTTAGGTGATCAACCCACTTTTAAAAGACAGTCTTGAGATGCTTTTGTCATCAATAGCAGAAGATACTTTTGTAATGATACTTTTTAAATAAATGTTCAAAATATATTTTTGTCAAAAACAGGATCATAATTTTGTCTAAAGTGGCAGGGAATTAGTTCTGACGATGGAATTGGAGCTTCGATGACTGATGGGAGGGAAGTATAGAGTACGGAGAAAGTTGATAGGTGAGTATGGAGAGAAATGATGGGTAAGTATAAAGAGAAATGATGGGCGAGAATGGAGAGAAATGATGGGTGAGTATGGAGAGAAATGATGGGTGAGTACGAAGAAAGATGATAGGTAAGTATGGAGAGAAATGATGGGTGAGTATGGAGAGAAATGATGGGTGAGTATAGAGAGAAATGATGGGTAAGTATGGAGAGAAATGATGGGCGAGAATGGAGAGAAATGGTGGGTGAGTATGGAGAGAAATGATGGGTGAGTACGAAGAAAGATGATAGGTAAGTATGGAGAGAAATGATGGGTGAGTATGGAGAGAAATGATGGGTGAGTATAGAGAGAAATGATGGATGAGTATGGAGAGAAATGATGGGTGAGTATAGAGAGAAATGATGGATGAGTATGAGAGATATGATGGATGAGTATGGAGAGAAATGATGGGTGAGTATAGAGAGAAATGATGGATGAGTATGAGAGAAATGATGGATGAGTATGGAGAGAAATGATGGGTGAGTACGGAGAGACAGAACGGGTGAGTATGGAGAGAAATGATGGGTGGGTACGGAGAGAGATAATGGGTGAGAATGGAGAGAAATGATGGGTGAGTATGGAGAGAAATGATGGGTGAGTTTAGAGAGAAATGATGGATGAGTATGAGAGAAATGATGGGTGAGTATGGAGAGAAATGATGGGTGAGTATAGAGAGAAATGATGGATGAGTATGAGAGAAATGATGGATGAGTATGGAGAGAAATAATGGGTGAGTAAGGAGAGAAAGAACGGGTGAGTATGGAGAGAAATGATGGGTGGGTACGGAGAGAGATAATGGGTGAGAATGGAGAGAAATGATGGGTGAGTATGGGGAGAAATGATGGGTGAGTACAGATAGAAATGATTGGCGAGTACTGAGAGAAATGATGGGTGAGTACGGAGAGATGATGGGTGAGTACTGAGAGAAATGATGGGTGAGTATGGAGAGAAATGATGGGTGAGTATAGAGAGAAATGATGGATGAGTATGAGAGAAATGATGGATGAGTATGGAGAGAAATAATGGGTGAGTACGGAGAGAAAGAAGGGGTGAGTATGGAGAGAAATGATGGGTGGGTACGGAGAGATGATGGGTGAGTACTGAGAGAAATGATGGGTGAGTATGGAGAAAAATGATGGGTGAGTATAGAGAGAAATGATGGATGAGTATGAGAGAAATGATGGATGAGTATGGAGAGAAATAATGGGTGAGTACGGAGAGAAAGAAGGGGTGAGTATGGAGAGAAATGATGGGTGGGTACGGAGAGAGATGATGGGTGAGAATGTAGAGAAATGATGGGTGAGTATGGAGAGAAATTATGGGTGAGTATGGGGAGAAATGATGTGTGAGTATGGGGAGAATTATGGGTGAGTATGGGGAGAAATGATGGGTGAGTATGGGGAGATTTGATGGGTGAGTACGGAGAGAAATGATGGTGAGTATGGGGAGATTTGATGGGTGAGTACGGAGAGATGATGGGTGAGTACTGAGAGAAATGATGGGTGGGTACGGAGAGAAATGATGGGTGAGTACTGAGAGAAATGATGGGTGAGTATGGGGAGATATGATGGGTGAGTACGGAGAGATGATGGGTGAGTACGGAGAGATGATGGGTGAGTACTGAGAGAAATGATGGGTGAGTACGGAGAGATGATGGGTGAATACTGAGAGAAATGATGGGTGAGTATGGGGAGATATGATGGGTGAGTACGGAGAGATGATGGGTGAGTACTGAGAGAAATGATGGGTGAGTACTGAGAGAAATGATGGGTAAATGGGAAGAAAGAAGAAGATGGCAATGATGTTGGAAGGGTGGAGAGGAATGGGAGGTAGAAGATAAAAAGCAGATCGGTAGATGCTTGTGTAGGCCAAGTTTGTGAGCCATCAGGTAAAAGGTGAAGTGGTGGTCTGTGGGGGTCAACTGGGCCTGCACGTCAGCTGAGGTTGTAAAGGTGAAGTGGTGGTCTGTGGGGGTCAACTGGGCCTGCACGTCAGCTGAGGTTGTAAAGGTGAAGGACATCAAAAGATGTTCAAATGCAGTTTATCAAGAGATACATTTCTCTCTCTGTGTGTGCGTGTGTGTGTTTGGGGTGGGCTGTGTGTGTTTACAATCAGAAGTTAAAAGGATATTTTGTTAATTTGTCATCTTTGCCTGACGTCAATTTATTTGACAAACTTGATCTGTACATTCACTGGCTGCACTGGTTTTAGTTGGATAAATACTGGGCTTTTCTGTACACATACAGTGCACCATAGCTGTACCCATACAGTGCACCATAGCTGTACCCATACAGTCCACCATAGCTGTACCCATACAGTCCACCATAGCTGTACCCATACAGTCCACCATAGCTGTACCCATACAGTCCACCATAGCTGTACCCATACAGTCCACCATAGCTGTACCCATACAGTCCACCATAGCTGTACCCATGCAGTCCACCATAGCTGTACCCATACAGTCCACCATAGCTGTACCCATACAGTCCACCATAGCTGTACCCATACAGTCCACCATAGCTGTACCCATACAGTCCACCATAGATTTACCCATACAGTACACCATAGCTGTACCCATACAGCCCACCATAACTGTACCCATACAGTCCACCATAACTGTACCCATACAGTCCACCATAGCTATACTCATACAGTCCACCATAGCTGTACCCTTACAGTCCACCATAGATTTACCCATACAGTCCACCATAGTTGTACTCATACACTCCACCATAGCTGTACCCATACAGTCCACCATAGCTGTACCCATACAGTCCACCATAGCTGTACCCATACAGTCCACCATAGCTGTACCTATACAGTCCACCATAGCTGTACCCATACAGTCCATCATAGCTGTACCCTTGATGTTCACTATAGCTGTTCACATCAGCTCACTATAGCTGAAGCATACTATGCACCATAGCTGTACCAATAATGTTCACTATATCTGTACCATACCGTCCACTATAGCTGTATCCATACACTTCACTATAGCTGTACCCTAACGATTCACTATAGCTGTAGTCATACAATTCACTATAGCTGTAGTCACATAATTCACTATAGCCGTACCCACACAATTTACTATAGCTGTAACCATATAGTTTCCTATAGCTGTACCCATACAGTTCACTATAGCTGTAACCACACAATTCACTATAGCTGTACCCATACAGTTCACTATAGCTGTAACCACAAAATTCACTATAGCTGTACCCATACAGTTCACTATAGCTGTATCCATAGTTTACTATAGCTGTACCCATACAGTTTTCTATAGCTTTATCCACACAGTTCACTTTAACTGTACCCATACAGTTCACTATAGTTGTACCCAACGTTCACTATAGCTGTATCCACAAAGTTCACTATAGATGTATCCATACAGTTGACTATAGCTGCACTAAGTTTACACCAGCTGCCCCATACCGTTTACAATAGGTATACTAGTGTAGTAAACTATAACCACTTCGAACAGCTCACAACTGCTGTACCTGCTGTAGTCGCGAGGGATCGGTTGCTGCAGTGTTGAATTTCACTATTCTCCCTCTAAGTTAATGTACTCATTCAATGGACTGCCAACACGTTCACAGGTCGCCCAGGCCACGTGATCTGTTTAACACTCGTCAGGAAGGGTGCCAAGACACAGGGGATGGGCCAGGCCTACCTTTCTGAAACGCTCATTGCAGAGTCGCCTATTTGGAGAGAACCATTCATTGACTTTCTGATGCGAAAAACATCTAAGGGCTTGATGCGTCGCTTGTCAGCGAAGACAAACCTGTCCATACAATCTGGAGCAAGGGGTGTCAAACTCAATCGTTCGGCGGGCCAAAACTCAAATTACATGTAAGGTTGCGGCCGAGCAAGATAACCTTTTAATAAGCGGAACATTAATCCTTTAAAAAAAAACACATTATATAAATAATGACAGAAAAAAAGTTTAACTAATTAAAAATCATTGGGATACCCATTTTCGTTCTAATGTCAATTTGTCAGAGCTGGTTGTTTGGCCCATTTTCTGGGTTACAAAAACAAGTAAGTTCGTTTATGTTGGGAGCAACGTTCTGTGTCATTGAGATTCTCATGATGGACTGCAAGTGTTCACCAGTGAGACGACTCCTATGCGATGTTCTGTTAATCTTCATCATAGAATACAGCAGCTCACAAATTATATATGTGCTACCCAACATGCTCAAGGTTCGAGCCGCATGTAGACGAAGCCGGGGCATCTCTTCAGGAATGAAGCGAGTGAACTGTGCAGGCCCAACTGTGTCGTACTTTGCCTTTAGTGTCCCATTATACTGCAGCTCTATCTGCAAATTTACAGGTGCAGTTTCTACGTCTATGACGATTAGGGTTACGAAACAGCTCGAAATTACATTTCAAAGTCAATAAAACGCCGTGCGACCTCGGCGCGAAGTGAGCTGAGCTTTTAAGCCAGTGAGGATTGGGAAACACCATAGCGTTGACTTGGATATAATTGTACGGCGGTAAAGACCTGGCGGGCCTCATATAAATTTTCGGCAGGCCGGATGTGGCCCGCGGGCCTTGAGTTTTACAAATGTGATCTAGAGAACGGTGTTTATTGGCTACGGCTTTTTCATTAGGAAACACTTGATATATGCCGTTGGGCGATAGTGTGCAGATGAGGGGAGACATGAGTTCCGGGACCGAAAAGATGTTAAAGGATGTTGGGTGTAGGGGACAGAGAAAGGATGTTAAAGGATGGTGAGTGTAGGGGACAGAGAAAGGATGTTAAAGGTTGGTGGGTGTAGGGGACAGAGAAAAGATGTTTAAGGATGGTGGGTGTAGGAGACAGAGAAAGGATGTTAAAGGATGATGGGTGTAGGGGACAGAGAAAGGATGTTAAAGGTTGGTGGGTGTAGGGGACAGAGAAAGGATGTTAAAGGATGGTGGGTGTAGGGGACAGAGAAAGGATGTTAAAGGTTGGTGGGTGTAGGGGACAGAGAAAGGATGTTAAAGGATGGTGGGTGTAGGGGACAGAGAAAGGATGTTAAAGGATGGTGGGTGTAGGGGACAGAGAAAAGATGTTAAAGGATGGTGGGTGTAGGGGACAGAGAAAGGATGTTAAAGGATGATGGGTGTAGGGGAAAGAGAAAGGATGTTAAAGGATGGTGGGTGTAGGGGACAGAGAAAAGATGTTAAAGGATGGTGGGTGTAGGGGACAGAGTAAAGATGTTAAAGGATGGTGGGTGTAGGGGACAGAGAAAAGATGTTAAAGGATGGTGGGTGTAGGGGAAAGAGAGAAAATGTTAAAGGTTGGTGGGTGTAGGGGACAGATAGAAAATGTTAAAGGTTGGTGGGTGTAGGGATAAGAGAAAGGGTGTTAAATGATGGTGGGTGTAGGGGACAGAGAAAGGATGTTAAAGGATGGTGGGTGTAGGGAAAAGAGAGGATGTTACAGGATGATGGGTGTATGGAAAAGAGAGAGGATGTTGAAGGATGGTGGGTGAAGGGAAAAAAGAGAGGATGTTACAGGATGGTGGGTGTAGAGTAAAGAGAAAGGATGTTAAAGGATAGTGGGTGTAGGGAAAAGAGAGAGGATGTTAAAGGATGGTGGGTGAAGGGAAAAAAGAGAGGATGTTAAAGGATGGTGGGTGTAGGGGAAAGAGAGAGAATGTTAAAGGATGGTGGGTGTAGGGAAAAGAGAGAGAATGCTAAAGGATGGTGGGTGTAGGGGACAGAGAAAGGATGTTAAAGGGTTGTGGGTGTAGGGGACAGAGAAAAGATGTTAAAGGATGGTGGGTGTAGGGGACAGAGAAAGGATGTTAAAGGATGATGGGTGTAGGGGAAAGAGAGAAAATGTTAAAGGTTGGTGGGTGTAGGGGACAGAGAAAAGATGTTAAAGGATGGTGGGTGTAGGGGACAGAGAAAAGATGTTAAAGGATGGTGGGTGTAGGGGACAGAGAAAGGATGTTAAAGGATGGTGGGTGTAGGGGAAAGAGAGAAAATGTTAAAGGTTGGTGGGTGTAGGGGAAAGAGAGAAAATGTTAAAGGTTGGTGGGTGTAGGGGAAAGAGAGAAAATGTTAAAGGTTGGTGGGTGTAGGGAAAAGAGAAAGGGTGTTAAATGATGGTGGGTGTAGGGAAAAGAGAGGATGTTACAGGATGATGGGTGTTTGGAAAAGAGAGAGGATGTTGAAGGATGGTGGGTGAAGGGAAAAAAAGAGAGGATGTTAAAGGATGGTGGGTGTAGGGAAAAGAGAGAGAATGTTAAAGGATGGTGGGTGTAGGGAAAAGAGAGAGAATGCTAAAGGATGGTGGGTGTAGGGGACAGAGAAAGGATGTTAAAGGGTTGTGGGTGTAGGGGACAGAGAAAGGATGTTAAAGGATGATGGGTGTAGGGGAAAGAGAGAAAATGTTAAAGGTTGGTGGGTATAGGGGACAGAGAAAAGATGTTAAAGGATGGTGGGTGTAGGGGACAGAGAAAGGATGTTAAAGGATGGTGGGTGTAGGGGACAGAGAAAAGATGTTAAAGGATGGTGGGTGTAGGGGACAGAGAAAGGATGTTAAGGGATGGTGGGTGTAGGGGAAAGAGAGAAAATGTTAAAGGTTGGTGGGTGTAGGGAAAAGAGAAAGGGTGTTAAATGATGGTGGGTGTAGGGAAAAGAGAGGATGTTACAGGATGATGGGTGTATGGAAAAGAGAGAGGATGTTGAAGGATGGTGGGTGAAGGGAAAAAAGAGAGGATGTTACAGGATGGTGGGTGTAGGGTAAAGAGAAAGGATGTTAAAGGATGGTGGGTGAAGGGAAAAAAGAGAGGATGTTAAAGGATGGTGGGTGTAGGGAAAAGAGAGAGAATGTTAAAGGATGGTGGGTGTAGGGAAAAGAGAGAGAATGCTAAAGGATGGTGGGTGTAGGGGACAGAGAAAATATTTTAAGGGTTAGGGTTTCTAGCTAAATGATAAAATGATACATCAATGAATCCGTAAATAAGTAACCGTCTTCTACGTGTTGTAACAGTTAGTTACTTGGGTAAGGTTCCGGCTTAAGCAGGGTTGGCCAACCTTTTTGACAAATGTCATAATTGTTTAATATACCTCTTTGACGATGGGGCAAATTTCCTCTTTGTTCAATTGGAATAAATGCAAAGAAATAAAATTAACATGTGTTGCTATTAGTTTTATAATTATTATTTCTATTCTTACGGTTAGACGATCTATAGTCTTTAAATTAATCTTCAAAGTCTGTTACAGATAATCTTTAAATTAATCTTTAAAGTATGTTACAGATAATCTTTAAATTAATCTTTAAAGTCTGTTACAGATAATCTTCGACCATTGATACATTTACGCATACGGCTCGCTGGTCGTAGGTTGTCCGCCGCTAAAGTGTGAAAGTTTCTAATCCTTTAAATCATGAACCATTAAAACCACTAAGCAATGAAGCAAGGGAGAGCACTACAACGAAAGGAGGAGGGGGGAGAGAAGGAGAGAGAGGGACAGAGAGAGGAGGAGAAGGAGCAGGGGGAGGGAGAGGGCAAACAGTATTTAGACTCTAACATTGGTTGCTCTTTTTAAGACCCTGACATTTGTTTCTCTTTCAGACTACGACAATGGTTTCACTCAAGGAATACAGCGACAATGGTTTCACTCAAGGAATACAGCGACAATGGTTTCACTCAAGGAATACAGCGACAATGGTTTCACTCAAGGAATACAGCGACAATGGTTTCACTCAAGGAATACAGCGACAATGGTTTCACTCAAGGAATACAGCGACAATGGTTTCACTCAAGGAATACAGCAGTTGTTATTTTTCCTTTTTGAAACCCCAAATCGGCAAACACACATCCAGGCGTTGAGTCCAGGCACAAAACATGATCATTCAGAGTCAGCTCATTGGAACGTGCTTCTATGGACATGTGACTAACATCTTGCTCCTCTCATTCAAGGTCAACAAGAGGTGTGTGCCATCAAACTCAGCCGAGGGGAAATCAATTCTTTTCTTGTAGTACACAAAAATTTGTTTTTACAATTATAATGGGGGGGGGGGATTTTTTATTTGACTTGTTTAATAAAGAAATGGAAATATATTCATTAATATCGATCTTAAACCTCATTAAAGTCAATTAGCATCAATGTTTGGTCTTGTAATTAAAGCTAGAGCATGGGTTGCCTAGCCTCAAACCACGGTCACTCTGAAGACGAAAAGCTGACCAAGAGTGAATTTTTTACTTTAAAATTCGTAAGTAGCGCTCCTATAGCTTTCCATTTGCACATGGCTCGATAACACTGCGACATCACGCAGCTATAATGTAACCCCGGAGTTTCTTCAAAATTAAATTTGTTTTAAACAGAGAGTTATTTAGGTGGTTTTTTTCTTTTTGTTTTTAAAGGACGCATTAGAATGATACTGGGGGAATTTTTCTTATTATTTCAATTCGAAAAACTTCCGTGGAACATTTTTCCTCCTAACAAATGTCTTTTGTACAAATTTCCGGTGGTCTATACATAATGCCATCGTCCACTCAGTGTTTACTTCTCACCAAAAGTTACATGACTAGGGGCAATGAATCCTTTCAAACTGATTAGTTTACTAGGCACAACATCAGGCTTGCATGAACCCTTACAAAGTATATGTCCCCTTTGTTGTAGGACAAACCTATATTTTACCGTCCCTTGTGAGTAGTAATTACTAGTAATTGCTGGCTTCGATCACGTCTCCGAACATGGAATTATCTCTAGTTTAATATCAGCGATTTCTGGACTTTGGACTGACAAAGTCGTTGAAAAGAAGGCTTGGCAAAAGTTGTTTCGGAAAAATTCGGGCTAAGTCGTTGGGGGGGGTGGGGGGGGGGGGGGGGGGGGGGCGCTGGTCAGACAAAAGTTGTTGGCGGCTGGTCAGACAAAAGTTGCTTGGAGCTATTTCGACAAACTATGTTTAAGAAAGCGGAAAAAGTCGGGCAGAAGCTTCATTTCTCATGGTGAAAAATACAAAGAACACAGAAAACATTACTTTGGGTACTGGATTTTAACACTAGCCATGAACACGGCCAATTGACGGGAACACGGCTGGAGGATTGTTAGAGGACCAATTCACGGGAACACGGCTGGAGGATTGTTAGAGGACCAATTCCCGGGAACACGGCGAGAGGATTGTTAGAGGACCGATTCACGGGAACACGGCTGGGGGATTGTTAGAGGACCAATTCACGGGAACACGGCTGGAGGATTGTTAGAGGACTAATTCACGGGAACACGGCGAGAGGATTGTTAGAGAACCAATTCACGGGAACACGGCTGGAGGATTGTTAGAGGACCAATTCACGGGAACACGGCTGGAGGATTGTTAGAGGACCAATTCACGGGAACACGGCGAGAGGATTGTTAGAGGACCAATTCACGGGAACACGGCTGGCGGATTGTTAGAGGACCAATTCACGGGAACACGGCTGGAGGATTGTTAGAGGACCAATTCACGGGAACACGGCCGGAGGATGGTTAGAGCACTAATTCACGGGAACACGGCTAGAGGATTGTTAGAGGACCAATTCACGGGAACACGGCTGGAGGATTGTTAGAGGACCAATTCACGGGAACACGGCTGGAGGATTGTTAGAGGACCAATTCACGGGAACACGGCTGGGGGATTGTTAGAGGACCAATTCACGGAAACATGGCTGGAGGATTGTTAGAGGACCAATTCACGGGAACACGGCGAGTGGATTGTTAGAGGGCCAATTCAAGGGAACACGGCTGGAGGATTGTTAGAGAACCAATTCAGGGGAACACGGCTGGAGGATTGTTAGAGAACCAATTCACGGGAATACGGCTAGTGGATTGTTCGAGAACCAATTCACGGGAACACGGCTAGAGGATTGTTAGAGGACCAATTCACGGGAACACGGCTATTGGATTGTTAGAGAACCAATTCACGGGAACACGGCTAGAGGATTGTTAGAGGACCAATTCACGGGAACACGGCTGGAGGATTGTTCGAGAACCAATTCACGGGAACACGGCTAGAGGATTGTTAGAGGACCAATTCACGGAACACGGCTGGAGGATTGTTAGAGGACCAATTCACGGGAACACGGCTAGAGGATTGTTTGAGAACCAATTCACGGGAACACGGCTAGAGGATTGTTAGAGGACCGATTCAGCATACACAGAGGCGTAGCTAGGGTTAGTGCCGCCCGGGGTAGGCCAAGATTTTTTGACAAAAAAACCCCTCATAAGTTGGCCGAAAATTCCGTTCCTCCATTTAAAGAAATGGACCACCACCTCTGCACCCCTCCCTTCCTACGCCACTGAGCATGCGACTAATTGAAAAGTTTCGCTCTTCTGTTGACAGTTAAAAACCGCCAAAAACCATTGAATTATAGACAACCATGTGGTCAGTACCATTATCCGATTGCAAGGAAGCTTTCTTTGGACTCCCGAGTTCAAGGATCATGAGATCAGCTTACATTGTAAATGTCAGTCATTTGGTAGATAGTTGTAATTTCATCTATGATGACACACGCCCCAAGGAATTCTACCACGACAGACTAGGGCTTAAGCGGGTGAAGATTTTTACACCAGGCCCCGTTATTTTGAGACAACACCCGTTGGGTCAAAGTGTTACACCAGAAAAAAGTTAACTTCTCTTTGGTCTATAACATATGACGGCCTTTAAACATTGAGCCTACAGAAGTCCTACACCACACCGTGGCTCTTTATTGATCAATATAATACTCGCCTACCCGAAAAGAAAACAAAGGTGAAGCAGGACATACCACAGGCAACATGCATATAAGAAATGTCACATGTCACAACCATTAAGCGGTATTTGGAAGACATTTCCTTTAGGTCACCATGACATTGCGTTTTTGCCATTTGTTCATCGGCTCAATTAACGTTCTAGAAACATTCCAAGCAAAAGTTTTCATGTAATTAAGTTGGAAAATAACTGTGACTAAATCCTGGCGCCCATGTTTCTACACAGATGGACTGACCGGGTGTGGGGGTGAGGGGGGAGAGAGAGAAGATAGAGATGACCACCCAAAGTTATGCTTGAAAAAAAAACAACTGACCAGTTGGTATTAAAATATCTTCTTTCCCCCCAAAATTGACTGACGTTTCACATAAGCTACAAGTGCAATGTCCAATAATCTTTAAGTAAACTTTTGACTGAAAATAACGCACAATTATGAAGACAATAATACAATTATAGAGGGAGGCAACAAAAAACAGGGGAAGTAATTGAACAATTTTAACAAAATGTTCCGACTTCAGGTATAAATATGTCTAGTAACTTCGAAGCAACTTCAGCACATTTCACCCCTACCCTTTGGCCAAATCTCTTTGCTAAACAAACCCCTCTTTGTGTTCAGCTTCAGCACCTTTCCCCCCCACCCTTTGGCAATTCCAGAAACGAGGCTTGGGCGCCCCCTTTAGGTCACTGGGGGGGGGGGGGGGGCGGCGGGTTGTCCGCCCTTGCATGAAACTTGAGTTTATCTACCCTGTATGTGAAAGAATGTGGTACTCTACCCATCTCTACAACTCTGACATACACCAGTACAAGACCACCCGAGTGTCTCGTGATAAGATCAACCGACAGCTGGTAAGTCATGTCTGAGATAGTGCGCTATTCCAACCCGAGGTTCGACAACCCTATGTGTAACAGACAAGTACGAGTAGACATTTTTGTAACAGACAAGTACGAGTGGACATTTTTGTAACAGACAAGTACGAGTGGACATTTTTGTAACAGACAAGTACGAGTGGACATTTTTGTAACTGAGTCTGTCCACGGAAAATATTCCACACACTTCTTGCTCTTGTTTGTTTCAGAAAACGATGAGCCGCTAACGTCGACAGCCATCTTTGGTTTTCAATAAATAATTTAATGCTTATTTTATTTTGGATGGTCTTACTTAATTGAGTGAGGCCGGAGAAGGGGGTACATGGGAGAGGGTGGATGGAAAATAGGAGAGGGTGGATGGAAAAAGAGATACATGGGAGAGAATGGCTGAAGAATGGGAGAGGATGGATGGAGAAAGTGGTAAATGGGAGAGGGTGGCTGGAGAAAGAGATACGTGGGAGACTGGGGCTGGAGAAAGAGGTACATGGGAAAGGGTCGATGTAGAATGAGATACTTGCGAAAAAAGAGGTACATGAGAGTGTGGCTGGAGAAAGAGGTACATGAGAGAGGGTGGCTAGAGAAAGTGGTACATGGGAGAGGTTGGCTGGAGAAAGATGTGCATTAGAGAGGGTGGCTGGAGAAATAGATACATAGGAGAGGGTGGATGGAGAAAGAGGTACATGAGAGAGGATGCTAGAGAAAGTGGTACATGGGAGAGGGTGGCTGGAGAAAGTGGTACATAAGAGAATTTGGCTGGAGGGAGAGAGAGGTACTTGTGTGATGGAATATTTTGAGCGTGCTTTGATTCAGTAATAAATTGTTGCACCAAGTGAGCGAATTCTTACATCCAACCCGTTAATGATTAGACCCCAACAAAAACTACAAGATTAAAATCAAATCTGTGGCGTGTAGACTACCAGGACTAACTGAGAGCATGTTCACAAATCAAATCTGTGGCGTGTAGACTACCAGGACTAACTGAGAACATTTTCACAAAGCAAATCTGTGGCGTGTAGACTACCAGGACTAACTGAGAGCATGTTCACAAAGCCAATCTTCTCATGTTTATTCCGTATTTAAAAAACGGGAAATTGGGGTCAAGGTTCTATTTATTTCTAGTAAACAAAGACAGACGGTAGTGATAAGAGGGGACACTGGCAAGAACTTCTCAATGAAACTACAAGTCGTGAGAAAGGTGGCCCTACCACGGTGAATTAGGAAACAAAGACATGGCAAACCCGGAAGAGTTAAGGATATAAGTTAGTATGCAATGTCACCAACTTATTTTACATGAGTTTTTGTCACATCTGTAAGCACAAGGCTCAACATGCCCTAGGCTCAACATACCCTAGGCTCAACATACACTAGGCTCAACATGCTCTAGGCTCAACATAACCTAGGCCCGAGCCCCCCCCCCCCACTCGATCCATTCAAATCTACACTAAAGTAGTTACCACAAAATGCTTTACTATCATGATGCAGTAACAAATTTACAGAGGAGGCACACAATAAAAGTACTGCCAAGGTACAAACAGCTATTTCCCATTCAGTTCACAAGAACTGTACCGCTAAACTAATGTTACAAGACGGAGATCTGGCGAAACACTCGGCAGCTGTCTTTCTATCCTCAGTTATTCCAACTAATATAAAAACGCTAGACAATATATTTATTTCTTTATTTCCAATATACCCGGCGTTGCACGGAATTGCATTAGGACCCCGCTCCTGGTAAGAACCCAATCCCAATTCAGCCCCAATCCCCTTTCTGATCCCGATACAATCCCTTTTCCTGGTGGGATCCCGTTTTCTTATGGCTCCGGATCCAGGGGAATCCAGATTCCGGTGGGATCTCTATCCCGTCGGTGTCTTAATCCCAATGGGCTACCGATCCCGTTAGGATACCGTTCTCTGTGGGATCCCGTTCCACTCTCTTTTCCGATGTATCCCTTTTCCCGATAGGATCTCGTTCCCAGTTTGATTGCGTTACTCGATGGGATCGCGTAATAGATGGGTTCCAATTTACTGCTGGATCTCGTTACCCTATAGGATCCTGTTCCTCTGTGGCAGCGGTTCTCAACCTGTGGGTCACGACCCCTTTGGGGGGGTCGCACTGCCCCTTTCCAGAGGTCGCCAAAGACTATCTAAAAATACATATGCTCCATAATTATGAAGTATAACCGAAAATAATTATGTGGCTGGTGGTCGCCACAACACGATGCACTGCATTAAAGGGTCGCGGCCATAGGAAGGTTGAGAACCACTGCTCTATGGTAATCATGCTCAGTGCGATTTTGTTCAAATAAACTTTTAGATCCCATTATATATCCCCGTAGAACAATAAAGAACCTTCTGGGACATTCTAGATTAAAATTAATATCCTCCATAAAACGTGTAAAAAATAACTTTTCTACATAATGTTTTCGCGAATGCGAAATATTATACAGCTTAATTAAACTACTATTACTATAGTACATTTAAAATGAAATGGGGGCCCCGGTTGGTGCCCATTTAATAAAGTATTGTTTAAGTTATGTCTGAGATGGGGTGGGGGCCCTATACAAACTATTCATATAAATTATAGAGTTAAAATGTGCTCTATTAAAATCGATTTAAAAATACCGTAGATATAGCTTTTTAAAATTATCGAACTTTCTGGAAAATTCTAGATTGGATATTATTTGTTTTAAATCCACCGATATTTCAATACGGACTAAGAAGCGTCATGAACAAAGCTAGGTTTTGTCCGGAAAAATAGCTTTATCCGGAAGGAACTCGTAAGGGGTTATGAACTTTTTATAACATTCCGTTTAGGGCCGGGGGCCCCGGAAAGAGTTCCCTTAGGGCAGTGGTCGGAAAATCGCCGCTCGCTAGCCGCATGCGTCTCTATAGCGACGTGAGTGCGGCTCGGCCACAAATCGATTTTGAACTCCGAAAAACATGGTTCTAGACAGGTTCTTGAAAAGTAATTTGGCACTCAAAATTTTGTTAATCGTTCCACAGCTGATGTTTGCCTCTTTGACTAAAGAGTTTGCCGACCACTGCCCTAGGGTCCTCCAGCAGAGTATCTTGATGAAGTCACTGCATGCTAGTCAAAATAGCTTTAAGGATCCCCCACAATGTTCAACTATCCCAACAATATACACCACTATCATAAGACCAGTAGTAACGTACGTTAGTGAGACGTGGACCCTCACCAGAAGAGCAGAGAACCTGCTCAACACATGGGAGAGGAAAATCCTGCGCAAAATATACGGACCAGTGATAGAAAATGATATCTGGAGAATCCGTACAAATCAAGAACTTTACTATTTGTACAAAGATCCACCCATAGTCACAATGATAAAAAAAGGCAGAATACGCTGGGCAGGACATGTTGAAAGGATGCCAGAATGGAGAGCGGCAAAAGTTATATACAGGCAGAACCCTAGGGGCAGACGACTCACCGGTCGCCCAAGGCTGAGATGGATTGATGATGTGGAGACGGATTTACACCAGTTGGTGGGTTCGCACATGGAGGCGGAAAGCCATGGATCGCTCCGAATGGAAGGATGTGGCGGAGCAGGCCAGGGCCCTACATGGGCTGTAGTGCCACTGATGATGATCCCATGGCTGAACGCTACGTATCAAAACTCAACTCTCTAGAACAGGAGTCATCAAACCAGGACCCGCGGGCCAGATCCGACTAGTTAGGGGACCTAGGCCATCTGTTTGAGAACACGGTTAGAAGCGACAAATGTGGAACCGGGTATAACTAAATGTTGGGCAGGCCCCATAGTCCCCATCACAATACAAACACGTTTATGATGAATACAAATAGTCTTCATTTTAAAATTTGCAGCTTGTTTCTTCCTGTTTTCCCCATTACTAATTATGATAAGTGCATAGGTAGTATAAGTGCGTGTACGTAGGAATATGATACGTGAATTGTGCATAGGAAGTGTAAGTGCAGTGTGGGTAGGAATTAAGATAAGTGCAGAGTGCGTAGGAATTATGATAAGAGCAGTATGCGTAGTAATTATGATACGTGCAGTGTGAGTAAGAATTATGATACGTGAAGTATGCATTAAAATCCGTTCATATTTTTTAAACTATAGCCTCGCCCCTAACAGTGTCTGACGGTCCATGTTCAAACGTTTGAGGACCTCTGCTCTCAAATGTGAGGGAAATTTGGTTTCTAAAATGTGATGTCAACAAGCAGACGGTGACTGGTAACAAAGACGGACATAGACAAATAACATAGACTGACCTTTCTTGGACTTGGCTCCTATCTTTAGCTTTGACGGCCAGGTGATCTCTGTGTTGGTTTCCTCCATAACCTACAGAAAACAGAAACACTGTTACAATAGGTTACTGGCTAAGAATTATAGAAAATAAACACACTATATTACAATAGGATGATTGCACGGACATTGGGATGGGACCAAATACATGTATGTTAATACAATATGTAAATACGATATAAGAATAAGAAATATAATGTAAATATATATATATATACCTTACACGCTTGGACACCCCCCCCCCGGGGGACCAGCCCACTCCACCCCGCCCCGGTAAAAACTTTGCAATGTTGGAATGGGTAAGTTTAAAATGAGACTGATAAGGGTAATACACAAACGAGTGGGTACGTTTAGGGCACCCGGGGCTGGGAGACCCCCCTTCCCCCCCTCCCCCCCACACACACAAAAACCTGCTCGTCTACAATGTTGGAATGGGTAAGTTTAAAATGAGACTGATAAGAGTAATACACAAACGAGTGGGTACGTTTAGGGCACCCGGGGCTGGGAGACCCCCCTTCCCCCCTCCCCCCCCACACACACACACAAAAACCTGCTCGTCTACAATGTTGGAATGTGTAAGTTTAAAATGAGACTGATAAGGGTAATACACAAACGAGTGGGTACGTTTAGGG
>CAXITT010000261.1:353422-393756 GCA_964033795.1 Lymnaea stagnalis | reverse complement strand
AAACCCCCCCCCCCCCCCACTCCCGGGTTTTGACTTTCTCTAGAGAACAAAATTAATAAAGGAAAGGAAAAAATAAACTTGACCATTTAAAATGTGTATTTTGACTTAGCTGAGGTTTGATCCTTATTGCAAATGTTCTATAGACACAATGTTTGACAGCACGACCATTACGCTACGATTACGACAATGTATTTCTTTTTTTTTTTTAAGAATAAAAATTAGACACATCTTTACACGCCTGCTAGGGCTCATTTTATGGACAATTTCTGGATTTGATGATTGGATTAAAAATATATAGAATTGTTGAGCCATTTAAGTACAGTAGAACCCGGTTAAGTCGACGGCCCCCGGGGTTTTCCAAAAAGCGTCGAGATAATCGATGATCGAGGTAACCGAAAACCATTATGGCGGCAATAGATTAACATGTGCTTGAAATATTTCTTTATGTACATGATGTGCGTTAATAAATACAGGTACTTCAGTAAAATAAAAAAAAAGAATAATATTTTTTTTTTATTATTACAGTTATTTAGAGCCAATTTCAAAATTTAAAAAATGAAATCAGAATCAACTTTTTAACTTAAGTAATTTTTTTAGCAACGAATTTTAAAAGTTCGAGTTCGTTTAGTATTTTCTAGTAAGGACAAAGTCTCCCCATTTTGTGACCTCATTCTACTGATCGTGTCTTGCGCAATGACTAGAGAGTTTATCTAAGGTTAACACATCCCCTTATTACTAAAATACTAATTGGTGACTACTTCTTTTGAACTTTCAACTTTGGCACATGACTATTTAATTAAAGCTTTCCCTGACCAATGGTTTAATAGCTTTAGCACACGGCAAACTTTTATGAATGAAACTCTGACGTAGTACCACGGCACAGCCATTATGCAAGTGACCGTGAATGGCTGCCCATCACAACACTTGGCACACGGCAAACCATGATCATTTATAACATTGACTCTAACGGGTTTTGAAACCTCGAGTTAAAACATATCTATTTAAATTACTTCTAGGTTTATTCTAAAACACAAGTCCTGTATTTTGAGAAATAAATGATTATTTTTTAATTATGGAAAAACGTGTTTATTTGTTGTTTGCTATTACTTCTTACGGAGTTCAAAAGCCAGCGATTGGTCATGGGGATCGAGATAAACGAGGTTAAGTGGCAAATTTGGCCGCCCTTTGTGCTCGACTTTGTGCTCGAGATATCAGAGTTCAGCGACATAAACAATCGACATAACCGAGGGAAAAAAAAGGCTAAGTCAAAGTGTCACAAAGAGAGAATTTGGCGGTACCACTTCAAAAACGTCGACATAACAGGGTTGGCGAGTTAACCGATCAATATAAGCGGATTCGACAGTATTGCTATCTTTATCACTATCACTGTCATTATTGAATAATCAACTACGCTCAAACAATTTTTATATGCTTCTTTTTATAACAATTATAACACCATGTAGGGATGCCCGAGTTGATCGAAGTCCACGTAGTTTGGGGGGGGGGGAGACCATTCCTACGAGTTAGTTACATACGTTGTTTTGATTAGTTGCAGAGCACTTTTACATTGAACTAATTTATTTGCCCAGTTCTACCTCTGATTTGTCAATTTTCGGTTGGCCGAACCCAGGGGGAGGGAATAGACGCTCCTGTGAATATCGTTATAAATAGAAGACACATTGACAACTTGGCCCGATGAGTCGGTTAATTGAATTGGAACCACGGTTGGAGGGAAAAGATGGGCTAATAGTCCTGGGTTATCACTCTTTGATATTTCCAACAGAGTACTTACCCTTTGAAAAAACTCCTCAGCACCTTCGTCTGCGTCATCGTTGGATGGAACTACGGGGAAATAAAACACGAATGTATCAGTATAGCATCATCTACATAAACAACAGATCTATATATACACTTGCCATCTACATAAACCATAGGTCACATATCTATATATACTTGCCATCTACATCAACCATAGGTCACATATCTATATATACACTTGCCATCTACATCAACCATAGGTCACATATCTATATATACACTTGTCATCTACATAAACCATAGGTCACATATCTATATATACTTGCCATCTACATCAACCATAGGTCACATATCTATATATACACTTGCCATCTACATCAACCATAGGTCACATATCTATATATACACTTGCCATCTACATCAACCATACGTCACATATCTATATATACTTGCCATCTACATCAACCATAGGTCACATATCTATATATACACTTGCCATCTACATCAACCATAGGTCACATATCTATATATACACTTGTCATCTACATAAACCATAGGTCACATATCTATATATACTTGCCATCTACATCAACCATAGGTCACATATCTATATATACACTTGCCATCTACATCAACCATAGGTCACATATCTATATATACACTTGCCATCTACATCAACCATAGGTCACATATCTATATATACACTGGCCATCTACATAAACCATAGGTCACATATCTATATATACTCTTGCCAGCTACATCAACCATAGGTCACATTCTATATATACACTTGCCATCTACATAAACCATAGGTCACATATCTATAAATACACTTGCCATCTACATCAACCATAGGTCACATATCTATATATACACTTGCCATCTACATCAACCATAGGTCACATATCTATATATACACTTGCCATCAACATCAACCATAGGTCACATATATATATATATATACTTGTCATCTACATCAACCATAGGTCACATATCTATATATACACTTGCCATCTACATCAACCATAGGTCACATATCTATATATACACTTGCCATCTACATCAACCATAGGTCACATATCTATATATACACTTGCCATCAACATCAACCACAGGTCACATATCTATATATATATACTTGTCACCTACATAAACAATAGGTCACATATCTATATATATACTTGTCATCTTCATAAACAATAGGTCAAATATCTATATATATACATGTCATCTACATAAACCATAGGTCACATATCCATACAAACACTGGTCATTTAAATAAAACGTAGGTCATGTCCGACATTCTATCATGTCCTACATTCTATCTTGTCCTACATTCTATCACATCCTACATCTAGTGACATTCCCCATTTCCCACATCAGGCATTGCCTCAGAAAATGCTCTTGGTCCTCACAGAACAATGCTAACGGTTAACCAACTATGTTTCCCAACTTACCATCTACCCAAAAGTCACATTAACCCTAACTGAGATATACTCAGGTTTGGGGAACAACTCGAAGGACAATACAAGAAAGAGGACAGCAAAAATACAGAGACAGACAAACCAGCGTTAGGCGCCTGGGGACAAGATTCATCGTTACGCCCCCCCCCCCTCAACTCTGGACCCCATTGTTTTCATTAATAAAATACAGGTAAAAGCCCATTTCGGTGCCCCTAATAGTATGGCGCCCGGGAATATCTACCCCCCCCCTAGCTACGCCTCTGAGACAAACGTAACTTATATAGATCATGATAGTGGACAGGAAATGTTCTGACGTAACTGAGTGCCCTCTAATGCCTAGATATACACTGTATGAGATTCTAGACCAGCTTCCACCATGAAGTCTCCATGCAGGCCTGTTTACTATTGTTGACGTAGACGAAAGCAGGCCATTGAGGCAACACATCGTTTACAATCCGTAGTGACGTGCCTGAATGAAGCAACTCGCAGGTGGGAAGTGAGATACAAGGTAGAGCTGGGTGTGCTGAGTGAGCCATCGCGTGGACGGACGGGGAAAGAACCATGACAGACGTGAGCATGTTTCCTGACTTTTCAGTCGATTGAGCTATTCATAGATGGATACTTAATACTTCCGGTTATTGAAAAAAATGGATGTGGAGGAACATTTAATTGGAGGATTTGTTTTTGTTCTTTCAATTCTCTAGACCAGGGGTGTCAAACTCAATCGTTCGGCGGGCCAAAACTCAAGGTTGCGGGCCGAGCAAGATAACCATTCAATAAGCGGAAAATGAATATTAAAAAAAACAAAAAACATTTATATAAATGAAAACAGAAAAAGATTTTAATAATTAAAAAAACATTGGCATTCCCATTTTCATTCTGATGCCAATTTGTCAGAGCTGGATGTTTGGCACATTTTGTTGGCTACAGACAAGTAAGTTCGTTTATTTTGGGAGTAACGTTCCAAGTCTTGAGATTCTCATGATGGACTGCAAGTGTTCATCCGTGAGACGACTCCTGTGTGATGTTTTGGTAATCTTCATCACAGAAAACAGCAGCTCACACATTATATATGTGCTACCCAACATGCTCAAGATTCGAGCCGCATGTAGACGAAGTTGGGGCATCTCTTCAGGAATGAAACGAGTGAACTGTGCAGGCCCAACTGTGTCGTACTTTGCCTTTAGTATGCCATTACACTGCAGCTCTATTAGCTCAATCTGCAAATTTGCAAATGCTGTTTTCACGTCTATGGCAAATGGGTTACGAAACAGTTCGAAATTACATTTCTGTGCTTCAAAATAACTAAAGCGCCGTGCGAACTCCTCGGCGCGAGGTAAGCTAAGTTTCTCGGCCAGTGTGCATTGGGAAACACCATAGCGTTGACTTGGATATAAGTGTACGCCGGTCAGACCTCCCGGGCCTTATATAATTGTACGGCGGGCCGGATGTGGCCGGCGGCCGCGGGCCTTGAGTTTGATACATGTGCTCTAGCCCAGAGGTCGGCAAACTACGGCCAGCAACTTTGGTTCATCAATACCGTGGAATAAACAGTGACTATAACAAAATGAAATAATCACCAAATTTGAAGTCGTGCATGGAAGAACAACGGGAGATGACATTTTCCAAGAGGTAGACAAATTCATCGTCAGTACAATTTCCTTTGGATAAAATTGACGTGAGCCACAAAAGATGGGGTAAAAATAAGTACGATGAAGGGAATGATGAAAGGAACGATATAGTTGCGCAAAAATAAAATGGACATGCTGCGAAATAGAAAAAAGGCCATTCACCACTCTTTCTGACTTCACAGCATTGTTTGGGTAGCTTTAATTTCCCGATCAAGATGCCGTAAAAAAATACACATATAAATAGCCCACAACTCCTTTGATTGCGTTGTTGATGACCGGCCAGATGAACTTCAAATAGAAGTGATCGTGATGACCAGCCAGATGAACTTCAAATAGAAGTGATCGTGATGACTGGCCAGATGAACTTCAAATAGAAGTGATCGTGATGACCGGCCAGATGAACTTCAAATAGAAGTGATCGTGATGACCGGCCAGATGAACTTCAAATAGAAGTGATCGTGATGACCGGCCAGCTGAACTTCAAATAGAAGTGATCGTGATGACCGGCCAGATGAACTTCAAATAGAAGTGATCGTGATGACCGGCCAGATGAACTTCAAATAGAAGTGATCGTGATGACCGGCCAGATGAACTTCAAATAGAAGTGATCGTGATGACCGGCCAGATGAACGTCAAACTCAACTAATTGATCTTTCCCTTGTAGACGAGTATTGACGTCATTTAGGTGGATAGTAATATCGACCAGGAATGCAGAGTCATAAACCCACTCTTTGTCTTCAAACTCTGGGATACTTATTGCCTTGCTTTCAAAGAATGTGCTGTATTTCTAGCTGCACATCAAACGCTCTTTGTCAACATTTTGGCACGGGTCAGCCATCTTACTTCTGTATTAAATAGAACGTCATTATAATCTAAGTCCAAAGACTTTAGAAATTCTTGGAACTGACGGTGATTCAAACCGTTCGACTTAATGAAGATCATTATATTACCGACAACTTTTGCGATACGATCCATTTTGAGGGACTTAGAACATTAATTCTCCTGATGACTAACGCAATGAACATTTAGCATTGACGTATTACCGACTTTGGGAGCTTCATTTTCAATCAATTTTACTAAACCTTTGAGTTTCCCAACCATAGCTTGAGAACCATCCGTTGTTAAGACTAAACCTGCGTGTTTCCCAACCATAGCTTGAGCACCATCCCTTGTTAAGACTAAACCTTCGTGTTTGCCAACCATAGCTTGAGCACCATCCCTTGTTAAGACTAAACCTGCGTGTTTCCCAACCATTGCTGGAGCACCATCCCTTGTTAAGACTAAACCTTCGTGTTTGCCAACCATAGCTTGAGGACCATCCGTTGTTAAGACTAAACCTGCGTGTTTCCCAACCATTGCTGGAGCACCATCCCTTGTTAAGACTAAACCTTTGAGTTTCCCAACCATAGCTTGAGAACCATCCGTTGTTAAGACTAAACCTGCGTGTTTCCCAACCATAGCTTGAGCACCATCCCTTGTTAAGACTAAACCTTCGTGTTTGCCAACCATAGCTTGAGGACCATCCGTTGTTAAGACTAAACCTTCGTGTTTCTCAACCATTGCTGGAGCACCATCCCTTGTTAAGACCGATTTGTTAAACATGTGATTTAAAATAGCTCAAACCCAATAAAAAAAATTTTAAAGCGAGATATTTCAAATTTCTCTTAGCTATAATTTAACAATATATGATATAATCGCCTCAGGATGTAATGTTCCTTTGGTGATAGATACAAGAAAGATAACATTTATGTTTATTTGACCTAGCTCCGCGGGCCGCAACATGACTCCCGGCGGGCCGCATATGGCCTGCGGGCCTCATGTTGGCAACCCCTGCTTTATTGTTATCTCCACAATAAAAATACCCAACGTTGTAGGCATTTAAAACAGTTTGAGAAGCCAATGCTATTGGCGGAATTAACTTTTTTTAAAAACAGTTTTATTGTCAACTCATTACCTTCAGCTTTATAGTCGGGATCATCATCTTTCTATAGATACTAACTAGGACCATTGGACTAAGAGTTTTAACTGTCCACATCCACGGGCTCTGTAATAAATCTTTCAACGACTCAGCTTAATACATGTTCGCAGGACCGCCGTCACAGTTTAAGAATAATATGTCACGTGTTTTCCATATTAACACTGACCGACGACTGGTGTTATTTCAAAACTCAATAGTTCCTGTAGGTATCCTAAGACATTTTGAGGCATCGCCGTGATCCCCAGAGGAACATTGAGATCAACACAAACCAATAAGTAGGAGCTGAGAACCAAGCCGCGGTTGTTTGGTTGCGTACTGCCCCCGCATGCCTCGGCCGAGACACTGGCGCCTTTATGATGAATGCCAACCACCGAGGCCTATTAACGTGAGAACAGACACAGTGAGATTCATTATGTCCAGCCTGAAGTAACACAGACATTCTTCTTCTGATAATCTGCTGCAGCTAAGACACGGGATTGTGGTCGATGTTATGTCTCACAACACAGATGACATACTTAAAACTACGCGAAACCATTCTTGTAAATGTTGGGGTGCACTTTAGTCTAGGACAGGCCTGCACAACTGAAAATGTAAGAGGTCAGGGTGGGGAAGCCGTTAAGAAAATAATAATAATAAAGAATATTTCGTTACTTCGCGGGCCGCTAAGTGGGTGCCCGCGGGCCGTTTGTTGTGCAGGCCTGGTCTATGACAAGTATAAAGCCTGCTTGTGTTGGCTTGTAAGCTGGTCTATGACAAGTATAAAGCCTGCTTGTGTTGGCTTGTAAGCTGGTCTGTGACAAGTATAAAGCCTGCTTGTGTTGGCTTGTAAGCTGGTCTGTGACAAGTATAAAGCATGCTTGTGTTGGCTTGTAAGCTGGTCTGTGACAAGTATAAAGCCTGCTTGTGTTGACCTGTAAGCTTGTCTAGAACAAGTATAAAGCCTGCTGTGTTAGCCTGTATGCTGGTCTATGAAAAGTATAAACTCTGCCTGTGGTAGCTTGTATGCTGGTCTAGGACAAGTATAAACCCTGCTTGAGTTAGCCTGTAAGCCTGTAAGCTGGTCTAGGACAAGTATAAACCCTGCTTGTGTTAGCCTGTAAGCCTGTAAGCTGGTCTAGGACAAGTATAAACCCTGCTTGTGTTCGTTTGTAACGGAAATCTATTTCCCTTTTCCCGGGATAAGCCGAAACCCGTGAAGTGAGAATCCCTATTCACTAGCACTAGCACTACCACATTGCTACTTTAGGCCCATATAAACATATTATATTACGATATAATTATAATCTTGAACTTACTCAACCTGCTGTTGCATGCAGGATTAATTTTAAAAAAGTATAGGATTCTTAACATAGATATATAGTAATAGATAAAAATACACACTTGTACATACATACACAGTACTACAATACAATATAATAGTAGTATACAAGACGCCATATAATAGTGTCAATGCGTGGATGCGTTCAATGTCCGTAAACAACGTGTCTGTGTGTATCCCTCTATCATCTACAGTTTCAATGGGCAACGGTGAGATATGACTGGTGATGCTGGCATCCTGACCTTGGCTCCCAAGGGGTCAAGGTAACTCTCAATTGCTCTCGTGATCTAGCCTTTTGGAAGAATTCTTTAGGATCAGAGAGGTGGTTTGTTTCATTCTCTCTATCCTATCTCCCGTGTGTATAGCACTCTCTATCCGTCTCCCTTCTGTATCCTACTCTCTATCCAGTCTCCCTTTTATTTTATAATCTATCCAGTCTCCCTCGTGCATCATACTTTTATCCAGTCTCCCTTGTGTATCCTACTCTCTATCCAGTCTCCCTTGTGTATCCTACTCTCTATCCAGTCTCCCTTGTATTTCATACTCTATCCAGTCTCCCTCGTGTATCATACTTTTTATCCAGTCTCCCTTGTGTAGCATACTCTCTATCCAGTTTCCCTTGTGTATCCTAATCTCTATCCAGTCTCCCTTGTATTTTATGCTCTATCCAGTCTCCCTCGTGTATCATACTTTCTATCCAGTCTCCCTTGTGTATCGTACTCTCTATCCAGTCGCCCTTGAGTATAAACTCTATCTAGACTCCCTTGTGTAACTACTCTCACACTCTCTATCCAGTCTCCCTATCATACTCTCTATCCAGTCTCCCTTGTGTATCATACTCTCTATCCAGTCTCACTTGTGTTTCCTACTCTCTATCCAGTCTCCCTTGAGTATAATACACTCTATCAAGTCTCCCTTGTGTAACTTACTCTCACACTCTATCCAGTTTCCTCATCCTACTCTCTATCCAGTCTCCCTTGTGTGTCATATTCACAAACCAGTCTCCCTTCAGTATCATGTACAGCCACTGTAAGAGAAATCTATCAACTATGACCATTAAATACTAAATCTTATGATATAGCGGTTTAACTTTATCGAGCTTTAAGCCATGTTCCCCTTTGGCGTTGATGAGACCGACAACATAGGGCTGACGGATTGGTGCCACTTGGGGAAACACTGCTCCAGAGCAACCCTCCCTCACGTTTAAGTTTGGCGGACCGGTGGACCATTGCACCAGGGAATGCCGATGTATTATTTATTGCTCTTTATATCTGACCTTAAACTGTCATCAAACGTTTTATTTTAATCCGTAATCGTTAAGACTCGATACCATTCAATGCTAGCCGTTAATAGTTTTGAATTAAGTGTCTCGTTCCGAGACCGGATGAAACTCCGCCCCCCCCACCCCCACCCCCTTCTGATCAAATGGTTCTTGGTGTATAGCAGGGATTCTTAACTAGTGTTTAATCAAGACGTGGTATAGCGCTGCAAACAAAAAAAAAAAAAATTAAGAACTTTTAACGTAAAAGGGATTTAGCCATGCATTGTATCATGGCGTGATTTGAATAATGGCGTGGTTTGTACGTGGAGCGGTTTGTACATGGAGTGATTTGTACATGGAGTGGTCTGTACGTGGCGTGTTTGTGTCATGGCCAGTGAAAAAAAAAATTTAAGAGAATTGTCTCCATTTCAAAATTAAATTTAAAACTTTCAATTTACATCCAGGGAGTTAATGTTGAGATGTGTGTCACCATCGGGGTGCAGGTGTTTCTTCGTCAGGGTGCAGGTGTGTCCCCCGTCATGGTGCAGGTGTGTCTTCATCAGGGTGCAGATGTGTCCCCCGTCAGGGAGCAGATGTGTCCCCCGTCAGGGAGCAGGTGTATCTTCGTCAGGGTGCAAGTGTATGTTCGTAAGGGTGCAGGTGTTTCCCCTAGTGCAGGTGTGTCCCCCGTCAGGGTGCAGGTGTGTCCCCCGTCAGTGAGCAGGTGTATCTTCATCAGGGTGCAGGTGTGTCCCCCGTCGTGGTGCGGGTGTGTCTTCATCGGGCTGCAGATGTGTCCCCNGTGTCTTCATCAGGCTGCAGATGTGTCCCCCGTCAGGGTGCAGGTGTATCTTCGTCAGGGTGCAGGTGTATGTTCGTAATGGTGCAGGTGTTTCCCCGTCAGGGTGCAGGTGTGTCCCCCGTCAGGGTGCAGGTGTGTCCCCCATCAGTGAGCAGGTGTATCTTCATCAGGGTGCAGGTGTGTCTTCGTAAGGGTGCAGGTGTTTCCCATAGTGCAGGTGTCCCCCGTCAGGGTGCAGGTGTGTCCCCCGTCAGTGAGCAGGTGTATCTTCGTCAGGGTGCAGATGTGTCTTCGTCAGGGTTCAGGTGTTTCCCCGTCAGGGTGCAGGTGTTTCGCGTGAAAACAAGCGCTACAAACTTGCAGGATTTTCTGGACATCGTATGAGCCAAAAAGTATGACAAACAGTGCTTTCCCCTTTGGTCTTGTAAATTCAGTCACCTTGCCCATTTGTTATCTGGCATCCCACCTGTTACCCATAGAAACATTACTAGATGGGGAAGGGGCTTTATAGCAATAACGGCAATAGCATTGGCTTCTCAAACTGTTAAGATGCCGAAAACGTTAGGTATCATGTTAATCCTGGCAAGAGCCTTGGCTTCTTAAGCTGTTTTAATGCCGACAACGTAGGGTATCGTGTTAATCCTGGCAAGGGTATTAACCTTCTCAAGCTGTTTAGATGCCTACAACGTTGGGTATCATGTTAGCCCCAAGTCCTTGACTAATGTTGTTCGGACCCACAACGCAAGTTACGCAACATACGGCTCGCTGCGGACCAACATTTGGGGAACGCTGCTCTGGAACATATCACTACTCTACAACAGAGGTAGCCAACCTATTTGAAAAATAAACTTCCCCAATCTTTTTAGATAATATTAACCACGTCTCAGGGGTCAGAAGTGACCAGAAAAGAGAGAGTCTGTTAGTAACCAGTCCAAGAATAATAGTTACACCATGCCCCACACATAGGAACATATTGAATTGTTTTCGTTATTTGTATGTTAAGTGACGTTGTTTTCTTGTATGAACAACTTGTATTGAATGTTTACATTTTAATGTTAATTGCTTTCCATTTTTTTTTAAAAATGTTTGTCCTGGTTGAATAAGAATTAATTTGTTACATTAGTTTAAACTCCGTATTTTAAAAAAAAAAACATGATCACAATACTGACTGCTATAATCTCTTTGCCACAACAGAAAAAATGCCTCCAGCCATTCCCTCCTCTCATGTGACCCACCGCCAGGGTAGGCCTGGTTGATATCCCACCTTTCAAGGCAATCCCTCCTCTCATGTGACCCACCGCCAGGGTAGGCCTGGTTGATATCCCACCTTTCAAAGCAATCCCTCCTCTCATGTGACCCACCGCCAGGGTAGGCCTGGTTGATATCCCACCTTTCAAAGCAATCCCTCCTCTCATGTGACCCACCGCCAGGGTAGGCCTGGTTGATATCCCACCTTTCAAAGCAATCCCTCCTCTCATGTGACCCACCGCCAGGGTAGGCCTGGTTGATATCCCACCTTTCAAGGCAATCCCTCCTCTCATGTGACCCACCGCCAGGGTAGGCCTGGTTGATATCCCACCTTTCAAGGCAATCCCTCCTCTCATGTGACCCACCGCCAGGGTAGGCCTGGTTGATATCCCACCTTTCAAAGCTCGGCAAATCTCTGGTCACAAAACAATAACAGAAAGGAGATGAAAAGTTAGGATCTCCTTACAACATAACAATTACACCGTTTTAAAGAGCAGCACGGATTTACGCTCATAGACCCAATAACCGCTTTATAGATAGACTCAATAGACACTTTATGCATAGACTCAATAGAATCTTTATAGATAGACCACACATCCATATAGCAATGACTATAGCTTTACAAAAATATAGATCATAATCTATAGAACCATAGATCATAGATCTTTAGAACCACAGATCACAGATCTAAAAAACCACAGATCATGGATCTATAGAACCACAGATCATAGATCTATAGAACCACAGATCACAGACCTATAGAACCACATATCATAGATCTATAGAAACACAGATCATAGGTCTATAGAACCACAGATCATAGATCTATAGAACCGCAGATCATCTACCAATAGAATCACTGGTCATAGAGAAAATCACCATAGATTACTTAACATCAGATCCACAGGACATAGATCAATAGCAACTCACATCTTAGATCTACACTGCCATGTTAAAGACCCAACACTACCAGAAGAGGCTTGAGCGAATACAAAACATTCTGTAACAAGATTACTCCCATTTTGTTTCTATGATCTTGTTCAGGAATTTGTGAATGTTCAGACATGAACATTTTTCATTTAGCCTTCTTGTGTTCTTTTTCAGAGATGAAAGAAGATTTTTTTATATAGATTTGGCAAGTAAAAACAGGCACCTGGGTGAGGAAAATGACAGGTGAGAATGTTATTTGTACTTATCAGGCCGCATGAAACCCACAAAATGTTCTAGCTGAGCTACCTGAAGATGAAATATAACAATAACTCATTTGCACCCCATCCACTCCCTGATTCTTACACTCGGATAACCTAAAATTTCTACAACATCCACATCCATTAAATTTATGTAACATGTTTTAAAATATTAGTATTTATTTTGTGTACATTTTTAATCATAACTCTTACATGACAGCATGTAGAACAAGAAATGAACAAGTGGCCATTTTTAAAGTATATTTTAAATACTAAACTGAGTACAAGTAAAGAATACTTGATGCAAACTCCAGAGTGAACAACATGAACTACTATAATATGAATAT
The DNA here is from genome assembly GCA_964033795.1 of Lymnaea stagnalis. Taxonomy (NCBI): domain Eukaryota; kingdom Metazoa; phylum Mollusca; class Gastropoda; family Lymnaeidae; genus Lymnaea; species Lymnaea stagnalis. The sequence continues at coordinate 380,763 of CAXITT010000261.1, read as the reverse complement.
TGTTTCCTATCATTAAACTCCAAAGTGAACAACTATTCTTGTTGCCCTTGCTGAATTCAGCTTTCCGCAATGCACCTTATCTCAAATTCTAAAAAGCACATTGCAAAGTAGCGAATAAACTATCACAAGTTTTCAATAGATGAGTACCTGAATACTGACGTGAGGAACATACAATTTTCATAGCTCTTTTATGGATGCTTAGAATCACTCACATAAAGTACTAAGGAGAAAATTACAGTGAGATTTTTTTGTATGCAAAAAGAAGCCAAAACTCTAATTTTTGTTCCCTTTAAAAAAATATATTAAGGAAGTTAAATTCCACCAAAAATAAGACCCCCAACACCGTCTGAAAATAATGTGTGATTTAAAAAAAGCTGTGATTACAAGTATAATGTGGAAATTGTAACTCATAAAGAAATTAAATATATGAAACAAAGCTTAGAGTGCTATCAACCAATAGGCCTATCTAACTCTTTGATTAAGAAATTGATTTCTAAAAAAATTAAATAATGATGTATGCCTTGCTATGTGCAAGCAAACATCCATTTATGAATATATTAATGATTAATGACACCATTACCAAAATGATTGCAAGATTTGATCTTGACAATTAGCCACACAAAAAATGCTCTATATGCAAACCATGTAAAAATATTAAAATAAAAATTTGACACTTGTTATAAATAACTGATGCCTGTCAGAAGTTGGAAACACAGAAGGAGATTTGCATCTCTAATACTCTTACAAATTAAAATAGGTTTCACAAGAAAAAAAGAAAGTATTTAAAATGATTATATATAAATTAGCTATCAATAAACTGTGATTAGCCTTTTAAGTGTTTCAGAAAACTCTATTCCTTACAAGAAATTGAGAAAGGAATGGGGGGAACAAATTAGAAACTTCTCCATTGATTATGAGATTTTATGTAAATGATAACACATAATACTTTCAGCAAATTCCTTAGCAACTTAGTAGCCTCAGCCTTTAAGATCAATAAGTAAGAAGTGCTCTATTAATTAACTTTTAAAAAAGAAGAGAAAAAAATTCAGACACAATATTAAAAGATACATATAGATGCAGAGCTGATACTAGCAGTAGAATTATATGTTCAGTTATTTTAAAAAAAACACACTACAGGGGAATCCCTCCTTATAATCTTATTTGAGAACTAAAAACAAATTTTAAGCCAAAATCTCAGAAACGTAAGAATAAAATTAGTTTAATAGTAGACCAAGGTACTGCATAACTGCATAGGCCTAACATTAAATTATTTTAACATATTTTATTATATAATTTATAAGTTATAATATCGCCCAATCCTATAATTATTATCATTATTTAATCATATATAAACCATTTTTTACACAATAGCAATGAATCAACAAATGGTGGCATCAATGCATTGGGCTAGGGCAAACCTAAGCCCTAAAATGACCTAATTAAGGCTTATTAATAATTAGGCTAGGTCTAATAGGGGCCAGGACAGGCATAGCCCATATTCCGACCCGGGTCCCTTTAGACTTTAGACTCAATGACAATGACTTAAAGATATTGGGATGACATTGACATTTGTCACAATTTGTGGTAGTTTATTTTAGTAAAACTAAAACTGAAGAAGTAAGTTTACAATCTGAACAAACATATAGTCCATTCAATTTTCTTTCATTTGATACCAAATTTTGTCTTACAACCCAACAATAATATTTTCAATATTTTTTTAATCCCAACCTCACACTTCTGGCACCAGGGTCCCTTTACTTTTTTAACTTTTGTGAATTAATGCGTCATCAGCACATATGTGCTATACAATAAGTGTACTCATCTTTAGTAGTTTAATATATATTTGTTCAAGGAAATAATGAATATAACAAAGTATTTATTGGTTATATATACTTTTGAAGCTTTGAAAATTAAGACAAAACCAATTTTTTTAGTTGGAAGCATCAAATATAAAACTTGTTTATAAAATGTTTGGCTACGAGACAGGGGAGATCACTAACAATTTATAAATATTCATTAGTCCTACTGCTACACTCAAACATTAGACACGTACCAAGTTGGAGCATTTGTTCCAATTTTTTCCGATCTACCCGAAATCTGTCTTCGACGAATCCTGGGTCCCGTTCCATAATATCTTCCCTGCTTCCTTGGGACTCTGTTTCAATACTATCCATGCCATTATCTCCATTGAATAAGTTTTCTCTCATTCTTGTTGAGAGCACGGAAACACCTTCCGCCATAGCATACTTGTTGTTATGTGAGAACGAGGCTAGCAGACTTCCAGCACTCCGCGAGGCAATGGCGTGCGTGTTGTCTTGGTGGTTCCTGCTTCACCAAACGTCTTATCTCTTATCTGCCACTTCACCGGTGCTTGATGTTTGCTCATATTTTATTTCACATTCTTGAATGTCCTTGCAATGTTATTAATTCATTGAAGTGGTTATAAAGTGCTGATTGTCTTTCATTAATCCGATATTAGAGTTTTTGGTTCAATAAATTTTTAATGATTGGTCTAATTTATTATGATCTTTCAAGTGCTCTATAAATATTCAATAATGATAAAATGGCATGAGTTGAAGTGTTACCGGCGAATCTCAATTGCTGTCTTATACCTTAACCATCGCTGACCGGTTAATTGGGGAATACATTTTTGAGACGGGTACAATGCATAAGCCAGTAACATAGGCTTGTGTGGTTAAACATCTTAATAGTATTAATTTCCTTCAATTCGGATATAAGAAGATATGCTTTGCTCGGATGCTCATTTTGAATTTAAGTTGAGTACCATACCACTGATTCTTTTTTTTAACACAAAGCCAGTTAGGAGTGAGCAACGTGTCTACAACGTTGGCGCATTGGCATAGACCTACTTGAAGAGAGCGTTAGACCTACTTGAAGAGAACGTTAGACCTACTTGGAGAGAACGTTAGACCTACTTGAAGAGAGCGTTAGACCTACTTGAAGAGAACGTTAGACCTACTTGGAGAGAACGTTAGACCTACTTGAAGAGAGCGTTAGACCTACTTGAAGAGAGCGTTAGACCAACTTGAAGAGAACGTTAGACCTACTTGGAGAGAACGTTAGACCTACTTTAAGAGAGCGTTAGACCTACTTGAAGAGAACGTTAGACCTACTTGGAGAGAACGTTAGACCTACTTGAAGAGAGCGTTAGACCTACTTGAAGAGAGCGTTAGACCTACTTGAAGAGAGCGTTAGATCTACTTGAAGAGAGCGTTAGACCTACTTGAAGAGAGCGTTAGACCTACATGAAGAGAACGTTAGACCTACTTGGAGAGAACGTTAGACCTACTTGAAGAGAACGTTAGACCTACTTGAAGAGAACGTTAGACCTACTTGAAGAGAGCGTTAGACCTACTTGAAGAGAACGTTAGACCTACTTGAAGAGAACGTTAGACCTACTTGAAGAGAACGTTAGACCTACTTGAAGAGAACGTTAGACCTACTTGAAGAGAGCGTTAGACCTACTTGAAGAGAGCGTTAGACCTACTTGAAGAGAACGTTAGACCTACTTGAAGAGAACGTTAGACCTACTTGGAGAGAACGTTAGACCTACTTGAAGAGAGCGTTAGACCTACTTGAAGAGAGCGTTAGACCTACTTGAAGAGAACGTTAGACCTACTTGGAGAGAACGTTAGACCTACTTGAAGAGAGCGTTAGACCTACTTGAAGAGAACGTTAGACCTACTTGAAGAGAGCGTTAGACCTACTTGAAGAGAACGTTAGACCTACTTGGAGAGAACGTTAGACCTACTTCAAGAGAGCGTTAGACCAACTTGAAGAGAACGTTAGACCTACTTCGAGAGAACGTTAGACCTACTTTAAGAGAGCGTTAGACCTACTTGAAGAGAACGTTAGACCTACTTGGAGAGAACGTTAGACCTACTTGAAGAGAACGTTAGACCTACTTGAAGAGAACGTTAGACCTACTTGAAGAGAGCGTTAGACCTACTTGAAGAGAGCGTTAGACCTACTTGAAGAGAACGTTAGACCTACTTGAAGAGAACGTTAGACCTACTTGAAGAGAACGTTAGACCTACTTGAAGAGAGCGTTAGACCTACTTGAAGAGAGCGTTAGACCTACTTGAAGAGAACGTTAGACCTACTTGAAGAGAACGTTAGACCTACTTGAAGAGAACGTTAGACCTACTTGAAGAGAGCGTTAGACCTACTTGAAGAGAGCGTTAGACCTACTTGAAGAGAACGTTAGACCTACTTGAAGAGAACGTTAGACCTACTTGAAGAGAACGTTAGACCTACTTGAAGAGAGCGTTAGACCTACTTGAAGAGAGCGTTAGACCTACTTGAAGAGAACGTTAGACCTACTTGAAGAGAACGTTAGACCTACTTGAAGAGAACGTTAGACCTACTTGAAGAGAGCGTTAGACCTACTTGAAGAGAGCGTTAGACCTACTTGAAGAGAACGTTAGACCTACTTGAAGAGAACGTTAGACCTACTTGAAGAGAACGTTAGACCTACTTGAAGAGAGCGTTAGACCTACTTGAAGAGAGCGTTAGACCTACTTGAAGAGAACGTTAGACCTACTTGAAGAGAACGTTAGACCTACTTGAAGAGAGCGTTAGACCTACTTGAAGAGAACGTTAGACCTACTTGAAGAGAACGTTAGACCTACTTGAAGAGAACGTTAGACCTACTTGAAGAGAGCGTTAGACCTACTTGAAGTGAGCGTTAGACCTACTTTAAGAGAACGTTAGACCTAATTGAAGAGAACGTAATGACTATTAGTAAGTCTAGTAATAACTATTGATTAATGAAAAGGTTTCTTGTATGGTGAATGGCCTATCTGGGTCTCCAGGCACGGCTGGCTGACAACTTTAGACATAAGGAAGAGTGGTTTAAAGATTGGGCAGCAGGCACGAACGCACGTAAACTTTTCACAGAACATGCCGCGACCGTGCAGAAGCGATCCTTAGTGGAAACTTCGTCGCCAGCACCTGACAAACAATCTGCAGAAGCGGTACCGAGCACGAAGTTCTTGACCGGCCACTCGCGAAGAGTGGCGCGAAGAGTGGCGTCCCCAGCCCCAGTCCAGCGTCCTCGTAACCGTTTCAAGCCGTTTCCCCGCTGATAATCAGCCTGGCTCACAACCCCCCCCCCCCCCCCCGGTAAATTGGGGGTCGTTAGTGAAAATTGGCCCGGAAACACCGTCGCCAGTACCGACATTAATATCTGCTGAAGCGTTACTGAGCAGGACGCTCTTGAACGGCCGCTCACGAAGAACAGCGTCCAGGACCCCGGTCCGACGTATTCGTAACCGTTAAAGTCAAAACCAGGATCAAGGAACTCCCCCCCCCCCCCCAATTGATAAGCAATGGACGCGGATAAGCTTCGCTGTCACATATGAGAAATGAACACTGTCTTAACCGCAGTACCTTCATAGATTACATTTTCAGTACGACCCGACCTGCCTCCACAGTTCTCATGCACCCGAAACAGTTTTTCAGTTGCTGGTTGAGTGCCGCAGCTGATGAGGCTCTCCTGTGAAAGCATCCAACACATTGCGTGAAAACACGATTAGACGGTAGAGTCAACGAAATGGCCACCGATTGAGTTTGGTATTGAGAGTTTTCAAAATACTTCAGGTGATGGAACATTATGGAAAAAGGCGGTGTCGTCTGAAAAAAATGTGCCCCATAATCAAATGATCTAACCACGCGCATGGGCAACATCTCCATAAGACTTTCTTTAAAACAGTAGTCGCTGAAAAGTGACATATTGATATTTTAAGCTTCAAGTGGCCTCCAATTAAATTGTGATAATTCAGTCACCGTAACTTAAAACCGAAGGGTGGCAGATGTGTATACATGCGGATTGTTCTTTTGTAGAATGGCTACTCTGAGACTGAGTTCCTTCTGAAGACCAAAATGATGAACAGAGCCTATCCTATCATGGGAGATATCCAGATATCAGAACAAGGTGTGTTTTCCCTCCTCAATACCATTAACCCTTACAAAGCATGTGGTCCTGACAACATTAAACCACGAGTGCTCAAAGAATTAGCCAAAGAAATCGCTCCTGCACTGACAATCCTCTTCCAATGGTCACTATGCACAGGAAATGTTCCAGCAGACTGGAGAACAGCGCATGTCACTCCAATTTACAAGAAAGGGGAGCATTCCGACCCTGCCAACTATCGTCCGATATCCCTCACTAGCGTCGTCTGCAAACTGTTGGAGCACATAATCGTAAGCTCTGTCATGAAGCATCTTGAAAGCCAAAATATACTCAATGACTGTCAACATGGCTTCCGAGTCAATAGGTCATGTGAGACCCAGCTTCTCGAATTTGTAGAAGACCTGATGACCAATCTGGAGAACCACAAGCAGACTGACGTGCTAGTAATGGACTTCGCAAAAGCATTTGACCGGGTGAATCATAGTTTGCTTCTACACAAACTCCAGATATATGGGATTCAAGGCACCACTAAAACATGGATCTCTAGCTTCCTCAGCCACCGACGCCAAGCAGTAGTGGTGGGCGGTACAAGCTCCTCCTTTGTCAATGTGAAGTCAGGGGTCCCCCAGGGATCAGTCCTGGGCCCCTGTTTGTTCCTAGCATACATTAATGACCTACCGGAGAAACTGACATCACAGGCAAGACTGTTTGCAGATGACACAGCAGTGTATAGGACGATCGCCAACAGATCTGACCAGGACCAGCTACAACAGGATCTCAATCTGTTAGCTGAGTGGGAGATGAGCTGGGACATGGAATTTCACCCTGCCAAGTGCCAGACACTATCAATCTCTAGAAGTTGTACTCCTCTACACTACCAATACAAACTGCACGGCCATATTCTTGAGCAAGTTTCCTCCGTAAAGTACCTGGGTGTTACCATTCAAAGAGAGGTCCGCTGGGACGAGCATATTAACAATGTATGTAACCAAGCAAACCAAGCCTTGGGGTTCTTAAGGCGAAATCTAAAGATTGGCAACTCCTGTGTGAAAGAAAGAGCATATAAAGCCTTTATCCGTCCGATTTTAGATTATGCATCTTCAGTCTGGGACCCATTTACCCAGAAGAGCATTGACAGGTTGGAGGCGGTCCAGCGACGAGCAGCACGCTTTGTCCTAAACCGCTACAGGAATACCTCTAGTGTTGGCAGCATGCTAGAAACACTAGGCTGGTCACCATTGGAGAAACGACGACGACAATCCAGGCTCTCCATGATGTACAAGATAAATAATGGGCTGGTCCACTGTTCCAGTATTAAACAGAAACTCGTCCCTCTCCCCCATAGACAGCGACGAGGCCATGACAGGCAATTCAGGCTCATACCAGCAAGAAGCCAGTATAGGAGCTGCTCATTCCTGCCCAAGACAATCAGGGACTGGAACCATCTTTCAAAAGGAACAGTTGAGGCGACAACACTAGACACATTTGTGTCTATTGCCTCAAGCCTTCAAACCCCTAGTGCATAATTTCCTCATCACCACCAGTAACAGAAACATTGCAAATCCCATCTACATGAATAGGAGCCAAAATGATCAATAAATTGATTGTGGGCCCTTAAGATATAGAAGAAGAAGAAGAAGAAATGGCTAGATGATGACTCAAACATGTCGGATAGTTGGGTATACGTAGGAATAGCGTCTAAAGTCCACTGCACATCGTTTTCACTATCTATTGAACAGCTTGTCCATGTTCCAAGTTCACTTTGAGGAGGAATAAGTAAATCCCTAAACAATGATGGGGCAAGTGTTTCCCATGAGTCCTGAGGTGTCTGTGACAAAGCAAGTGTTTCCCATGAGTCCTGAGGTGTCTGTGACAAAGCAAGTGTTTCCCATGAGTCCTGAGGTGTCTGTGACAAAGCAAGTGTTTCCCATGAGTCCTGAGGTTTCTGTGACAAAGCAAGTGTTTCCCATGAGTCCTGAGGTGTCTGTGACAAAGCAAGTGTTTCCCATGAGTCCTGAGGTGTCTGTGACAAAGCAAGTGTTTCCCATGAGTTTTGAGTTCATTTTATGTTTCGAACGTTTCATGGAAAACCGGTAACAACTTTGATGTTTGGTGAACTTGTTCTAACTTGCTCATCCATGGATGTGAGTGAATTGGGTCCAACCAAGGCATTCTTCACCAACCCGTGTATTCTTCACCAGCCCAGTCTTTCTTCACCGATATAAACCAGGCATTTTTCACCAACCCAGGCATTTTTCACAAACCCAGATATTCTTCACCAACCCAGGCATTCTTCACCAAACTAGGCATTCCTCACCAACCCAGTCATTTTTCACCATCTCAGGCATTCTTCACCAACCCAAACATTGTTCACCAATCCAGGCATTCTTCACCTATCCAAGAATTCTTTACAACTAAGATATTATTCACCAATCCAAACATTATTCACCAATACAGGCATTTTTCACCAATCTAGACATTCTTCACCAACCCAAACATTGTTCACCAATCCAGGCATTCTTCACCAATCCAAGAATTCTTTACAACTAAGATATTATTCACCAATCCAAACATTATTCACCAATACAGGCATTCTTCACCAATCCAGACATTCTTTACAGCTCAGATATTATTCACCTAAATATTAGAGTTGGGAATCGAACCCTAACCGAACACACCGAGCTCGAACCCTGCTAACGACCGAAATTAGCGTCACTGAATATGAACCAACCCGAACGTTCTATCAAAAACTTATTCAAACCGACGCTGTGTTACGAATGGCACATCAGACAATGTGTTACGAATTAGCACAGCTGACACTGTGTTACGAATGGCACATCAGACGCTCTGTTACGAACATGACATGACGACGTTCTTCTGACTAGAAAATCCAATTGCAAAACAATTTTTGTAAACCAAAATTACCTTTTTTTAAATCACCCATACCCATCATCTCACCTACCCAACTCTCACCTACCCAACTCTCGCCCACCCAACTCTCACCTACCCAACTCTCACCTACCCAACTCTCACCCACCCAACTCTCGCCCACCCAACTCTCACCTACCCAACTCTCACCTACCCAACTCTCACCTACCCAACTCTCACCAACCCAACTCTCACCCACCCAACTCTTACCTACCCAACTCTCGCCCACCCAACGCTCACCTACCCAACTCTCACCTACCCAACTCTTGCCCACCCAACTCTCACCAACCCAACTCACACCNACTCTCACCTACCAAACTCTCACCTACCCAACTCTCACCACCCAACTCTCACCTACCCAACTCTCACCTACCCAACTATCTCCTACCCAACTGTCACCCACCCAACTCTCACCCACCCAACTCTCACCTACCCAACACTCACCTACCCAACTCTCACCTACCCAACTCTCACCTACCCACTCTCACCTACCCAACTCTCACCCACCCAACTCTCACCTACCCAACTCTCACCTACCCAACTCTCACCTACCCAACTCTCACCCACCCAACTCTCACCCACCCAACTCTTACCTACCCAACTCTCGCCCACCCAACGCTCACCCACCCAACTCTCACCTACCCAACTCTTACTACCCAACTCTCTCCTACCCAACTCTCAACTGCTGACGACCGAACCCGAACTGCTGACGACCGAACCCCAACTGCTGACGACCAAACCCGAACTTCTAAAAGAGGGTTCCATTCCCATCTCCGCTACATACGCTGGTACACTTGAACACTTCAAATGAATTGAAGTAATACATTATATCTTTAAAACTAAGTACTGATACCTCCAAAATAGCTTTGGCTCCGTCAGGCCATTAGTCTTCATACCCCTAACCAATATGTCCCAAACAGCGCCCAATCAATCCTCATATGATTCGTGAAGTATCTACAATCATACAATCACTGAGTCGTTTATGTTACGTACGTCTCTTCTCCCAACTCAGTGCTTCTATTGCTGAGATCAAAGCCTGGACATGAAGGAGATAAGAATAATCTTGTCGTGTCAACATGACCTTATTGGCACCAATCGGTTACAGAGATCGATAGGTACATTTTTGGGGGTTTGACCTCGTGACACAGGAAACCCACCTCTGTCTTCGAGTACAAGAAGCTCCCTCAGAACCAATGCACATAATGGAACTGCATGCCTCGCTCTCACACTTCGATCTATTGATTGTGCAAGGTGGTCGAACACGTCAATACATAGATCTTGACTACTGGGACAAATACCGATCCCTGCAAATATCGATTCCTTGATTTTCAATGTAACACGTGTTTGTTTAGCTTTTCTTTCTCAACACAATACCACGTGGTGTTACGTCACACAACTGTTTGAACAATCGTGGGTTTGGACGGCCAAGTTTAATGGAAGATTGAATTGTAGACGGGCAGGGGCGGAGATTGACAACGTTGACCACGTGACATCACGTGAACAGTTGATACTTGATACCTCTATAACAAGTAGGGGCATCATATGTTCGCAACGGCTAATTGATTTTCCTTTAACTTGCTGGGGTCATCGTATGTTCGCAACGGCTAGTTGATATCCCTTTAACTTGCTGGGGCTATCGTATGTTCGCAAACGGCTAATCAATTATTTTTTTTGACATGAAGGGCATTATAAAATATGGTGGCAATGGCTAAGTAACAGCCCTTTGACAAAGAAGGCATCATTGTTGACAGTGATTAACTAATAGTTCTATGACAAAGGGATGGGGGGTCGCTAAATGTTAATATTGTTACTTATTTGCTGTTCAAAGTCTGACATCTACTGACCAAGCTCTACAAATGGTGCGGTGGTTGGCTAGGAGTTTGACAAAGAGCATCAGTGCATTCCCCCTCTCCCCCCTAATTTTTGCGTATGTTTGGCTAGGAGTTGTAATAGGAGCATCAGTGCATTTCCCTTGCGTGTCTTTCTTGGCCTTGTGGGTGTCTTGGCCTTGTGGGTGTCTTGGCCTTGTGGGTCTCTTGGTCTTGTGGATCTCTTGGCCTTGGGGGTATCTTGGCCTTGGGGGTGTCTTGTCTTGTGGGGTCTCTTGACCTTGTGGGGTCTCTTGGCCTTGAGGGTCTCTTGGCCTTGTGGGTCTCTTGTAGGGTCTCTTGGTCTTGTAGGGTCTCTTGGTCTTGTGGGGTCTCTTGGTCTTGTGGGTCTTTTGGCCTTGGGGGTGTCTTGTCTTGTGGGGTCTCTTGGCCTTGTGGGGTCTCTTGGCCTTGTAGGGTCTCTTGGCCTTGTAGGGTCTCTTGACCTTGTGGGGTCTCTTGGCCTTGTAGGGTCTCTTGGCCTTGTATGCCTCTTGGCCTTGTGTGTCTATTGGCCTTGTTTGTCTATTGGCCTTAGTTAAATCTAAAGTACAAAGTCCAGTCTATCTCAGATTAAGAAAATGTGTTGTTGAAATTAGACATCTTTTGTGCGTCGTTGTTACTTACTTTTGTTTATTCCAAGCTTGATCCAAATTATTGCTGTTGAAAGACCTAAGAGGCATAACCACTTTGGATAAAATAAATTCAAGCAAGGTGACCTAATGGCCTAGAATTTTAATGTAGTAAAGACAACCATTTTGGGTATGCGCCTTGCCTATCTATACATTCAAAGCAACAAAATAGGATAGATACCCCTTCCATACCCCAAGAGATGATCTTGCACTCCCAAATATAACACTAGCATATTGGTCCAATTATACCCTTAACATGCTCACCCAATTATACCCTTAACATGCTCACCCAAATATAACCCTAACTTACTCATCCAAATATACCCTTAACATGCTCACCCAAATATACCCTTAAAATACCCACCCAAATATACCCCTAACATATTAACCTAAATATAACCCTAATATACCCAAATATAACACTGACATACTCACCCAAATATACCCTTAACATGCTGACCCAAATATACCCCTAACGTAACCAAATATGCCCCTAACATACGCACCCAAATATAACTCTAAAATACTAATCCAAATATACTCCTAACATGCTCACAGAAATATACCCCTAAAATACCCACCCAAATATATCCTTAACATGCTCACCTAAATATACCCATGCTCACCCAAATATACCCCTAACATACTCACAGAAATATACCCCCAAAATACCCACCCAAATATACCCCTAACATACTCACCGAAATATACCCCCAAAATACCCACCCAAATATACCCCTAACATGCTCACCCAAATATATTCTTACATACTCACCCAAATATAACCCTAACATACTCACTTAAATATACCCCTAACATTTTCACCCAAACAGACCCCAAACCTACTGACCTAATAAGACCCCTAACATACTCAACCCAAAAGACCCCTCACATACACCAAGATGCCATCTCAAACCCGATGGATTTATCTAAACTTAAATGAAAACCATAATTTTTTATTTTTGCTGATGAGATAAGCTACCGTAAACCGTCTGTTTCAATAAGAACTGGACACACAAGAATAATAAAGCCTCAAATTATGGACCTTTGGCACATTCAAAATATAGTCTCTTTTTTTTCCGTCTGGGTACCAGACCTGTTTGGGTGGTTTGTGATATGTCAGCTTTGGTACCAGACCAGATTTGGTGGCATGTGATATGTCAGCTTTGGTACCAGACCTGTTTGGGTGGTTTGTGATATGTCAGTTTTGGTACCAGACCAGATTTGGTGGCATGTGATATGTCAGCTTTGGTACCAGACCTGCATGGGTGGTTTGTGATATGTCAGCTTTGGTACCAGACCAGATTTGGTGGCATGTGATATGTTAGCTTTGGTACCAGACCAGATTTGGTGGCATGTGATATGTCAGCTTTGGTACCAGACCTGCATGGGTGGTTTGTGATATGTCAGCTTTGGTACCAGACCAGATTTGGTGGTATGTGCTATGTCAGCTTTGGTACCAGACCAGATTTGGTGGTATGTGATATGTCAGCTTTGGTTCTGGTCATAGTCGGGAAGATCGGTCTAATAATCAGATAGCCCAAATGGCAAAGACCTGCATGGGCAGAATATGAAGGGATTGCCCCGGTTTAATAGCATATCTGGGGCGGATGCCCTCTACCCCGATATAACATTATATATGGGGATGCCCCTACCCTGGTATAAGAGTGCTTTTGCGGGACGCCCCCGACCCCGGTATAACAGTATTTCTGAGGGATGCCCCCTACCCCGGTTTTACTTTACACCTGAGGGATGCCCCACCACCAAAAATATGTGTGTAATCTTTAAATGGAATGTATAATATATATAAAGTTTAATATTTAAAGCACAATTATTAAACAATCAGTCATTCTTCAGCCAACATGTTTTTTGAATGTTTAAATTAAATTTAAAAAAAAAACAAAAAAACATTTCAAATATATTTTTAAATGTAGGTGATTTTCATGTCCCATTACTGTGGATATTTCTTTTAAAAAAGATTACAACAAGTTATTTACCTTTGATAACCCCACTTGAAATGTATATTTTTAAGATATCCTTGCTATTTCTGCTTCACCCCACGCTCAGTAATTGTCTCCCCGCTCCTTCTCTGTACTCGTGTCAACTTTTTATTGATTTTTATTCAACTTTTTTTCCTCCATTTGTATGCTGTGTTCTTAGTTTTTCCTTGTTTTTTGTATGTACCCGTACTTTGATTGGTCAGCCATTGACGCTTCCTACTTGTAGTGTTGAAGACTGCCAACTCTTGGTTTAACTCGGCATATTCAAGTGGGACGTGCTAAGAGGTGTGTGCCGAGAAATATCATTTTAGCAATCCTTGTTCATCGGACCAGTCCACACCATATAAATGTATCCCATAATCGTCTGCCTGCGTTATTGCTGTATTATTGAATACCTGTAGATTACTTACATTAGCGACCATGTCATTTGGTTTTTGCGGTTGACACCAGCATTCCCTTTGTATACCTTTAGTTCATGGCCCAAACAAAGCATCTGATGTAGGCACCTTTGTAAACCTTTATTTTATGGCCCTAACATAGTATCTGATGTAGGCCACCTTTCTATACCTTTTTTATGGCCCTTACATAGCATCTGATGTAGCCACCTTTGTATACCTTTATTTTATGGGCGTAACATAGCATCTGATGTAGCCACATTTTATATCTTTATTTTATGGCCCTAACATAGCATCTGATGTAGCCACCTTTGTATACCTTTTTATGGCCCTAACATAACATCTGATGTAGCCACCTTTGTATACCTTTATTTTATGGCCCTAACATAGCATCTGATGTAGCCACCTTTATATACCTTTTTATGGCCCTAACATAGCATCTGATGTAGCCACCTTTGTACACCTTTATTTTATGGCCCTAACATAGCATCTGATGTAGCCACCTTCGTATACTTTTATTTTGTGGCCCTAACATAGCATATGATGTAGCCACCTTTGACCTTGCATTCCCCTCAACTTACATATCCGTGTCCTGTATATCCCCACCCCCCACTCCCCTTTTCACCAAAATTCCAGTTGTGGATTTCCGCCGCTGTAGAAGTCTCCAGGAGATAATGAATAAGCACGGGGAAGCGTTCAAACAGTGTCACGTCTGCCCACAACGTTATGGGAGTGCGTGATCAATGTATGCGATATAAGGCAGAGAAGAATTATAGTAGGCCTGGTACTACCACTAATCACTGGTACTAGCACTAATCATCATACGGCTGCTATTTTAAACTGTAATTCAACATATTAGGCCCCCGCTACACTCATGGTCATTATCTGTAACTACAAATATACGGCTCAAAGTTTTCAACTGTTTTTTTTTTTTTTTAAATTGTCGAACAGGGACGTGTGCACTTCCTAATCTCCCTCTAAAACTGAACACTCATATGCTGTACAGTCAATGACATCTTCACTACCCAATCTCCTACTACAATTGACCAGTAATGAGCTGTACAGACAGGTACATCTTCACTACCTAATCTTCTACTACAATTGACCAATAATGAGCTGCACAGACAGGTACATCTTCACTACCCAATCTTCTACTACAATTGACCAGTAATGAGCTGTACAGACAGGTACATCTTCACTCCCCAATCTTCTACTACAAATGACCAGTCATGAGCTGTACAGACAGGTACATCTTCACTACCTAATCTTCTACTACAATTGACCAGTAATGAGCTGTACAGACAGGTACATCTTCACTCCCCAATCTTCTACTACAATTGACCAGTAATGAGCAGTACAGACAGGTACATCTTCACTCCCCAATCTTCTACTACAAATGACCAGTAATATGCTGTACAGACAGGTACATCTTCACTACCTAATCTCCTTCCACAATTGACCAGTAATTGTCTGTACAGACAATGACATCTTCACTACCCAATCTCCTACTACAATGGACCAGTAATGAGCTGTACAGACAGGTATATCTTTACTACCTAATCTCCGACTACAATTGACCAGTAATAAGCTGTGCAGACAGGTACATCTTTACTACCTAATCTCCTACTACAATTGACCTGTAATGAGCTGTACAGACAGGTACATCTTCACTACCCAATCTCCTCCTACTATTGACCAGTAATGAGCTGTACAGACAGGTACATCTTCACTACCTAATCTTCTACTACAATTGACCAGTAATGAGCTGTATAGACAGGTACATCTTCACTACCTAATCTTCTACTATAATTGACCAGTAATGAGCTGTACAGACAAGTACATCTTCACTACCTAATCTTCTTCTACAAATGACCAGTAATGAGCTGTATAGACAGGAACATCTTCACTACCTAATCTTCTACTACAATTGACCAGTAATGAGCTGTACAGACAGGTACATCTTCACTCCCCAATCTTCTACTACAAATGACCAGTAATGAGCTGTACAGACAGGTACATCTTCACTACCTAATCTCCTACTACAATTGACCAGTAATGAGCTGTACAGACAGGTACATCTTCACTCCCCAATCTTCTACTAACTAACTAACTTAAGAAAATCAGCGAACACCGAGCCTTGAGGCTCATATGGTCCTCCCCAACGCACCACCCCGCCAACCAAACCGGCCGTCAACCACTCCCCCAGTGGTCTTTATTCCGATCGGGCCGCGAAGCGGCACGCCAGGGACGCTCCGCCCCTAAGACCGCCACACTCGACCTCCACTCGATTGGCCGCTGAGTGTGGCAGCCCCAGAGAAGAAACACCTGGCCAGCCGGATTGCTGCTCACGCAGCAACAGGGCCGGACTTTCTAAGGGGTTGGGGTGGATATTTAACGTCTCTAAAGTCCCCCCTTACCACCCCGGGGGGACCGCGTAGTTGTTTAAGACCGACGCCCTCTACTAGGGTTTGTATGGTTATTCTACGGCGCGACTAATTCACACCGTAGATGGGAGAGAGAGGTTGCCTTGGAGCAGTACCCTCAAGACTGCATATTTAAAATCACCGGTGAAAGGTTGCCACACACCTTCACCTCATATCCATACGGCAACTGTAATCATGTCCCAACCTGTTTCTGCGTTTAGTAAAATAGTTCGACTGCACTTGGTGGGGAGCCATGCAATCGTGCTCGATTTAACGCAGTCTCCGTGCGTTACCTTTGCCTTTCAGCGCGGGTCCCCTACACGGTGGTACTGTTCCCCGGGTAACGCTTCAGGGGGTTCGTGGCGAGCGCCTCCTTATCAAACATGTCATTGATCGACATGACGACAAGAGCCCCGGGGGACCAATCTTCTACTACAAATGACCAGTAATGAGCTGTACAGACAGGTACATCTTCACTCCCCAATCTTCTACTACAAATGACCAGTAATGAGCTGTACAGACAGGTACATCTTCACTCCCCAATCTTCTACTACAAATGACCAGTAATGAGCTGTACAGACAGGTACATCTTCACTACCTAATCTCCTACTACAATTGACCAGTAATGAGCTGTACAGACAGGTACATCTTCACTCCCCAATCTTCTACTACAAATGACCAGTAATGAGCTGTACAGACAGGTACATCTTCACTCCCCAATCTTCTACTACAAATGACCAGTAATGAGCTGTACAGACAGGTACATCTTTACTACCTAATTTCCCACTAAAACTGACCACTCATATGCTGTACAGACAGGGACATGTGTACTCCCTACGAGCTATACAAGTCATTAGAAGATCCGATGCTGTACAGACAGGGACATGTGTACTCCCTACGAGCTGTACAAGTCATTAGAAGATCCGATGCTGTACAGACAGGGACATGTGTACTCCCTACGAGCTGTACAAGTCATTAGAAGATCCGATGCTGTACAGACAGGGACATGTGTACTCCCTACGAGCTGTACAAGTCATTAGAAGATCCGATGCTGTACAGACAGGGACATGTGTACTCCCTACGAGCTGTACAAGTCATTAGAAGATCCTATGCTGCACAGACAGGGACATGTGTACTCCCTACGAGCTGTACAAGTCATTAGAAGATCCGATGCTGTACAGACAGGGACATGTGTACTCCCTACGAGCTGTACAAGTCATTAGAAGATCCGGTTGTGGGGTAATTACGACATATTAATCCGCACCCCAGGTGGCGCAGTAATTGGGTAGTGACCCGTGAAAGACATTGCCCACCCCAACCCACTAGCTCAACTGTACGGTAAAGGAAATGTTAAATGTAGATAAGAGAAGATATTCATTTTCATGGAGTGGAAGTACAACTATCAAACATGTTCATGAGGTGGAAGTACAACTATCAAACATGTTCATGAAGTGCAAGTACAACTATCAAACATGTTCATGAAGTGCAAGTACAACTATCAAACATGTTCATGAAGTGCAAGTACAACTATCAAACATGTTCATGAAGTGGAAGTACAACTATCAAACATGTTCATGAAATGGAAGAACAACTATCAAAGATGTTCATGAAGTGCAAGTACAACTATCAAACATGTTCATGAAGTGCAAGTACAACTATCAAACATGTTCATGAAGTGCAAGTACAACTATCAAACATGTTCATGAAGTGCAAGTGCAACTATCAAACATGTTCATGAGGTGGAAGTACAACTATCAAACATGTTCATGAAGTGGAAGTACAACTATCAAACATGTTCATGAAATGGAAGTACAACTATCAAACATGTTCATGAAGTGCAAGTACAACTATCAAACACATCCATGAAATGGAAGTACAATTAGCAAAAATGTTCATGAAGTGGAAGTAGAACTATCAAAGGCTTTCAGGGATGCAACGCTAAACTGGAAACAAGCATAGAATATGGACACGTGCACCGAATGTACGAAATATTGCTCCTACTGAGAACCACTGATCATTCACTATCGTAATGAGAACCATTAAAAATCACTAACTTTCTGAGAACCACTGAACAATTCCTATCCTATTGAGAACCATTGAACAATCACTATCTTACTAAGAACCACTGAACCAACTCTAAGTATTTATTACGATCACTAAGCCATCACTAATTAAAGTGAATCCATAAATGAAATCTTAGTAAGTGTCCAAGGCCACCTGTTAAGAAAGGGTTGAGGACCTGCGGCTCTTTGATCTTTCTCGTGCCGATCTTGGATACTACTGGCTACTAGGTCAAAATTTGATAGTTGGCCCTTTTGGACACTACTGGCTACTAGATCAATATTTAATATTTGGCACTTTGATCTTTCTCATGTAGATCTTGGATACTCCTGGCTACTAGATCAAAGTTAAATATTTGGCTCTTTGCCATGAAAAAGCTCGCCGACCAATGCGTTAACAGTGCAGATTGTGTTGATCATGGTCTGATCACGTCCCACTCTCAGAGATTTGCATTAGGAGATCAGCTGGCTAAGCCCATTGTTTTAATCATAAGACTAAAGTACAGACAGTGGCGCATCATCAAGAACAAAAGTGGGGCGGGCAATGCAAATGTATTGGGCCCCGGCCAGCAGACCCGTCACTTTTTAGAGTATGTTGGAACCAGAGGGTGGGAGGGGGCTATTCTAGCCTGCTGGTCAGATCAATTGGCCATCTTGAGCGTGATGCTTACATCACGGGCATGTCTTGACCCACCCTTGATACGCCTCTGGATATAAAATCATGTGAGCATTAACTTAAATAAGGGAACATGAACACACAAAAACTTTTCTTGATCTTTAGCCAACACTAAAACTTGATAATGCCTTCAGCAAACACTAAAACTTGAAAATGCCTTCAGCTAACACTAAAACTTGATAATGTCTTCAGCCAACACTAAAACTTGATAATGCCTTCAGCCAAAACTAAAACTTGATAATGCCTTCAGCCAAAACTAAAACTTGATAATGCCTTCAGACAACACTAACACTTGATAATGCCTTCAGCCAACACTAAAACTTGATAATGCATTCAGCCAACACTAAAACTTGATAATGCCTTCAGCCAACACTAAAACTTGATAATGCCTTCAGCCAACACTAGGACTATAACTTGATAATGCCTTCAGCCAACAATAAAAGTATAACTTGATAATGCCTTCAGCCAACACTAAAACTATAACTTGATGTAGCCTTTAGCCAACACTAAAACTATAACTTGATGTAGCCTTTAGCCAACACTAAAACTATAACTTGATGTAGCCTTTAGCCAACACTAAAACTATAACTTGATAATGCCTTCAGCCAACACTAAAACTATAACTTGATGTAGCCTTTAGCCAACACTAAAACTATAACTTGATGTAGCCTTTAGCCAAAACTAAAACTATAACTTGATGTAGCCTTTAGCCAACACTAAAACTATAACTTGATGTAGCCTTTATCCAATACTAAAACTATAACTTGATGTAGCCTTCAGCAAACACTAAAACTATAACTTATAATTCCTTCAGGAAACAATACAACTAAAACTTGATGTAGACTTCAGCCAACACTAAAACTATAACTTGATAATGCCCTCAGCCAACTCTAAAACAATAACTTGATAATGCCTTCAGCCAACAATAAAACTATAACTTGATGTAGACGTAAGCCAACGCTAAAACTATGACTTGATGTAGCCTTTAACCTACACTAAAACTATAACTTGATGTAGCTTTTAACCTACACTAAAACTATAACTTGATGTAGCTTTTAACCTACACTAAAACTATAATTTGATGTAGCTTTTAACCTACACTAAAACTATAATTTGATGTAGCTTTTAACCTACACTAAAACTATAACTTGATGTAGCTTTTAACATACACTAAAACTATAATTTGATGTAGCTTTTAACCTAAACTAAAACTATAACTTGATGTAGCTTTTAACCTACACTAAAACTATAATTTGATGTAGCTTTTAACCTACACTAAAACTATAATTTGATGTAGCTTTTAACCTACACTAAAACTATTTGATGTAGCTTTTAACCTACACTAAAACTATAATTTGATGTAGCTTTTAACCTACACTAAAACTATAACTTGATGTAGCTTTTAACCTACACTAAAACTATAATTTGATGTAGCTTTTAACCTACACTAAAACTATAATTTGATGTAGCTTTTAACCTAAACTAAAACTATTTGATGTAGCTTTTAACCTACACTAAAACTATAATTTGATGTAGCTTTTCACCTACACTAAAACTATAATTTGATGTAGCTTTTAACCTACACTAAAACTATTTGATGTAGCTTTTAACCTACACTAAAACTATATCTTGATGTAGCTTTTAACCGACACTAAAACTATAAATAACAAGTTTGTTGACACACAACTACACATAAACACACAAACAAAATATGCACGAACCCATAAACAAACACAAACATTGAAACAACTTTACGTACACATAACCAAACACTCTGTCGCAAAGTTTTCGTTGAAGAAGTAAGTGCATATTATAAATGTATTATTATCTTATAAAGTAATATACTCGTCAAGTTTTCTTTATCCAACAGTGGGCTGTGCATAAATCATCAATGACGGTGGACAGAGGTCAGTTGATAGATGAGGACCCGCAGGACTGTATTATTATGTGTTTCTGAGAAAAGGGGTCGTTTGCCGAGAAAGGGGCGTGGTGCCAAGTGGTGCCAAGTATAAAACTCCTAGGCCACTTTGTATTTGCATTGCTGCATGTATTCTGCAATACACATTAATGAACCCTTTTGCCTTTGGAAAAGTCATCATCCCAATTCTTATAGGCAACCGTGTATTGCCAAACTTCGTATATGCAGCCCAGCACCGGTAAACTTCTTATAGGCAACCTTTGCAACCTCGCATTGCCAAACTTGGCCATCTGGCCGAAAGTGATTGAGGCTTTCGGTCTTCTACCAGATGTTGGACTGTCACCCTGTCTGTCGGCCGGCAATCCGATATTCATTATTGCTCGACGTCTTGCTGTCATCGTATAATATATTTTTAAAAAATCACGTGCGAACACTGTTCACAGCTGCATGATGACTTACTTGTCAAATAATTCCAAAAATTAAATTTCTATAAAGCAAAGACAAAGGTAAATAGTTTTGTGGACAAAAAAAAAAACAACTAGGGGAATGATCATATTGATATTATTTTTCGTTTTTAGTTCTTTTTTAATTGGAACTCTGGGTTTATTCAAAACATTCATTTGATTTTTCATTATCTTGTCATAATCGAAGCTAAATAGTTTTGTGAAAAATAAACCTTAGAAAATTGTAACATTTCTGTTATTATTTTTAAATTATTCTGTTATTTTTTTAATTTGGGACTCCTTAGGTTTATTCAATTAATTAATTCATTAATATTTATCATTAGCATTCTCATAAATGGGCATATACTATAAACCTACTATAACTATTTTTTATATTGTATGCCTAGTACTAGTTATAGTAGATGGAAGCACGCTTAAATTAATGTTTATATATTAATGATTTCTGTATTATAGAATTACATTACACATTTTAAAAACGATTAGATTTACAGTGGTACCTCGAGATACGAGTTTAATTCGTTCCGTAGCCTTGCTCATAAGTCAATTTGCTCGTATCTCAAAGCGATTTTCCCCATTGGAATTAATAAAAAGGTGATTAATCCGTTCCAGCCCCCAAAATGCCACGCCAGTTATTTTTGTTTCGTGTTTTTTGAATAAGAAAAATGTATTTATAGATGACCAATATTGTAGAAGAACAGAATCAAAGAGAATGAAAAGAAATAAACTGGTTTTATCAAGTGTATTTACCTGGGAAATCAGCCGACTTGAGCTGACGGAAGATGCTGGCTTGGGGGTGTAGGGTGGAGGAGGTAGGCGAAGGAGTTTCACTTCGTTCACCTACTGGCTACACTATTAATACTAAACTCTTTCGGTCACTTACTGGCTACACTGTTAATGCTAAACTCTTTCGGTCACTTACTGGCTACACTATTAATACTAAACTCTTTCGGTCACTTACTGGCTACACTGTTAATACTAAACTCTTTCGGTCACTTACTGGCTACACTGTTAATACTAAACTCTTTCGGTCACTTACTAACTACACTGTTAATGCTAAACTCTTTCGGTCACTTTATTTCACTTACTCGTTACACTCTTAATGCTACACTTTATCCATAAACTTAATGGAACTTAACTAAACTTCACTGAACTTAATTCAACTTAAATGCCACTGTAAAAAAATTTTTGTTACGTTCGTTTAATTTTCGTTACTGCAGCCGACCGACCCGCTGATCCGGTTCGTCGTATCTCAAATTGTTCTCGTTACGTATATCTCAAAGCAAAACATCGCTCGCTCGACGGCTCGTATCTCAAAAATCTCGTATGTCGGGGCACTCGTATGTCGAGGTACCACTGTATTCATATATTTAAATGTTACAGGCGAAGTGTGCAATCCAGCCATTCTACAGAATGTCTAGTCAAGGTGTAAAATACATTAGCCATTATACACTTTGCCTAGCCATTGTCTAGAACGGCTGTGATAGACACCTTGACTGTAACATTAAGATTACAGAATAGTCATTCTATCATATGGTTTGCTATCCAGAGCCGTTCACGGTGAAGGTACAAAAAAAAATGGAAAATCCATTTTTTCAGTCCGGTGATGTGAGTTTGTGTGTGTGTGGGGGTGGGGGGGTTGTGTGTGTGTGTGTGTGTGATGACACGCTAAAAGGGCTAACATCCAAGGGAAAGTGGTCACGTGACTATTTCAAAGTTAACACCGATCCAATTTGGACGATAAACGGGTGTGTTTAGGTCCCAATAAGTTCGGTTGGCTAAAACAAAAAGAAAGTAGTTTATAGTTTACCGATGGTCAAATCGAGTCACATAGTGACACTGCAAAAAAACAAAAACAAAAAAAGAGTGTGGGGGGGGGGGTGGGGGAGATTGACTTCCGTCAGAAAATTGTATGAGAGTCACTTAAGATACATACTAATTGCCACACAAGTTGGTCATTCATTAGTCGCGCTGCTCAGAACGTGTGCCAAAACAAGTTTTGAAATATTTAAATCTTTCGGTTTTGACTTCGGTTTAGACTGAAAGTCTCGTTGAGCTTTTGGTTTCAGCTGAAAATCAAAAAAATCCCTTTCGGTCGGTCGCTAACACATCCACACATACAGTATAGTACATCCACACACACAGTCTAGCACATCCACACATTACAGGTTCGTAAATCCGCACTTACAGTATAGATCATCATCAAACACAGTCTATTACATCCACATATACAGTCTAGCACATCAACACATACAGTCTAGTACATCCACACAGTCTAGAACAGCGGTTCTCAACGTATGGGGCGCGACCCCTTTGGGGATCGCACTACCCTTTCATAGGGGTCGCCTAAGACAATCTGAAAACTTATATAATCTACAGTTATAAAGTATCAACGAAAATAAATTTGTGGTTGGGGGTCGCCACAACATGCGGAACTGTATTAAAGGGTTGCGACATTAGAAAGGTTGAGAACCACTGATCTAGCACAGTCTAGGACATCCACATAAACAGTCTAGTACATTCACACATGCAGTCTAGTACATCCACACAGTCTAGTACATCCACACAGTCTAGTACATCCACACAGTCTAGTACATCCACAAAGTCTAGTACATCCACACATACAATCTATAACATCCAAACAGTCTAGTACATGCACACCGTGTCGCTTAGTTAGTGTTTTAACACAGTGTGTCCCAAGCTTTTTCTATGTGGCCTATTGGCGGACAAGTTTCCAAATTTAACTGTGGCCTATTGGCGGACAAGTTTCCAAATTTAACTGTGGCCTATTGGCGGACAAGTTTCCAAATTGAACTGTGGCCTATTGGCGGACAAGTTTCCCTATTGAACTTTGGCCTATTGGCGGACAAGTTTCCAAATTTAACTGTGGCCTATTGGCGGACAAGTTTCCCTATTGAACTGCGGCCTATTGGCGGACAAGTTTCCAAATTTAACTGTGGCCTATTGGCGGACAAGTTTCCAAATTCAACTGTGGCCTATTGGCGGACAAGTTTCCAAATTTAACTGTGGCCTATTGGCGGACAAGTTTCCAAATTTAACTGTGGCCTATTGGCGGACAAGTTTCTCTATTGAACTGTGGCCTATTGGCGGACAAGTTTCCCTATTGAACTGCGGCCTATTGGCGGACAAGATTCCAAATTTAACTGTGGCCTATTGGCGGACTAGTTTCGAAATTTAACTGTGGCCTATTGGCGGTCAAGTTTCCAAATTTAACTGTGACCTGTTGTCGGACAAGTTTCCAAATTTAACTGTGGCCTGTTGGCTGACAAGTTTCCAAATTTAACTGTGGCCTATTGGCGGACTAGTTTCGAAATTTAACTGTGGCCTATTGGCGGTCAAGTTTCCAAATTTAACTGTGGCCTGTTGGCTGACAAGTTTCTCACTTCAACTGTGTGCTTATTCGTTGTTTTATTTGATATTATAAAAGTCCAATGGACCAAGAATTCAATAGTCGAATTATAGACTAAGAGTCCAATAGATCAATAGTCAAATAGTTCAATTATAGTCCAATAGACCAAGAGACAATAGAACAATGTTTCACGAACAGTCCAATAGTCAATATAGTCAACCATTCCAATAGTGCCATTAAAGTCAAATTGTCCAATAGATCAATAGTCCAATAACCAAAAGTCCAATAGACCAATAATCCAATAGACCAGTAGTCCAATAGTATAATAGACCAGTAGTCCAATAGACCAGTAGTCCAACAGACCGATATTCCAATAGACCAGTAGTCCAATAGACCAGTAGTCCAATACATCAGTAGACCAATAGACCAAATAGACCAGTAGTCCAACAGACCAACAGACCAACAGTCCAATTGGACTGGATGAACTAATTGTTGCTTTCGCTACAGCTGTTTAAAAATTGGATTACAAAACCAAGCTGTAATATCACTTAGCATATTGTTGGATACAATTGTAACTGAAGTCTTAACAGGGGATATCAAGCACATGTCAATGTTGGAGCAAAACATAATGGCGCAGTGTCTGTACAGGACTCTCAACAACCTGGTGTCTCGAAGGGGGCGTTGATTTGAATCGTCACCTAAAGGGGGTGTAACTATGCTGACCTTTTACCAGTTTTTGGCCCATGTTGTGCCGATCGGCAACGCAAGGCTCGCGGACCGGTGAGTGGTCGGCAGACCACCATTTTGAGAGACGCTGTTCCAACAGAGACGTTCTCATTTTATTTTTAGAACTAAAACCACGGGCACAAACTGGGCTTCTGGGCCCACAACTATCAGAAATAAGCCAGTCAAAAAAGCTCGTCAAGATAAGCGCCTGACTTCAGTTTCTCAACTCCTCGCGTCAACACTAGCCTTACTAAACATAGGGCGTGTCTAGGTCAGTTCATGTCAACTATAGCACTACTAAACATAGGGCGTGTCTAGGTCAGTTCATGTCAACTCTAGCACTACTAAACATAGGGCGTGTCTAGGTCAGTTCATGTCAACTCTAGCACTACTAAAAATAGGGCATGTCTAGGTCAGTTCGCGTCAACTCTAGCACTACTAAACATAGGGTGTGTCTAGGTCAGTTCGCGTGTCTAGGTCAGTTCGCGTCAACTCTAGCACTACTAAAAATAGGGCGTGTCTAGGTCAGTTCGCGTCAACTCTAGCACTACTAAACATAGGGCGTGTCTAGGTCAGGGACTGTTTCAATCGCTGACTTGTTCAATCAATTACTGGTTCAATCAAACACTGGTTCAATCAATCACTGGTTCAATCAATGACTGGTTCAATCAATGACTGGTTCAATGAATGACTGGTTCAATCAATCACTGGTTCAATCAATCACTGGTTTAATCAATCACTGGTTCAAGCAATGACTGGTTTTGTGTTGTTTTGGAACCTGTTCCCAGTGGCGTTGGTGTTAGCGCTGCACGGGGTGGGTCAAAATGCCACCCCTCTATATAAAAAAAGTGCTAATCAGGGCTGACCGTTCCTTCGGCCTGGGCTGACCGTTTCTTCGGCCTAGGCTGACCGTTTCTTCGGCCTAGGCTGACCGTTCTTTCGGCCTGGGCTGGCCATTCCTTCGGCCTGGGCTGACCGTTCCTTTGGCCTGGACAGACCGTTTCTTCGGCCTAGGCTGACCGTTTCTTCGGCCTAGGCTGACCGTTCTTTCGGCCTAGGCTGGCCATTCCTTCGGCCTGGGCTGACCGTTCCTTTGGTCTGCACAGACCGTTCCTTCAGCTCGTCCACCAGTGTCTAAACAGTGACTCCTCGCTTCATTGTATTATTATTATGGACATATGACATTTGTTTTGACAGCCAGCACTTGGGTCAGGGTCTAATCTATATTGTGACATTTTATAGACAAATATTCAGTAATTAGGTCAGGATCTAATACATATTGTGAAATGTTATTGACAAACAGCCAGCAATAAGGTCAGATCTATAAATCTACATCGTGACATGGTATAGACAAACAGCCAGTAATTAAATCAGGATCTAATCTATATTGGGACATATCTATCTCTCAGAATTTAAAAATATTTGTAAAGCAATCATTATTTAGACGTATGACCATTTGAAAAAAAAAAATCTATTTACCATCATCTTTCCCAAGGACAAACAATCCTTATTGTCTCGATTATCTTTCCCTCATCCCATTGACCTTAAAAAAGTGCCTGGTTCGATCAACCTTTCGTTAACTTTACCTTTTGTAGGCCGCTGATATCGACTGCAAGTTTCGGTGCGTGCTGATAACAAGGTTCAAGGTCATGGCGTGATCTGTTGAAGTTGTGAAGCATGATTATGACGCGACCCTGTGTGTTAGACTGGGTTTTTTTTTTGGGGGGGGGGGGGGGGGGGGGTGATGGGGAAATGAGAAAAGGGGATCAACTCGTTTTATCCCTGGGTAAAGAGCAAAGTCGCTATGGCCAGGATTTCGTAAGCATTCGTTGTTTTGGTTTTTTAAATATTCTTTTGTGGATAATTTACAGATTAAAATTTTCATAATTTAAAAAAAGTATTAAAAAAATAAGTCATGAAATATATATATATATATATATTTGATATAT
>CAXITT010000261.1:271855-347339 GCA_964033795.1 Lymnaea stagnalis | reverse complement strand
AAATATACACAAAACTCTGAATGACCTGATCAATCTGAAATATACACAAAACTCTGAATGACCTGATCAATCTAAAATATACAGAAAACTCTGAATGACCTGATCAATCTGAAATATACACAAAACTCTGAATGATCCGATCAATCTAAAATATACACAAAACTCTGAATGACCTGATCAATCTGAAATATACACAAAACTCTGAATGACCTGATGAATCTAAAATATACACAAAACTCTGAATGACCTGATCAATCTGAAATATACACAAAACTCTGAATGACCTGATCAATCTAAAATATACACAAAACTCTGAATGACCTGATCAATCTAAAATATACACTGCATCTGAAAATGAAATTGAATTCTCCCCAAGATTTTAAAATCGCTCAGAGATCTTTGTATATACCATATTCACATGGTTTACAAGCTAATTGAAGATTGACCGCTTGTTAACCTCTTCTCTTCTAGGTCAGA
This sequence comes from Lymnaea stagnalis, assembly GCA_964033795.1. Lineage (NCBI taxonomy): Eukaryota > Metazoa > Mollusca > Gastropoda > Lymnaeidae > Lymnaea > Lymnaea stagnalis. The sequence continues at coordinate 346,862 of CAXITT010000261.1, read as the reverse complement.
AGGACTTGGCTGTGGCACTCAATGAGACCAGTTAATAATGATTACAAAGAGAATATGTATTTGTCGTTAATAAAAATTAATCTTATTTCCGACTGTTACGCACTGACTTGTATTGGGAGAAATTAATCTCCTATTTTAATTTTAATTGACTCGTTGTAAGCAGTGCCTAACAAAGGACGATACCATAGAATCAACAATATTGAAGATACGACCCAAACAGTTTCTAGTTACAATTAATACGATTTATTATGTCTTAAGATAATTACAAAAGAAAAGAAAAATATAATTACAATCTTCAACTTACAGTGTGGTAGATCTCGTACCGGTACACAGTTAATACAATTAGAAATAATGTGTCAATGAATAATGCGAAATAAACACATATGAGCACACAAATACACAAAGAATAAAACACGCCTCGTAATGTTAAGAAAATCTATCTAAATCTCCGTCCCTCGTCCGTGCCTGTCAATCCCTTATATAGGTGGGTCTACCGACGCCCAAGCCCTGCCTTCGAGCAGCTACATGACATTTCTAGAAAAATCAAAATCATTCTACAAAATACTATTTGGAACAGATTTAATTATTTTTATTCGTTGGCGGCGTAAACAAGAATACATCAAAGACCTAAGCCACACCCCTTTCCTTTGTGAACACAGCGTCTCATGCGGGGTCAATCAGAGGGCACGCACGAGAAATATTATGTAAACAAGCTCTCTATAACACCGACAATCACATTAATGTCGAACACTTAAGTAATTGAACTACTTTCTATTTTGTGTTGTTTCTTCATGTGTCCTATCTGATGAGGAAGGCCCTTATCCAAAACGTTCATCTTGTGTTGTTCTGTCTTTCTATTTCAAGCTTCCACACACCTTGCTCTTCTATTTCTCATTTCGAAACATCTTTTAAACTGAGATTTCTTATATCTAAGACAATTCTGTGATGGCTCATTAGGTACAGCACTGAGAGATGTTATATCTCTGACAATGCTGTGACCGCTCATTGGGTATAGCACTGAGAGATTCATTTTGAAAACAGATTGCACATGTTTGAAACTTAGCAAGAACTATATTAAAATAATAGACCTTCATATTGATGTAAAGTGTAAAGGCCCTTTAATAACAAGGTATTAAAGTTTTTGAACTTTTAAAGTTCCAGAAAATAAACAAATAGAATTAACCGATAAATGCGAACAACAGGAAGTACGTCTTGGGCTTAAAATATAATCAGAGGCGGCACATTTTCGGAACAGTACGATATTTAATCGAATAGTGTAAGCCTCTAGCAAGATTTGCCTTAAATATACGATTCATAAAATATATCGAGCGTAGCGATATTTCATATGTCCACTAGTTGAAATCGTTTCAAGGCACAAATTACTTTCCTTTTTAAAAATGTCATTTTATTTACAGACTCCGCCCCCCCCCCCCCCCCCCCCCCCCCCCCCCCCCCCCAGCTGGAGATGCCCGAAAGAAACAAAGAAACACTGTGAGCGGGTTCTAGGGTAGCCATGTTGTTAACAGCTACTAGACTTGCCATGTTGTTAACAGGTACTAGGGTAGCCATGTTGTTAACATTTACTAGTGTAGACATGTTGTTAACGGTTACTGTGGTAACCATGCTGTGATCGGGTCCTAGGGTAGCCATGTTGTAACATGTACTAGGGTAGCAATGTTGTTAACAGGTACTAGGGTAGCCGTGTTGTTAACATTTACTAGTGTAGACATGTTGTTAACGGTTACTGTGGTAACCAAGCTGTGATCGGGTTCTAGGGTAGCCATGTTGTAACATGTACTAGGGTAGCCATGTTGTTAACAGGTACTAGGGTAGCCGTGTTGTGATCGGGTACTATGGTAGCCGTTTGTTGTAATTGGATACATAGCCCATCTAATAGCTTTACAGTTGACCATAAAAATGCTGTTACATAGTTGGTCTTCTGTACCCCAACCATTAGTCAAGACGCCCCTGTCACGCAGGGATGGTTTTGGGGGTGCCCCCTTCATTAGTCAAGACGCCCCTGTCACGCAGGGATTTATTTATTTATTTATTTAGGCATTTTTATATAGCGCTTATCATAAAGCTCTAAGCGCTTTACAATTATTAAAACATGTGAACTAAGTAAAATAAAAATGAGACACTAGGATAGTAACTACTATTCTATAGAAACAATGAAAATGGCTATAAAAAGAGGACACTTTGACACTTCAGGATTAAACCGAAACAGAAAATTAGGTAGGGCAAGGAGGGTGCATCACAGGTCATAGGCGGACCTAAACAGATGAGTTTTAAGGGACTTTTTGAAAATGGACGAGGTTTCACTATGACGTATATGGAAGGGGAGCTGGTTCCAGAACGTGGGCCCATGGAAGCAGAAGGAGCGTTCACCGATGGTCTTAGTTTTAGTTCTTGGGATTGAGAGGGTTCTACTGTCAATGGAAGAACGTAGTTGTCTTGTGGGGATGTAAGGAAGCAACAGTTCAGAGAGATAGACAGGAAAGTGAGGGTCAGTGAACGAGTTGAAGCAAAGATTGGAAGACTTGTATTTGATGCGAGAGGATATTGGAAGCCAGTGGAGTTGCCGCATGTGTGGTTGAATGTGGTCATGTTTCTTTAATTTAAAAATGAGTCTGCATGCTGAGTTCTGTGCCTTCTGAAGTTTTTCTATGTGGTGTTGAGGAATGCCTGAGAGAAGAATGTTACAGTAGTCAAATTTTGAAAGAATGAGTGAAGAGACGAGAGTTTTTGTGGCATCAAAGGAGAGGAGGTGTCTAATGGTGCTGATTTTTCTAATTTCGTTATATGCTGATCTGCATATATTCGTGACATGTTTGTCCATGGAGAGGGTGTCCGTAAGCGTGACTCCAAGGTTTCTGGCAGAGGGAGAGAGTGTGATGTCAGAGTTGCCAATAGATATAGAAGAAGGAGCGAATGGAGGGAGAGGTTTGTTTTGAGAGTGGATGAGAAGGATTTCCGTTTTATCATCATTTAGCTTCAGTTTGTTGCAAGTCATCCAACGCTTTACATCGTCCACGCACTCCTGTATGCGAAGGATTGTGGCATCAAGTTGATCAGGAAAGCAAGAGTCACTGATTTGAGTGTCATCAGCAAAGGATTGACTGGAAACTGAGTGGTGGCTAATGAGAGATGATAGAGGTTTAGTGTAGAGGATGAAAAGGACCGGCCCAAGGACCGATCCTTGAGGAACTCCAATAGACAGGGCTGAAGGTTTGGAAGAGCGGTTGGAAATAGAGACTTTTTGAGTTCTGTCAGAAAGATATGATTGAAACCAGTTTAAAGCTGAGCCAGTAAGTCCGAAAGAAAGATGAAGGCGGTCAAGAAGAATCTGGTGGTCAATGGTATCAAATGCAGCAGAGAGATCTAACAGAGTGAGAATAGAGAGTTTGCCATCGTCCATCGCGCGCAGGAGGTCACTCATGACTCGGACCAGTGCTGTTTCTGTGCTATGACCAAGTCGGTAGGCGGACTGAGAGGAAGGATAGAGATTGCGAGAATGAAGATAGCCAGAGAGCTGAGAGAGTATGAGTTTTTCTATGATTTTTGAGAGAAAGGAGAGGTTGCTGACGGGGCGGTAATTCTTGAGTGTGTTTGGATCAAGTGAGGGTTTCTTTAGGAGGGGCAGGACAATCGACCGTTTAAAAATGGGAGGGAATATGCCAGAGAGAATCGAAGAATTTATGATGGAGGTGAGTGCTGGGAGGAGGACGTCAAGGCATTCTACAAGCAGTGGGACGGGGATAGGATCGAGGGCACAAGACTTGGGAGCAGACCTGATGATGACTCGCCTCACCTCATCCTCAGTCACAGGCAGAAAACTATCAAATGATTCTGTCTGACTAACGTCCTCCGAGAACGGTGAGGAAGGTGTAGGGGTCGCGCTGTCTAGCTCCTCCCTGATCATTTGCACCCTGGTGATGAAAAAGTCCGCAAAGGCGTCAGGGAGTTGCTCTGGTGCAATGTCGGTAGGGAGGGTGAAATTCTTGCTGTTGCCCAGGAGACGGTTACTAGCGCTGAACAACGCCTTGGTTGATGCACAGGATTCGACCTTTGAGCTCCAGTAGTCATCCTTTGCCCTCTGTACAATCTCTGCCACCGCCTCTTTCGCTGTCCAAAAGATATGTCTGTCGACACTCAGTCCAGTCTTTACCCAGCGTCTTTCAGCGCGTCTTCGCACGAGTTTTGCCAGACGGAGTTGGTCACTAACGCCTGCATACCATGGCGACGAGCGACCAGTCGGGACACGTCGCGCCATGGGAGGGGCGTGCTCGTCCAAAAGTGCTCGGAGGCCATCGTCCAGATGCTGAGCGCTGAGCTCAGCACCTAGCCCTTGAAGCATTGTCTTAATGCCGGCTTTGAAGGCTGCTCTGTCTATAGCGTTTATGTCACGCACGGTCCTGTAGACAGGTGGGTTCTTTGGGGGAACTACGTTGAGTGTAGTGAGCACCACTGCATGGTCAGAGGAGAGCATATGACTCACAGTACAGCTGTCCACCAAGTTGTCGTCATCACGGTACACCACCCAGTCGATGATGTGGCCGCTGCGATAGTAGGTGGGCTGCTTAATGCCCTGGACAAGACTAAACCTTGTGAGGATGTCTAGTACCTTGCTAGTAAGGGGATCAGTAGGGACGTCATAGTGAACGTTAAGGTCGCCCACGATCACACTTGTTCCACGGAGCAGGTTGCAGTAGTCAAGTAGGTCAGGGAGCTCAGAGAGGAAGGTGGAGTTTAGGAGCTTGTTCTTCTTACTGGGCGGAGTGCGGTACAAGCATAACATGTTGACAGTGTGGGGCGTGTTGAGGGTGAACTGAACAAGTTCTAGAGAGGTGTGCTGGAATGGGAATGTGGAGGTGAAAGTCACTGGGAGGTGGCTACGATAAATGACAGCGAGGCCGCCACCTCTCGTAGCACGCGGAAAGGACTTAATATCGAAACCCGGTGGCGTGAGGTCAGCACACTTGGCATCATCCCCTGTTGACCTCAACCAAGTCTCCGTCAGGAACAGCACGTCAACAAATTCGTCCTTTACGAACTCTACTATCTTTGTTCGCTTCGCCCCGCACTTTGAGCCCACGGATTGGCAGTTATAGTGGCCTACTCGTAGTTGGTCTGGAAGCTTCTGGCGGCCGCTGATGACAATGACGTTGCTGCGCCGAATACGTCCGGAGTCAAGTGGGACCCATGGTACGCGCTTTGGACGAACAGGAAGGCGTTCAAACACATCTGTCACCACATGGATATGCATCGATTGCTGCGTCTCAAAAGACCAATTTACTTTCATTGTATCTTTGAGGGCAAACTGAGGAGAAGTGGGTTGATGCATATGGTCAGGTGTTGAGGTGGAAGGAGCTGAGTGACGAGATCTCATCTTCCTTTTTCCCCCGCGAAAACCTCTAGCAGTTTTCTTTTTTATTAATTGAAGTGTTCTACATCGTGCAAGAATTTCACTACTAAGGAGATAGCTATCAGCTAGAAGGTTACGCAGCTGGCGCAGTCTAGTAGATGAATAATGGAGGCAGGACATCTCTTTCAAGTTAAAATCTACTCAAAACAAATAAAACACTTTTATGGTTTGACTCGTCGCCGCACAGCGCTCCACATAGTGTCATTCGGAAACTAATTATCAAGCAATAAAAATTTGTGAGAAAACTCCTGATCATGCGCAAGTGTAGAGACTTCTGAACTATCCAATAAGCGAATCAAAAACCGGAAGCAATACATCGACAGCCTTGACTAATTTATATAAATTAAGAATGGAATAATTCTAATAAACCTAGCAATCCTCGAAGTAAACTACATTTCCACGTCCAGGAGACTTTGAGTAACAAACCTGTCCCAACTATTGAGGAATATTATCTGAAAAACACATTCCAAAAATGAAAAAATGAACAGAGATTTCACTGCTGCCTATCAAGCGCTAGTGAACCGGGATGGCTGGGGGGGGGGTTGCCCCAACCATTAGTCAAGACGCCCCTGTCACGCGGGGATGGCTGGGGGTGCCCAAACCATTAGTCAAGACGCCCCTTCACGCAGGGATGGCTGGGGGTGCCCCAACCACTAGTCAAGACGCCCTTGTCACGCAGGGATGGCTGGGGCGAGTAATTCTGTCATTTATTTTACAAGTGGAAATTATGAATAATTACTTACTAATGTGATTGCATCATCAAACTACAAAGCTCTAACGTGTACATTGTAAATCATTGTAAGCCTGACATTTTTTTTTTTTATAGCTTTGAATTTTGTAACTTAGGATTCGCTTGGGCCATTTTGGCAGCTTGGTCAATTTTTCAGTTTTGTTTTTCTCTCTCCTGCTATTTCCCCGGTTGACCTGCCAGGAACATCACGGGCTCAATCAACACATAATTGATCCGGTACACTTTCTAAACAGATCAAGTTTCCATTTTTAAAACTTCTGTTAAGTGGTTTTTAGAAGGACTGGTGTATTTTGAAAATATGATAATTTATGGTGGAAATATTAAAATGCACGGGAGACTTTTATAGACTTACGTCACTCTAAAAACTCCCGTTATGAACAACTATGTCAATTATAATTATGGAGACAGCTTTAAAATGCATTTACTAAATATACGCAAATGGCTACATAAATTGTACCCAACATTTATTCTTTGCCAGGACAATCATGGACAGGGGGAGAATGGGTGTAAAAAAAAAACCAAGTTATTTTTAAAAATATGTGTCCATAAAACCATTAGTCAGCAGAAATCAGGTATGTAAGAAATCTTAGACGGGTAAATAAATGTCAATAACTAACGGTTTTAATGTGTTATACGACACTTCAGCAAAGTTATAAATACCGGGTACTTTACCTCAGCATCACAACACATAGCACCTTATCATTATTCACAACACATAGCACTTCCTTAGCAACCGAGCACATAGCACCATAGCACTTCCTTAGCAACACAACATATAGCACTTCCTTAGCAACTCACCACATATCATTTCCTCATTATACACAACACATAGCACTTCCTTAGTAACACAGCACACAGCACTTCATCATTACACAATACATGGCACTTACTTAGCAACACAACACATATCACTTCATGAGTGTACGCAACACATAGCACTTCCTTATTATCAACACATATTACTTTCTTACTGTAACAACATATAGTACTTCCTTAGTAACATTGCACACAGCACTTCATCATTACACAATACATAGCACATACTTAGCAACACAACACATATCACTTCATCATTATACGCAACCCATAGCACTTCCTTATTATCACAACAAATATCACTTCCTTACTGTCAAGACTACCACAAATATCAATTACTTATTACCACAACACATATCACTTCCTTACTGTCACAACATATAGTACTTCCTTAGTAACACAGCACACAGCACTTCATCATTACACAATACATAGCACATACTTAGCAACACAACACATATCACTTCATCATTATACACAACACATAGCACTTCCTTATTATTGCAACACATATCACTTCCTTACTGTCAAGACTACCACAAATATCAATTACTTATTACCACAACACATATCACTTCCTTAATATCACAAAATATAGTACTTCCTTAGTAACACAGCACACAGCACTTCATCATTACACAATACATAGCACATACTTAGCAACACAACACATATCACTTCATCATTATACGCAACACATAGCACTTCCTTATTATCACAACACATATCACTTCCTTATTGTCAAGACTACCACAAATATCAATTAATTATTACCACAACACATATCACTTCCTTACTGTCACAACATATAGTACTTCCTTAGTAACACAGCACACAGCACTTCATCATTACACAATACATAGCACATACTTAGCAACACAACACATATCACTTCATCATTATACACAACACATAGCACTTCCTTATTATTGCAACACATATCACTTCCTTACTGTCAAGACTACCACAAATATCAATTACTTATTACCACAACACATATCACTTCCTTATTGTCCATACTACCACAAATATCAATTACTTATTATCACAACACATATCACTTCCTTATTGTCAAGACTACCACAAATATCAATTACTTATTACCACAACTTATATCACTTCCTTATTGTCAAGACTACCACAAATATCAATTACTTATTACCACAACACATATCACTTCCTTATTGTCAAGACTACCACAAATATCAATTACTTATTACCACAACTTATATCACTTCCTTATTGTCAAGACTACCACAAATATCAATTACTTATTATCACAACACATATCACGTCCTTATTGTCAAGACTACCACAAATATCAATTACTTATTACCACAACACATATCACTTCCTTATTGTCAAGACTACCACAAATATCAATTACTTATTACCACAACACATATCACTTCCTTATGGTCAAGACTACCACAAATATCAATTACTTATTACCACAACACATATCCCTTCCTTATTGTCAAGACTACCACAAATATCAATTACTTATTACCACAACACATATCACTTCCTTATTGTCAAGACTACCACAAATATCAATTACTTATTACCACAACACATATCACTTCCTTATTGTCAAGACTACCACAAATATCAATTACTTATTATCACAACACATATCACTTCCTTATTGTCAAGACTACCACAAATATCAATTACTTATTACCACAACACATATCACTTCCTTATTGGCACGACTACCACAAATATCAATTGCTTATTATCACAACACATATCACTTCCTTATTGTCAAGACTACCACAAATATCAATTACTTATTACCACAACACATATCACTTCCTTATTGGCACGACTACCACAAATATCAATTACTTATTACCACTCACAACACATATCACTTCCTTATTGTCAAGACTACCACAAATATCAATTACTTATTACCACAACACATATCACTTCCTTATTGGCACGACTACCACAAATATCAATTACTTATTACCACAACACATATCACTTCCTTATTGGCACGACTACCACAAATATCAATTACTTATTACCACAACACATATCACTTCCTTATTGGCACGACTACCACAAATATCAATTACTTATTACCACAACACATATCACTTCCTTATTGGCACGACTACCACAAATATCAATTACTTATTACCACAACACATATCACTTCCTTATTGGCACGACTACCACAAATATCAATTACTTATTACCACAACACATATCACTTCCTTATTGGCACGACTACCACAAATATCAATTACTTATTACCACAACACATATCACTTCCTTATTGTCAAGACTACCACAAATATCAATTACTTATTACCACAACACATATCACTTCCTTATTGGCACGACTACCACAAATATCAATTACTTATTACCACAACACATATCACTTCCTTATTGTCAAGACTACCACAAATATCAATTACTTATTACCACAACACATATCACTTCCTTATTGTCAAGACTACCACAAATATCAATTACTTATTACCACAACACATATCACTTCCTTATTGTCAAGACTACCCCAAATATCAATTATTTATTACCACAACACATATCACTTCCTTATTGTCAAGACTACCACAAATATCAATTACTTATTACCACAACACATATCACTTCCTTATTGTCAAGACTACCACAAATATCAATTACTTATTACCACAACACATATCACTTCCTTATTTTCAAGACTACCACAAATATCAATTACTTATTACCACAACACATATCACTTCCTTATTGTCAAGACTACCACAAATATCAATTACTTATTATCACCACACATATCACTTCCTTATTGTCAAGACTACCACAAATATCAATTACTTATTACCACAACACATATCACTTCCTTATTGTCAAGACTACCACAAATATCAATTACTTATTACCACCACACATATCGCTTCCTTATTGTCAAGACTACCACAAATATCAATTACTTATTACCACAACACATATCACTTCCTCGGCATCACAGCACATAAACCCCATCATTTCTATAGTTTATGCACGACCTAAGTAGTGTTATAAATTGCACTGCTTGTGTATTGCTATTACACGACATTACCTCATCATATCTCTGCATTGCAACCAACCCAGTATTAATTACATAAGCCCCCCATCGTTATCCATATCAAAAAGTCGGTGGTTGGGTTTCGCTGGAAGTGGCCTTGGAGATTTTTAAAAAAAATAATAGAGAACCCCTTGTTTCCCAGGCAGAAGATTGTCCTAACCAAATAGCTACCTAAATCTAAATGCATGATACATATTGGCGCTAAAGGCATCTCCGGAGTGGAAAGAATTCTCATCGAGCACATTATACCATCTACGGGACTGGCATTTGAAAGTTCTCAAACTGTTAGTTTAAATGAGCACATTATACCATCTACGGGACTGGCATTTGAAAGTTCTCAAACTGTTAGTTTAAATGAGCACATTATACCATCTACGGGACTGGCATTTGAAAGTTCTCAAACTGTTTTTTTAAATGAGCACATTATACCCTCCACGGGACTGAAAAATGAAAGTTCTCAAACTGTAAGTTTAAGTGGCTCGAAATGTTCCCATCAGAATAGTGCCTATCTGATCCGCAAGGTCAATGACCCATATCACTGATAACATTATCAGAGCCAGCCCAGTAAACGTGGGCAAGTGGGTATGACCTGGCCAGATCGTTTGAGACATTGACATCGTATGTACAGTATGAGACTAGCACTGACATCACGTGTACAGTATGAAAATGGTGCTGACAATCACGTGTACAGTATGAAACTAGTACTGATATCACATGCACAGTATCAAACTAGTACTGACATCACGTGTACAGTATGAAACTAGTACAATCATCATAAGTACAGTATGAGATTTACAGCCATCACGTGTATAAAAAGAGACCAGATCATTCATCACAGACTTTACACAACTATCTCAATGATTTACAAATATATCTCAATTATTTACACAACTATCTTAATGATTTACACACACACCTATCTCAATGATTTACAAAGAAATTAGGAAATAATTTACCATTCATTAATACAAAAAATATTAATGGCTTAATAGGATTAATAGGATTTGACAAAACTTAACAAAAAATAAAAAGAATTAAAAATTAAAATTGAATTAGAAATAATAAAGTCAGAATAGGGATTCCATTGTGCAACTACCGTTTATTGGAATAAAATCAGTCAATGTTACTTCCATGTAATAATAGCATGTATTGGTTTTCTATAATGACGTAGGGTTATTTAAAGCTATTCAAATTTTAAGACCTCTTGTGTGAATCATTCCTCTGGGTTTGTTTAAGACCATCACCCAGATGACCTCTGCCTAGATCAACTTAGCTCAGATAACCGTTTCCCACATGATACTTCGCTGAAAGGACATCCAGGTGACCCTGCCCAGATGACCCTGCCCAGGTGACACACAGTTGACCCTGCCCAGATGACACCCAGATGACCATCGTCCAAATGACCCTGTCCAGATGACCCTCGTCCAGATGATCCTCACCCAGATGATAGTCACCAAGATGACCCTCGTCCAGATGATCCTCACCCAGATGACAGTCGCCAAGATGACCCTCGTCCAGATGATCCTCACCCAGATGACAGTCACCAAGATGACCCTCGTCCAGATGATCCTCACCCAGGTGACAGTCGCCAAGATGACGCCCCGTCCATGATTGTCACCCCGATGCCCGTCATCCAGATGACCTTCGTCCAGATGAACATCGCACAGATGACCCTTGACCCGATGAAATTTGCGCAGATGAGCCTCGCACGGATGATTTTGTCTCTGATTTGTCCCAGAAGTCCCTGACCAGATGTCTCTTTCCCAGATTGCCGTCGCCTATGTGATCCTCCCCAAGGTAACCATGGTTCAATGATCGTCGTCCAGATGGCCGTCGACTAGATGACCCTGACCGAGATAGCCCTCGCCAAGATGACTCTAAAATCTAAATGACCCCTTACATTATTGGCACCGTGTCCATTGGATTATACGGTCCCTACTACCGTATAACTAATTTACTAGACCAAAAGAACAATACTATTTGGATGATACGGTCCTTACTACCGTACTAATTTACTGGATGAAAAGAACAATACTATTTGGATGATACGGTCCTTACTACCGTACTAATTTACCAGACGAAAAGAACAATACTATTTGGATGATACGGTCCTTACTACCGTACTAATTTACCTGACGAAAAGAACAATACTATTTGGATGATACGGTCCTTACTACCGTACTAATTTACTAGACGAAAAGAACAATAATATTAGAGTTCCCGGGGAAATGATCCACTATAATACGACTTTTTTTTAAAAAAAGGGGATGTTCTCTCATTCCGGTTCTCATGCGCCTGTTTCTCTCACTACGTCCCTGGTTTTGGGCACTTATTATTTTTAAGACAACACTATTTATAATGACTTCTTTGTTAAGCGATTCGGCTGTCAATGCATCAGTAACTTAATATGAGTTGGACTCGGTCAAGGAAATGATCTCTGCACTGCATTAATGTCACAAGTCCACAGATAAGTGGAGACGAACGCCCAGTTCACACGATCAAATTTTCGTCCAATGTTCGATCATACCTTTGGTGATGGTTTTTTGTATGAAACCTTGTCGCAAATTTTAAACAATTACTATTTGATAAAATTCTCATTTTTATCCACACACAAAAAGAAAGAAACCACGTACAAAATAGTGCGAACATTAAAAATTGGACGCAAATTTGAAGCGACCATTTGTCGCTGGGGTTCTTTCAAATATAGATTATTACGACCTTCGGTAGATAATTGAAATGTCTACATAACGAAAGTAGACGATATTTCCATTAAATATATCATTAAATAATTTCCACTTTTCCTCCCAGGTGGTTGGCAGGTTGGCTTTGTTGACGTTTGTTCAGTTTTGTTGAGGTTTATTTCTTCAACTTTTTTACCATCTTTTTCCAACAACATGAACAATTTATCGGACTTCATGTTGTGTTCAGGGTTAAATGTTTTTGTTGTTTATTTTAAATGTGTTTGTTGTTTGTTACATGTGTTGTTTTTTTTAATTTTAATTATTTAGGTTTAGTGTATTTGTGCTTAAGGTTTTCAGATATTTGTGTACATGATGCTAGATAGCAGTGGCATAGCTAGGGTTGGTGTCACCCGGTGCGGTAAACTCTTCTTGTTAAAATAAGTCCACATTATAACAATGACAATAACAAAAACACATAAATCGAAGGTCATTGAGGTCAATGTATTTAAAAACTGTAACATTTTTAAGTTAGAGATATTTTTACATTAAATTTACTTTATTTTAACTTTTCCTTTCATTGTCTTCAAATCTGCAAACCTGCCAATGACTTGATCAAAATCAGGGTCTTTCACTGTATCACTTTCAATTGATCGCAGAGCCACATCAGAAAGCCTAGACTATCCCATGTTGGATCATAAATATTTCTTGATAAGCCTTAGTTTTGAAAAGCTCCGCTCACATGAAGCCACATAAACACATTTCTTAAGAAAAATTTAAGTCTTAGCGAAAGTATTGGAAGAGAGTATAGCCAGGAACGAATTTGAATGTTGTTTCTTTAACATAAACAGGAAACAATCTGCAGCAAAAAACATGCAATTTCTGACTGACGAGTGAATAAACCATCCACGACCGCGGTATTTTCTCTCCAGTATTTTGCATCGTCCCGTAGATCCATTGCTTTTTTAGTTGGCGAACACCTCGTTTAGATTTCACACTTTGCCTTGTCACTTGGCTGAGTAGTACGTCCTTGTCACTTCGCTGAGTAGTACGTCCTTGTCACTTCGCTGAGCAGTACGTCCTTGTCACTTGGCTGAGTAGTACGTCCTTGTCACTTCGCTGAGTAGTACGTCCTTGTCACTTCGCTGAGTAGTACGTCCTTGTCACTTGGCTGAGTAGTACGTCCTTGTCACTTGGCTGAGTAGTACGTCCTTGTCACTTCGCTGAGTAGTACGTCCTTGTCACTTGGCTGAGTAGTACGTCCTTGTTCTGAAACGAGCTACTCCATATTTTAAGATTTTCAGACCGAAAATAATCTGAACTGTTACATTCCAGAGAGAATCATCTGATAAAATGTGCCAGTTTTTGTAATTAACCTTTACACTTACAGTTTATGGGTTTGAATCAACATAATCAGCAGACATTTCTGTTTCCAAACCCACCATGTCTTTTACTTGTGTTTTCGTCTCAATCGTTCCATTTCCTCCACTATTTGCTTTTCTATAGAATGCCTGCTGCTGGTATCGTGAGAATCAGTTTCAATGGTAGGCTGAGGAACGTCTTTTGATGAACCCTGACCCTGGTCACATTTGCTTTCTTGATATCGAAGCATGTATTCTGGTAGTGATTTTAGTGAGTTGCTTATTTTAAATTATTTTCATATTTGCTTTTCACTGCTAACAGCCACTTGGTCGTTTAGATTTGTGCCGGCCGTGGGCCGTGGGGCATGGTATAATAATCTTGAACAATAAAAATGCTTTAATTGTGTCATGTTCGAGACAACAAACACAATAATTACTGACGACAGTTCAAAGACAACAGTCAGATCACTGTCCAAAATACAACAGAGAAAGGTAATAGGTAAAACCCAGCCGTCGAAATATAAAAATCGTGCTCAAATGTTAAGGGGCGTTGCTAGTGACGAATGGGGGAAAATAGTAATTTTTTAGTATTTCTGGGTTTCAATATATAATATTATATATGTCTTTAAAAAAAAAAAAAACTTTCTTTATTTAAATTAAAATAAATAAGAATGAACCATTAAAAGATAAAAAATTGTGTAAAATAATATATTGTTTAACCCTATAAATGTGTACAAATTCATTTTAAATGTTTTTAATTGTTACCGATTCTTATAGGCCTACTTAGATTCGCCCGACAACACAGTATTTGATATCAATGGAAAGCCCTATTTCTCAGAATTTAGATACGGAAGTTACTGAACGCTTTGAAACGGCGTGGAATAATGACTGTCTTTCGGACCAAAACATAGGGTCATCTCATTTATGACGCATCAACCTTGAACGTTGAATCAAGCACGCATTTGGATTGGTTACATTTATTGTGAAAAATGTATTAGTGATCGGTTATCCTTTTATGAATCTCGGTAAGACCGAGCTGTGTGTGCTCTGTAAATATGCAATTTTTCAATCGGGTGTCACCCCTAAAATGGTGTCACCCGGTGCGGTCCGCACCCCTTCACTACGCCACTGCTAGACAGCATTGGTATACATGAAGTTAGACAGCCTTGGAATATACGAGTGCATTTGTTGGTAGGGGCGGCAAAATATCATGGCTCACCCCGGGCGGCACTTGCCCTAGATTTGCCACTGGAACCATGCTCCAATTACATGATTATACAAGGGTGTTCATGTGCCAAACTACATTTGTATTATTTAGTGTTTTTTTACTCCATAAATCAACCACCCAAGTCACATCAACAAATATTTTAAAAAAAACGAATAAAGTTTCATAAAGAATTCAATTCAAATTCGCTATCTCCATAGAATGCTCATCAATGCACAGTCGTACTTTGAGTAATACATTTTAAGAGATGTAAATTATTTTCTATTTTTCAGTGCGTTTCATCTCGTCTTTGATAGAAAGTATTTTTTTTTTCATTATATGTATTCTGTAAGTATTTTTATGGTTTCATTAATAAGGGGCTGTAAAATCAACGACTATCCTGGACATCACAAACTCTAGCTATTTCATCCCTACTAATTTAAAATTGTATTTATTATATCTTTATTTGGGTATGGCCATAAATGATAGGGTGAAAAGAGATTGTCATATTGTGTTAAAGCGTTCAGTTAATTTATTGATTGTAGACGGTAACTGCATGTAGCAGCGTGGTTGCTAAAGTATTCGAGTACCGATTTAAATTAGTCGACTAGAAATTTATTTTATGAACAAGTATTCCTTACGTCAACGAATTTTAGCACCTTCGTAGGTTCTCAGCTTTTAAAAGTCATGTTAATAAAATACTTAATGCAATTATATATGTATAAAATATTTTACATTTCTGTCTTAAATTTATCTGTAGATAAAAAACGAATATCTTGTCCTCAAATAAATATATTGATATAAAAATGTTTTAGTAAAAACTATTATATTAATGTATATTGTTTTTATTTTTAAAAAAATCTTTGACATATCAAACTTGATGGAGCTTTTGGTTCATTTTTATTATCTTAGAATTCTAAATTAAGAATTTATTTGATTTAACTTGAGATATTATTTTCTTAAAATTGTGCATAGCTTAAGTTTTGAGGTAGGACTTGTTTAACTAAGGTTAATTTTAAAAGACGTAAAATTAAAATATCATTTTCCAAATTACAAATAAATTTGTGAATTTGCATTGTAAAAAGTTATTATAACAATCTTTCAGTTATAATTAATATTTCTGTTGAAACGTAACATAAAATGCTCACATCAGTAAGCATTTCCTAAGATATCTTTTCAAGCCTTTGATTAATACAAAGTGTATTATTAGTAAAATGTATCTATTAATGAACATTTTTCATTTGGTTAAATGTATGCGTTTTAAATTAGTAGACGCAGTGTGTATTCGTGTAAATAATAATCGGAAATTATTGATGTGAAATGATTTCGACTACCAAGCACGCCATGTCCGTGACGTAGGAATCACGCGATTTCATTGGTTATCTTACATGAGCCCACATTCACATCTGACGACTTTTTAATCGCATGAGGACAGTCACTAAAGTTTACAAACTAATCGTCTTATTAGAAGCGGACGTTTCACCTGAATGATGTAAGATATATATGTTAAGTGTATTAAAAGCTAATCAAAGCACGAAAATTTCAACTTAAAAAAGCCCTATGTTGTAATTTTTTCAATTCAACTGCGATACCGGATACCGGCACACCATCTTTCGACTAATATCAATGAATGATAAAGCTAAGGCCTTAAAAATCCTTAAGACAAGTCTTAAGTTTAAGTAAGGGCTTAAATGAATTTCCCTATAGTATAGGATACAGTGTAGACAGTACGCTCTTGTTATTCTTGTAGTTGCTACTCACCAAACAGAAGCATTCGCTTACTGCAAAGGTACAGTTATTATCAACACTTTATTAGTTAAATTTATATCAGAGTGTAGGCCTATGCCTATACTATCTATGTAAGTATGTTAGCTATGTTTCAGACATTGTCATGTGTATTACTAGTATAAATATTGAGTATAAGTATGTACTTATATTTTTGTAGGCAATTAATACTATTATTGCTGGTTCTATCACATTGGGAGGCCAATAGAATTTAGGGTATTATAAAGTACACAATGCAGCTGAGTAAGCCTAAGGCCGCAAAGGTTTGATTCTGTTTTTACCAGATGACACATGCTGTAGTCTACTGGTTTTTTAAAATATTGACTTGGTTAGGCTGTGAGCGTGAGAGGTAACATTTTTAGTCTTATAAAAAAATAACTTTCAAAGTTAGTGTAGTTTAAGGTTAAATTTAAAAAATTAAAAAACGATCACTCATCAAATGGCACAATAAATTATATAATAATATGTAAAAATTGGCATATATTGCATAAAAATAACTATTGGTAGCCCTTATAAGTATTATTTATTTCAAAAGAAAAAGAAGAAGAAGAATGCCTCACATCACAGACAAGAGTTCTCTCTAGCATAGTGTAGGGTGTAGGCAGGCTAACCACAAATAGATCTAAGTTATTCGAAGTGTCTACATGTCCAGCTCGCCGGACACATAGTGCGGGAGATATAGGTCCGGCGGGCATGTCACGTGACCGCCGGACAACTAGCAGGCGTTATTATTCCGGCAGGTCATGTGGTCGAAGGCAAAATAGTTGCATTGCATTTGATATTCCGATCCCCAGATAATAAATAAATGCTGAACATGTGAATATATTATAATATTCAAATGCTCTGAGTTAAAGTGTTTGACTTTGAATCTTAAATTAGTCGGCCTATATACTAATTAGTAGTACAAGAACTTGTAAAGCGCTACCTTGAAGCCTAAAGTTAAAATATGAACCAAATAAAATAAGACCAGTAGACTTCAATAGGCCTATGCCTATGTCAATAAAATAAAGTTGTATTTCAGGATTATTGTTTAGTATTGCATAACAAGTAGGCTAGGCTGCAGTATATCGGCCTTATATTAAGATGTAGGGTATATTTTTTTATGAGCCATCGGCCTCCCTGCCTTAAACTTTATTATTTTATTTATCACCCTCAGTATAATTTTTTTAGCATTTGTATTTTTTATTACCGTTATTCTCTCTCCCTCTTAACATTGTTTCCTTCTAGAATGAATTATTGCTTAACCCCACTTTGTTTGGTAAGATACCCAAGTATTTTTTTATATTGTTTGTTTGCAAGATACTCAATTCTTCCGACGTCAGGTGACTTGGTCGCCGCACAAATAGTGCGCGAGATACACATCCGTCGCGCCGGACTTGTAGACACTGCCTAAGTTATTTTTGGAAATCCATGAACATTTTTTAAAAAGTCGTCAGCTTAGCCTACAGTAATTTATGCACTATTATATGGGGCTAAATGTCTACATCTGCCCTAAACTAATTAAATTAGCCTATAGGACCTACTTGAGTTTTCAAAGATATATAATATAGTATATGGATATTTTGTTAGGCCTAATATTGCCGTGCCTTAACTAATCGATCAGGCTTCTCACTTAGATTAGGCACTTAAGTAACGATCAGAAAAACCTGAAAAAATTGTGGCCTATTTAATCATATTAAGTCTCATTTTAATTGTTTAAATAATGTAAATATAAAAAAAAGATTCAGTTTACCTTTGATGTTGAATTAATTGAAATAGATAAGTAAACGAAGTGGTTATGCGCAGCCGACTGCGTATAACCCTGAGAGTTATACGCAGTCGGCAAGTCACGTGACGTCTATATTCTTCCTGTGTTACAGTATCAATCAATAAGGGTGCCTCGTTATTGGGGTGACTGGGTGGTCGAATGGTACAAACTGACCAAACCTCAAGATGGTGGTCTTGAGTTCAATTCCAGCCAACGACAAGCCATGAATTCGCGTTTGTTGCTATGTTTGTTCTCGAGGATGAAGCAAAATCAACTAGGCTTATTGTTTTACTTTTGTTTTGGCTAAAAAATGTTAAAACATGAGAAGAATTATTAACTTGACCAATGTAATGTTAATAATGTTATTCTTATAATTATCAGATATATTTTTGTGGTAACATATATTTTGTGTTGTTAACTAATTTTGTGGCAGATAAAATCATGTTTCTCTGGTACAGTAATAAATATAATCATAGGTTGAGAGTAGCAGTAAAAAAAATCGCTGTAGGGGCAGGGGTTCTGTAGAGGGAGCACTGTAAGTGTAAGTAATACTTTCACACAGTTATAGTTTTGCATGGAAGCTGAAAACTGTTATATTTAGGTCATCAAAAAAAAGAAGAACATAAATGATATAATTTTTTTAAAAATAAATAGAATGTATTTCTTGAATTAGTCAGTAAAACCAACCACATGGTCATAGCAACATATAAAAACCTAATCAATCAAAATACATAACTAGACTTAGACCGCGTTAGGCTTAGACTCTAAGAAATGTAGACTTTGACTTATACTTATAATTATAATATATAAGATACAAGCAATAATACTAATAGCACTAATACTAGTAACATTGCTATCAACAATTTCAATATTAATTAAAATTAATTCAATTAAAACTTTACGTTAAACACATTAAAAGTTATAGTTCTAACAACCCATCATGCAACTAATTACACATAATACTTTTTTTTTTAATTGCCAAACAAGCGATTGATAACCTTATTTGGCTAAATTCCTAGCCGACTGCGTATAACCCTCAGAGTTATGCGCAGTCGACTGCGTATAACTCTCAGGGTTATGCGCAGCCGACTGTGTATAACGCTTCCCATAAGTAAATGTATAAATCTAAGTCACTCCAGTTCAATATTTTTCAAGTTATTTAGCAATAGAATACTAAACAAAAAGAAAATATTTTAAACATGACATCTGTTCCTTGTGCAATTTCAAAACTTGTGCATGGATCCGCCAAACTTAAAAGTTTGGAAAATGCTGCTTGAGAATACATGTCTTTAATAGGCCTAGCCTAATCCATACATTATATAGACAACATAATTTTGGTCTGTTGCAACCCCTATTCCCATCCAAAGACTGACTGTAGAATACTTAGATGAAAAGGCCCTACACTTATAGGCCTACTTGTCACTCTAGGATTTTTATTAAAAATATTTTTATATCATTCTATATGAAATTAATGATATTTTATTAATTATGTTTGTTTTACGCCTTTAAAAAAAATATAATTATGTCAAGTGTGAGCCTAAGTCAAGTAATGTATCTTAACATGAGTGCCATTTTAACAGTGCCCTAGTTATATATCTTACACATCAAGCACATTTACACTTGACTACTCAAAATACTCATTATAGCAACAGTTATTACTACTTACTAGGCGTAGTAAAAAAATAACTTGTTTTGATACCCATCAAGACTCATATTTACTTAAGACAATTAGACTTAAGCAGATGTTCAGTTCTTGTTTCAAATCCAAATTTGAAGTTGAGAATAGACCTTGAGATGATTTTGCATTTTTTAAACAAAAAAAGTCTTCTTACTTATATCCTGCATTACTATAAAGCTTACTCCGTAAATGTAATAAAAATGGAATAAAAACTTTATAAATTCGACCTGTGTACTGTTTTAATTTTTCTCCTTTAGTAAATATAATTGAACGATAAGCAAGTATAAGTAGAGTAGGCTACTTAATTTAACCACTTTGTTATGCATTTATATTCATTATTGTTATTTAATCTGATAACCAGAGTTTAACCATAAAATAGGGTAACAGGATTTTTTTTCCTCCTTTATTTTATGATTGCAAATTTGAAATTTATAAAATATGATTATGACCATGTCTTACTATTAGTTTTAGAGACCCATGATTTACACAATGACCATGAACTGTTATCAAGTAGGCCTAGTAAAAAGTGGCCCATTATTGTTTTATAAGCATGTCTATGATCTCTTCTGCTCAAATTTTATCAGTGACGTGAGTTGAAATTGGATATCAAATTTGTGGACTTTATTTTTGTTGACAACCTATTATCTAGCTATCCTAAAGTGAGTTTTATCATATTTTATGGGCCAATGATCAGTAGGTTAAATGTAAGTTATCAGGCAAGAGTTAATGTTTGTCCTTAGTTTATAACGGCTACCATAGTTCTTTTTATGGATTTTTGTTTTGAAATAATGATTGGCATTGCTTATACAGATAATAAGCCTTTACCTACAGTATCTTTTAATTTAAAATTTCACAGATTCAACTATTCTGACACCAAGCTAAAAAATGCCAGGTAGAATTACTTTAAAAGACTCCATATGTAATGGTGGAGCACATGGTGATGGCCCACATAACAGAGTTGGTCCAAATCTCCCAGAATTTGTTTACAATGGAGAAGTTGCGATCAGTGGCATATCTGGTCGTTTGCCAGAATCTGACAATATGGCAGAGTTTCGTGATCATTTAATGAAAAAGGAAGACATGGTCACTGCTGATAACAGGAGATGGGAAATAGGTAATTGGTTATTTGACTAAGTTTTCTGTGTTAAAAATAAAAAGGCTGTGTCACAAAGACTTGGAAATCCACTGGCATAACATTTAGAATTTGGGTGATCTTGCTTATTTATAAAAAATGTAATTCAGTACTGTGGTTGCTATTTTTAGGAGGGTGAGTGGACATTATTATAAATTAAAAAGCTTTGAAATGTTGCTGCTGGTAAATATGCTTCATCATTTTTCCCGAATTAGGAAATATGTTTATTTTGAGTATATTATATTTTATAAAACATGTTTATATGGGAAGTTCTATTTTGTAGAGTTAGATTTTGTTGAATAAGAAAGCACTTGAAAGTTGCCTTGGAAATACAGAACTATTCTAACTTTGTTATCTTTTTGCCAAACTGTATTAATCCTGAACATTTTCTTGTGATCTCAGGTCTCCATGGTAATCCTCCAAGAAATGGAAAATTAAAAGAAATCAGGCATTTTGATGCTGC
Organism: Lymnaea stagnalis; assembly: GCA_964033795.1. Taxonomy (NCBI): domain Eukaryota; kingdom Metazoa; phylum Mollusca; class Gastropoda; family Lymnaeidae; genus Lymnaea; species Lymnaea stagnalis. The sequence continues at coordinate 324,731 of CAXITT010000261.1, read as the reverse complement.
ATTTTTTGGTGTTCATCCAAAACAAGCAGATTGCATGGATCCTCAACTAAGACTTCTACTTGAAGTAGCATATGAAGCTATTGTTGATGCAGGTTAGTCAAAGATAAACAATTTAAAGGAAATTGAAATTTCACAATATTATGTTATACCGAGTAGATGCTTCCCAATCAGGGGTGGACTGGGCCGCCGGGACACCGGGAAGATTCCCGATGGGCCGCTAGGACCGGTGATATAATAAAAATAAAAGTCATGAAGATACGGCCGCTTTTTGTTTTTTTCCCGGGCCGCTTGAACTCCCCAGTCCACCCCTGTTCCTAATCTTTTGGAACATTTTTTTTTTTTTTTCTGTAAGCGGGGGTTGGAGCCAGAAATTAATTTCTTCGCCGCTTTTGACATTATGTCAACTTACTGTGAATTGTGCGGGGAGAAAGGTAAAGGTTTAGCTAATCATTCATTAATAATTTAGTTTAACATATTTCTTTGCATTGAAACAGATAGTTTAAATATTTAAATAAGTTTAATATTTGTTTTGATATAAAATTTGTTAAATCATTATTTCCATAAGGACAAACAATAGAGAGTGTTCGTGGAACAAAGACTGGTGTATATGTTGGGGTGAGTCAGTCAGATGCATCCGATGCTTGGTCTGCTGATGCAGAGACATTAATAGGATACACAATGCCAGGATGCTGCAGAGCAATGTTTGCTAATAGAATCTCATTTTTCTTTGATTTAAAAGGTAAATTAATTTGTTTTAATTTAGTTAATTAGATAAGATTCATATTAATATAAATTGATATTTTTAGAGGTAGTGATAATGTGTGTAATTGTAAAATTTTCTTTTACTAGGTCCCAGCTATGCAGTGGATACTGCCTGCTCATCTAGCATGATGTGCTTAGATCAGGCTTTGCACAGCATTCGTATGGGTATTATTGATGCAGCTATAGTTGCTGGTAGCAATTTGTGTCTGAAACCAAACACTTCTCTGCAATTTGTGCGAATGGGAATGACATCACCAGACGGGGCATGCAAAACATTTGATGCTTCTGGTAATTGCTTATATTTAATATTTAAAATTGGTGCTTTTTTATTTTTAAAACTCCTAATACAAAGATAATTTTGAAGTCTGATGGATTTTTTAGTGTCTGTAATAACATAAACTTTTGTTTCAGGGGATGGTTATTGTCGTAGTGAAGCTGTTATGGCTATTTATCTTCAAAAAACATCTGACTGCAAACGTATCTATGCCACCGTTGTTCATTCAAAGTCCAATTCTGATGGTTACAAGGAACAAGGTAACCTTTCAATATGGTGTTAACAAATGAAAGGGTGTCCCATAACAAGGATACTTAAATTGTATTTATTTAACCTTGGTTATGTCTATATTTTAAATTCATCCTATCCTCCATAGATGTTTTAAATTCTTTAAGAAACTTGGCAATCTTTGAAACAGTTTATAAGGATGCTTTGCATATTATTTCAGGAATCACATTCCCTTCTGGTATTATGCAAAAGCAGTTGATTGATGAAGTATATCATGAAATAGGTGTTAACCCTGTAGATGTAAGTAGAATACAGTACTTAAACTTACTTTCTTTATAAAATTAAATTTGATAATTCACTTTCCGCTTGTGTAGATTTACCTTTTGGGCATATACTTTATTTCTGCTGTTTCATAGGTGACATATGTTGAAGCCCATGGTACTGGCACAAAGGTTGGTGACCCACAAGAAACAAATTCAATAGTGGATGTGTTCTGTAAGGGAAGAAAAGCCCCCCTTCTGATTGGTTCAACTAAATCAAATATGGGTCATCCTGAGGCAGCTTCTGGTAAGCTAAAGGTTAAAATTAATAACTACTGATTTTGCATATCTGAAAATTTAATGGTGAACATTCAATAATTTTTTAAAAGGGTGCTATTATTAGTGACACACATACATATCTAAAAAACCCAATAAATGGCAGAAAGGTAATTAGAATTCAGAGTGATGCATTTAAAAGTTTCCAAAAAGTTAGTAATTGTGCTAAGATTAAAATTGACTTGACATCTTATCACATATTTTTGTATTGGTCATCACATAACTTTCTATGTATTAGATGGTTAACAAGAATCTTTCATCAGATAACTACTCTTTGTATTGAAGTGTTAACTGATATCTGTGTTTATGGATAATGCATTTAAAAAGTGTGCCAAATACCAATTGGACATGTTTACAAAATCTAACTTTATTTTATTATGGATTCATTTCCATTAGTTTGGTACCTAAAATTGCTTAAAGTATCCAGTAGGAACCAACATTTAATGACCATTATTTTTAAATTTATGTGTGTGTATATCATTAGAATTTACAGCTATCTTCCTTTTTTACTCTGACAAAAAAAATGTGTTTTCCGACCACATCCTTCATTGAAAAAACATTTGTCCACAGGTCTTTCATCCATTGCAAAGATTTTAATTGCTTATGAAGAAAGAGTGATACCTCCAAATCTTCATTTCAAGAATCCAAATCCAGAGATTCCTGGACTGAGTGATGGTAGTTTACAAGTTGTGACTGAATGTACCCGTTGGAATGGCGGCTATGTTGCCATGAACTCATTTGGCTTCGGTGGATCAAATGTTCATGCTTTATACAGGTAAGTTTCATTTGTTAGTTGTAGTCATCATATGTTGAGAATGTTTTTTTTAAAAATAATGTGCTTTATTTATACATTTTCCCCTGTAATCTTATAGCTATCATTACAATTTACTAGATCTCATGATAAAGAGCTGCTGGAGCCACATATTGCCAGTGAGAAACCTAGACTGTTTACATGCAATGCACGTACCGAGGCAGGTGTGAAAGCTGTGTTAACAGAGGCCAAGAAAAATGCAAAAAGTGTAGAATTTCAAGCATTGATCCAAGAATCTTCTAACATGTCCACAAGTCAAATGCCATACAGGGGCTACACTGTTCTTAATGCTTCAGCGGATTTAGAGGAAATCCAGGTATATATTTTCTTCATTACATTCTATATTTGTATATTTTGTTAACTAATTTGGATTTTTGTTTAAGTGACTACCAATTTTTAATTACCTTTATCATGTTTATCTTTTTTCTGCTTGTTAGAAATGCTCTCCAGAACCAAGGCCTGTTTGGTTTGTGTTTACTGGCATGGGGACACAGTGGCATGGTATGGGACGTAAGATGATGGAACTTGACATTTTCAGGGAATCTATTCAGAGATCCACTCAGATCCTCAGCAGATATGATATCAATCTTTATGACCTCATTATGAATGGAGATGAAAGCACTTTCGAGAAAACTATTCCATCTTTCATTGGCATAGCATCAATTCAGGTATATACTTTTAATGGGAAATTATTTTTAACTTATTTGTTTTCAATTTAAATAAAATAAAACACATTTATTTGTAACATATGGAAAGTAACTTTAAATTATTTTTTTCTCTATATATACATATATAGGTTGCTCTTGTTGATTTGCTGTTGGCACTTGATATCAGACCAGATGGTATCGTTGGACATTCTGTGGGAGAACTGGGTTGTGCCTATGCTGATGGTTCTCTAACCGCTGAAGAAACTGTACTAGCAGCTTATTGGAGAGGTCGCTGTATATCTGAGGCCAATCTGCCAGCAGGAAAAATGGCAGCTGTTGGTAGGTTTCTTTTCTTCTGATATATTTTCATCTCAAGAGTCTAGTTCAATAAGGCAAAGACTGAAGAAAATGTAAAAACCGGTTTTTATAGTAAGAAAAGCATTTACTTTTTGGGGCTGGTAATGATCCATTAAAGGTATGATAAGATAAGATTCTTTTATAGATCCAAATAAATAGAAATGTGTGTTGATTGCACAGTACATATTTATTTTGACACATACATTTTAACACCACTTTCACTATATGTTTGTCGTAAAAGTTTGGTTTGTGTCCATATGTTTTTTTTTATTTGTGTATATGCCCCACCCCTAAATTTTGTTTAAAACCTTTTATTTCAATTTTTATAATGATATAAAAGAAAATCAGACACTTTTTAAAACTATTTTTCATTACAATGTTAACCAATAGAATGTCCCCTTGAATCATCAGTGTGCCTAACTAGTGAAGACTGATTTTCTCCCCCATGATCAAGTTGTGCCCACTCAGTTAACTAAAGGGTTAATTTCAATGTGTGCTGTGTAATATCTTTTTGTTACAAAGTTTCAATCATTTCTAGAAAGTTAACTATATGATTCTTCCACCAGGTCTGTCATGGGAAGAATGTAAAAAATTGTGTCCACCTGGTGTTGTTCCTGCTTGTCACAATTCAGTAGATACTGTGACCATTTCTGGACCATTTGATGTCACCACAAAATTCATTGAAGACCTTAAGGCCCAGGGAATATTTGCTCGTGATGTGAATTCATCAAATGTAGCTTACCACTCCTATTACATGAATGAAATTGCTCCACAGTTAAAATCTGCGCTAGAGAAGGTTAGAAAATTTATTCCCTACATCATTTCAATTATTTTAAATATGTATTTTTTTTTCTCACTGATTCAAAATGGCATTGTTGGCTATTACTAAACAGCTATATTTATTAATTAAAAAAATTCCTACAGGTTATCAAGCCCAAGAAAAGATCTCCTAAGTGGATTAGTACATCAGTTCCTGAAGCTCGTTGGGGAGAAGAATTAGCCAAATACTCATCAGCTGACTATCATGTCAACAATTTGGTCAGTGCTGTGCTCTTTCAGGAGGGTCTTCAAAAGGTTCCAAGCAATGCCATAGCTATTGAGATTGCACCACATTGTCTGTTGCAAGCTATTCTGAAACGTTCACTCAGCACTGAAGCAGTATTTGTTGGCCTCATGAAGCGTTTCCATGAAAACAATATTGAGTACTTCTTTTCCAGCTTAGGAAAGTAAGAAGTAAATTGCATTAGACAAATTATATTATTTTTTAAAGACCTAGTGTACCTACAATATATGGATTTTTTCTCTCATAAAATCTTTTAGGAATTGATTTTCTCATTATGTAGCTTAAAACTGTATTTAATGTTGAAAACATTTATATGTTGGCAGATGCTTTGCAAATGGCTTGAATCTCAGTCCTTTAAAAGCTTACCCTCCCGTGCAGTATCCTGTTCCAAGGGGTACACCTATGGTTTCACCTGTAATTTCCAAGATTTGGGATCACTCAACAGTCTGGAGTGTCCCGACTGAAGAAGATTATGCTTTTACCAAAGGTGGTGCATCATCTGATGCTGTCTTTGAGATTGATGCCTCAGAGGAATCTCCTGATCATTATTTGGTAAATTGAAATTTTTGCATTTCTAAATATTTATTAAATGTACATAGCATACTTTGCTTTATAATTTTGACAGAAATCAAGATGATGAAAGAACTGATTTTTATTTTTTTACCTTTCTTTGTTTTCAAACAATTTAGGTTGGTCACAAAATTGATGGCCGTGTTCTATACCCAGCTACAGGCTATCTTGTCCTTGCCTGGCGAGCCTTAGCCAGATTAAAGGGTCAACTTTATGAACAAATGCCTGTTGTGTTCCAGGATGTAACTATACATCGTGCTACAGTTCTCCCATCAGCGGGTAAGTTTATAATTTAAGTTTTTGGCATGAAAGAGCCATTAGTAATTAGTAAATTTAGTAGAGAGCTACTATGTGTGCTTGCAACTTTTAGGTAACTTGGAAATTGAAATTCAGAAAATCTGGCTAATAGTTATTAGGATTTTCAGTTGTCGAGATTTCTTTTTTTACCCAGCTATTTTCAATGCATTATAAAATTTTGAATTAGTTCAAATTTGAAAGTGGTGTAGTAGTGTTAAAAATGTTTATTTACATTAAAGGTTGCTTATATTTTCTTGAGTAATTTTTTGTTTCCCAAACCCAGGCACAGTTACCTTGAGTGTTAGCATTATGCCTGCCACTGGTAAATTTGAAATCTGTGAGAATGATGCCCAAGTTGTCAGTGGCATTATATATACCCCAGAAGGACAATTCTTAGACAGAGATCAATACTTAAATGTCCAGAATATCACTAACAAGAAAGAGACCACTGATTTTGAACTGACTCGAGAGGAGGTTTATAAAGAGCTGAGATTGAGAGGTTATGATTATGGTCCCACCTTTCAAGGCATTGCCAAGGCCAGTCAGACAGGTACTTATCAAATGGAGTTGCTGTTGGCTATTTTAAATATTTTTTTAGCTAGATGAATTAGTTGCTATATTCAATATTTTAGGGATTACTGTACGTTATTTATTACTTTTAGGTTCCACTGGTGAACTTGTATGGAATGGCTGCTGGATCTCTTTCATGGATACAATGCTTCAAATTCAGGTGCTATCCATGCCAGGTCGCTCTCTTCGCTTGCCTACGCGTATTAAGTTTGTTAAAGTGGATCCCAAGTCTCATCCAGCTCAACCAGCTGAAGGAGAGACTGCCTCAAGTAAGTCAACTTGCCAATATGAAAATATTCGATGGTAGGGAAGTGTATTAATTTAAAACCTCATTGTTCCCTCATGGTATTTTGTGTACAATGTTTTTTGAGGGTCTTTGTCATGGCATTTAAAATTCCTCTTAAGTGCCACACAGGTTGTTGAATAGAGCTTGTATTTGGTCATCATGAAATGTTTTTATTGTTAACATGTTTATTTGGTATTCAACAGATATTCCAGTATATATCGACAGCACTTTGGATATAACTCTGTGTGGTGGAGTTGAAATCAAGGGACTTCATGCCACTGTTGCCCCAAAGAGAGGTCTACAAATAGCACCTACTATTGAAGAATATCGCTTTGTCCCATATGCAGAAAGGGTGAACTTTCCAGCATCACTTGAGAATTACACAAAACACTGCCTCAACTATGTACTAGAAAATCTTAAAAGGGTGATCACTGATGATTCTAATGATGCATTGCTGAATAAAGATCTTCTTAATGATGTGGTTTCAAACAACAAACCCTCTGATCAATCAAATCTTCAGGATTTTATTTCAGTACCTAATTCTGGCTTAGCTCAGGTTTTAAACAAAATTTTTAACCTACCATCTGCAAATTTGAAGGAAAATGTGCGAAATATTTTGCAATCTTTCCAATCCGAATTATCTTCTGACAGGCTTTTATCTAGCCTTAACAGTCAAGACATTCTTAAGCCTTGCATTGACATTGTTATTGACAACACCCCAGTAAGCAAGCTTTCTATCTTTGAGGCTGGTGCAGCTCATAGCACCTTGTACCGTAAACTGATCCCTATGATTAAAACACAGCCAACATTAAATGTTGCGTACACTGCAGCAGACAAATCCCCTCTAGACAAAGATGTTAAAAGCTTTGGTGTTAAATCCTCTCAGTGGGACCCAAGCACATCCAAGTCTGTTCCTCCTGGACAAGTCCATCTGCTGGTCCTTAAGAATGTTCTTCACAAACAAGCAGATATCAACACCACTTTTGAAACTGTCTCTGGAATGGTTTCTCCTGATGGTTTTATATTGGTAGAAGAGGTCACCAAAAATTTTCCTCTTTATTTAGCCCTTGAAGCTATAGCAGAAAAACTTTCAGACAATACATCAGCTGATGTTTGTCGTGTGTGTGGCTGCTACCTGTCAGAGGGTTCATGGGTGGAGATTTTCTCAAGACATGGCTATGAGGTCATCTACAGAAAGTCAGACAATCTCCTATCTACAATATTTCTCCTAAGAAAGAAAAAACAGATAGTGTCTACTCCAGTACTGATTTCTATTGATGACCTGCAGTGCTCTTGGCTGGATGATCTAAAATCTAAAATGAAAGAACTGGAGAATGCATCTGAAGATACAAGACTTTGGCTTCTTGCTACAAAAGAAATCAATGGTCTCATGGGTTTTGTCAACTGTTTAAAACTAGAGGCAGGTGGGGAAAAGGTCAGAAGCATTTTTGTCAGTAATCTGAAATCATCATCAAGCAAACCTGATATTAATGTGAAAAGCCCAGAATTTATCAACCTGGCCCAGAAAGACCTCGTTGTTAATGTATACAGAGATGGCCAATGGGGATGCTTCAAACATGTACCTATACCTGATGGTAAGTGTGGAAAGAGGTTGGCGGCTATTTTTCATAAATCTATATTTAGTGTTTGTTGGATAGTAGTGATGATAGCAAAATGAGTAGGTATCTGGTTTTATTCATTAAAAACAAAAATCAATAAATGTCTATTTTACACTAAAATAGGTCTAATTTCTTATGTTTTAAAATCTTGCAGATGAGTCATCCCGGTTAAAGCCAGTACAATATGCCTATGTTAATGTATTGACTAGAGGTGACCTCTCCAGTCTCAAATGGATTGAATCCCCGTTAAAGTTCTTCCAACAAAATGGACAAGACACAGAGCTTTGTAGTGTTTACTACACATCATTAAATTTCCGTGATGTCATGCTGGCATCTGGTAAATTGCCACCTGATGCTATTCCTGGAGATATGGCTACACAAGATTGCATCCTTGGTATGGAATTCTCAGGCAGAGACAGTAAAGGAAAGAGGATAATGGGCATTTTGCCAGCCAAGGTTTGTTTTGGGGAAAATATAGTTTCATATTTGATGCTTTATACTTTCACTTATAATCACTATCAAACTGCCTTCCATTTTACATTATTCACTAAAAATGATCCAATAGGGTTTGGCCACCTCAGTAGATACAGCTAAGCGGTTCTTGTGGGATATTCCTGACAATTGGACAATGGAAGCAGCTGCCACTGTACCTGTGGTCTATTGTACAGCATATTACGCTTTAGTAACTAGAGGAAGGATCAGGAATGGAGAAAAAGTTCTTATTCATTCAGGCAGTGGTGGTGTTGGACAAGTAAGTAATTTTCTTACTCAGCATTTAACTCTTGATCCAAGTTTTTAAATTCAGATTATATCTGCATTTTGACAGGTGATTTGTGATATTAAATTAAATATAAGTTTTACCTTACATTTAAAGAATGTCAAAGGTCATAGTCACTGGAAGACAAAATAAGAATGAAATAGGATTGCACCAATAAGCAGATTAACCAATTACTAATTAATTGGCTAGTACTGATAAATATCTTATGTAATGCTTGGGAACTACCTATTGTGATAATTTATGTCCAGATATGTCTTAATGTATGCTTAAAACTGTCTTGTAATGAGGTGCAGTAAAGTTTTGAAAACAGTTTTTTTTGGGGTTGCGAGTTAAGAGAATTTAAGAACAGAGGAGACATCAGCTTTTAAATTATATAAATGCTTATATATTTTTTAAGCATTTCTTAACATTTTAGTTTATGTAGTAAGTCACATGATTATTTTCTAAGTTATTTAAAGGGTTAAATATTTTGAAAGATGGCTTTAGAAAATGTAATATTTTCAGCTCATTATAATATGTAAAAATGTGTTTTACTTTCAGGCAGCAATTTCTGTTGCTCTTAGTTATGGTTGTGAGGTATTTACAACTGTTGGATCAAATGAAAAGAAAGAATACCTGAAAAGTGTTTTCCCTCAACTTCAAGACAGGCACTTCAGCAATTCTAGAGATATCTCTTTTGAACATGACATTCTGAGAGAAACAAATGGAAAAGGTAAATTCAAATAGCCTTCATCGGTTTAACATCAAAAGATAGTACTAAAATAAATATACATTTTTAACTGACTGTTTTTTAGGTCTTACAATTTTAACATTAATTAATATTTCCTTTCTCAATATTTTCAGGAGTTGATCTTATTCTCAACTCTCTTGCCGAGGAAAAGTTGCAAGCCAGTATAAATTTATTGGCAAAACATGGCAGATTTTTGGAAATTGGAAAGTTTGATCTTTCAAACAACACACCAATAGGTTTGTCAAAAATTTCAAAATGCTTCAATGTGCCTATTCACTACGAATATACTAAAAAATGTAAATTTAAATCAGAGAATTCCTTTGATTTATTGTCTTTATTTCCCTATTTATATTCTGTTTTAACAAATTTCAGGATTGTCAATATTTTTGAGAAACATCACATTCAATGGCATTCTGTTGGATGCCCTCTTTGAAGAAGATACTGAGGAGTGGGAAAGTGTGGCTACAATGGTCAGAGAAGGCATGACCAGTGGTGTTGTCAGACCTCTTAAAGCCAGTGTCTTTAGCAAAGATGAAATAGAAGATGCCTTCCGCTTTATGGCACAAGGAAAGCACATTGGCAAAGTTGTTGTTCAGGTAAATACATTTTTGTCTATTGTAAAAACTATTTGTGTAATTAATGATAAAGATTCACAAAATAATTAATTTTTAGATATCAGCTTAAAAAATGATACCTAAGTAAATAATCTATCCTCATGTTTTAAAGGTGAGAAGTGAAGAGAAAGAAAAGGTGGCCACCCCTCCAAGTGTAACTATATCTGCTGTTGCCAGAACAACATGTGATCCATCAAAATCCTATATTATTACCGGAGGTCTTGGAGGATTTGGTCTTGAACTTGGTCAATGGCTTGTTGAGAGAGGGGCCAAAAAGCTTGTCCTTTCATCCAGGTGAGTTGTGCATCCATGATTGTAAAATATTGAATCTCTAAATTTCATTGATACATAGAAAGGTTAATCTTTTAAACACTTGTATTTTTAACAGATCTGGTATTAAAACTGGGTACCAATACCGGAAAGTTCAGTATTGGAAATCAGCTGGAGTTAATGTGGAAATTAGTAAACATGATGCTAAAACCATTGATGGGGCTAAATCACTTCTTCAAGATTCAATCAAATTGGGCCCTGTTGGAGGACTATTTAATCTGGCTATGGTGAGTAACTTTCTCCTACTTCATTGTGCAGAGAAACACTAAATAATTATTTTGTATCTCTTTCAATTGTCTTAAGAATTTATCATACCTATTGATACAAATTACTTTTGATTGCAGGTTCTAAATGATGGCCTCTTCGAAAATCAAACAAATGATATGTACCGCACTGTATGTGAACCCAAAATTCAAGGCACTATTAACTTGGACCAGACCACAAGAGATCTTTGCAAGGACTCATTGGACTGGTTCATTGTGTTCTCTTCAGTCAGTTGTGGAAGAGGCAATCTTGGGCAAACTAATTATGGTTTTGCCAATTCAGTCATGGAAAGAATTTGTGAAAAAAGAAAAGCTGAAGGTTTTCCAGGTGAGCATATAGCTTCAAGTTCAGACACTACCTTAACTTTCACTTCATAAGTAGTTTTTGCCAAAAATTTAAGTATAACTCAGGGTTTCAAAGCATGTTAGGAAAATGGGAAATAATGTTACATGCAGTGAAACTAATGATAGTAAAATTTAATTTAATTATACAAATAAATACTTTACAAATAGAAATTGTACAGAACCAAAGAAAAATGTAGCAACTTACAGCAAGTGAAAAAGCTGCAAAATCCTCAATACACAAATATTAAGAAACCTGGCAGGCTTTATATAGGATTAAATCTGAATGTTCGCATAAAGAAAATCTAGAAATTGTCACCTAATGCAATTTTTGAGAACAAATAGAGCGCATTCGAATATAAACAACCTTTTCTCATCCTAGAAAAGGATGGGGAGGCAGACCTGTTTACTCTTAAGATTTTGGCGTACAATGTACGATTTTGAGGTGTAAACATTATATATACTGTATGTTTATTTTTTACTATAAATATAAGGTATTGAACGATTTTGTGATGATATGTACGATTTTAAGGATTTGAGGGTAAACAGGTCTGGGCAGGGAAGAAGAGACAAAACACATTTACATTGTGATGTCAATATCAAGGTCATTACTAGCAGACAAGTTGTGGTGTCTAATAATAGCGCTGTTGAAGTTTACAAATAAACCAATCCCTACTCTATAACCAGCTAAATATAACAGTCCCATTTGCCATAGGAATTTTTTTTGTCTTTAGTTGGGGAAAAAGTAGGGAATTTTGTTTTAAAAAAGAATGCAAACTCTAACTAATTTACATAGGATGTTTATTTCATTACAACTGTCATAGTCATTCTTTTCAATGATGTAGCTGTTCATATTTTTGAAAAGATTAATTTTACTGATTGTAGCATGAAAAGTTTTAAATGCTTTTAAATGTGTTATTACATTTTTTTTGTAGTAGAACATGTGTAACTAATTTGGTATTAAACACATTTTAGATATTTTTAATATAAAATTAAAAATTTATTTTTGAGCCCTATCTTCTTAAAAAAAAATTCCATTGCCATTTTAATATGACTATGGATAAAAGTATAAAGGAATAAATATTCATTGACATTGTTAATATGATCCTTTTTTTATTTATTCAGGTCTTGCTATTCAGTGGGGCGCCATTGGGGATGTCGGTGTTATTGCAGAAAGTATGGGAGGTAACGATATTGTGGTCGGTGGAACTCTTCCTCAAAGGATGGCCTCCTGTCTCAATGCCCTTGATCAATTCTTAAACCAAGATTACACAGTTGTCTCAAGTTTTGTCGCTGCTCAAAAGGACACTGTAAAGAAAGAAGGGGGCTCAGCCAGACCTAATCTTGTGGATTCCATTGCCAGAATTCTAGGTAGATAAACATATTCTATATTCAGCTTGGTCTTAGACACTTAAGTGTGACACACAAATATCTGTTAGCTTTGTTTATGCTCTCGTTTTAGTTCGTATAGCCCTGTAAAGCATTGATATCTTTATTACCCTCAGGTGTGAAAGATGTTTCTAACGTTGATCCTGACACAAGTCTAGCTGACCTTGGTCTTGATTCTTTAATGGGTGTTGAAATAAAACAGTTACTCGAAAGAGATTTTGAAGTATCTCTTAGCACAAGAGAAATAAGAATGCTGAATTTGAAAAAGATTCAAGATATGAGTAAGTTTTGTTTTAACTATTTAAATTGCCCCTTTTATTCTCATAAATTTAGTGCTTGCAACCTCCTCAAATCTAACTTATGACCAATAGCAGCTTTTGAGCTGATAAGTATATTTATGGGGAGAAAACTTCTGCTTAAGTTCATTAGCTTTAATAAACTGAGGTTGCCATTTAAATACATTTGTGAGAAGTTTGTTTACAGATATACCCTTTCTTAAATCGATGAGAAAGGTGAGGAGATCAAATATTTATACCCCTTCTTTAATGTTTTTGTAGATGGTGCAGAAGAGGAATGTGAAGTTACAGAATCAGAAGCTACAGAATCTGCAACCGACATCACTGCACCAGCAACACAAGAGGAATCAGGGGTTGCCATTCGATTTGATTTTACACAGATGATGCCCAAAAATCCAATCCTTCATATTAATGGCATTCAGAATGGTCTCAAGCCACTATTCATTGTGCACCCCATAGAAGGTAAATTTCAGATTTCAACAGTATACATTTTCTTTGTATATTATGTAATTGAGTCACAAGGCTTGTACTGAAATCATTTCATGCTCTAGATTCAGGATAACATTACTTAATTGCAGTATTAATCAAGCAGGTAAAAAGTGTGTAAGCTATGTCTTTGAATGAAGTTGCTCATAAAATAATTTCCTTTACTATTGCAGGTAGCGTTGTTGCACTGGCTACCTTGGCAAAGAGTCTACCATGTCCTGTGTATGGTCTTCAAATTACAGATAAAGCACCACTATCATCAGTTGAAGCTTTGGCAGGATATTATTTACAGGTATATTTTAAAGACTTTACAAAGGTCGTTTTTAATTAAATGGAGCCCATCATAACTCATACATTTTAAAGGTTGATAGATTTTTTAAAAGTTTTTGTTTCTACATGTAGCAATGTAAATTAAATGCTAAAAAACAATTAAACATTTAAATGGATCTTTATTTATTTTAGGAAGTGAACAAAATAGACCCCACTGGTCCATACAGAATTGCAGGGTATTCATTTGGAGCTGTTGTGGCATTGGAAATGGCCAATCAGTTAAGAAAACTGTACCCAAAGCGTGCTGATGTTGTTCAGTCCTTAACACTTCTAGATGGCTCACATAGATTTGTAGAAATGTATACATCGGTATATCGTAAAGCTATGAAAATAAGTAATGTTGCAGAGGAGCAGGCAGCAAGTCTGGTGGCTTTTATTCGTCTATTTGTGGGATTTGATGAAGTCCAGGTGAGTCTTCTTAATGTCAAGGAGTTAACTTTGTATCACTGACCATACATTCCAAGGGATATGGTTTACCCCTCCTTTTTTCATTTTTGACATATTCCAGTTTGTGTGGCTGTACACTGTTCTATACAGATTTTCACTTGAGTTAGTAAAAATAATAAAATTGCACATGCTCAGAAATGGGGGCTACCATCTAAACCTTTATTTCTTACAAGATCTTTAGCATTGGTTATTGGTTAATATAAAACAGTGAACTCTACATGCTTTGAATTTTTCTTTTTTTTCTTGAGATTACTGGTGATCTTACAAAAGAGTCAATTAATTTTAAAATCCATGTCTAAAGTGTCTATATTATAATTAAGTTTGTAGGGACATGCATGAGGATTGCATAAATGTTTTCAACATTTTGAAGTTTTGAGGAAGAAAAAAAAGCATAATTTTTAAATGCGTGAAATAGTTCAGTTGCAAATATATTTTTTCATAATTTATTTTTTTTTTTTTTTTTTTTTTTTTTTTTTTTTTTTTTTTTTTTTGAGAAAGAAAATTCAATTTATGTCATATGAAGAAATCAAAACATTTTATGAGCATTTGACCAAAGTTTAAAAGATTTTGTGTGTGTGAAAAAGGGGATATAAAGGGGAAATAAAACATAAAATTCACCACCCTCCACAAAGTATTCACAAATATGAAAAGTTATTATTTTAGCTGTTTAAATTATTTACAAACAAGGAAACATTTAGGAAATTTTAACCTCATGGCTCTCTAGTTTTAATTAAACCAAGTTAAGTGTCACATGTGCTACTTTTGAATGTGGATTAAAAAAAAAAATTGTATTTTTAATTTGTAGCACACTTAACAATATCTTTTTTAAACCTGTGCATTCAGGAACTATTTGATGCACTATATTGTAGTTTGTGTTATTTACATTTGAGGCACTTGGAACATTATCATTTTTAATAAGTTTCTCTGTGAATTCAATTTGGAGTTAGTTATAACTAACTAGATAGCTTAAGTTCATCTATGTCAAGGTTTTCTTTTCTGGGCTTCCGAAGAGACTAGCTGGCAATATCAATAAAATGGAAAAAGGGGTTATCCAGTGTTAGGGGGATAAGGGGGATATAAAAGCATCCGTTTGTTAACTGATCAACACCACACATAAATGAATTGTATAATTTATTTGTCTCGTCTAAATACACCATCCCCTTTTGTTCTATTGTTTACATAAAAAATCCATTTGGGGTCATTGAATAGTTACCATGTCTAATTAATAGCTCTTTTCCTCTATATATCACCTTTGAGTTTTATACACGTTTTTATGATAAACTCAGTCGGGCAAGAAATTCACGTTGCAGAGTTTTTCCTTATTGTCTGTTTCAATTTTAAAAACTTTGAAGAAGGTCATAATTTTAATAAATCTGTTTTTGGGTATAAAAAGCATAAGTCCGAAATCCATGGTACAGTGTTGAAGTTGACTACTATTTTTGAACACTGGAGACCTGTAAAGTTGCCATGTACATTCGAGATGCAAGAAATGTGTAAATCTTCTGTTGAAATTTTGGTGATGGAAGGTTTAGAAGGTCCATGGTAGAGGCATAGCTGGTTCAGTTGGTAGTAAAACATAATTATAAATCCATTTGTGTAATTCTTTACAAGATTAAGATTTTTAGTTGACAACATTTATAGCTGACATCATTGTATTATATCTTCCTTTTTAATGAAAATTTTGAAATCTTTGCTGACCTTGCTTCACAGTAATGCAGGCTGAGCTAGTCTTGAGGTGAACAAAATAGAAACTGATAACAAGAACAGACTTAATGGTGAAACACTATCAGTTTCAATTTTTACACAGTAGAATAAACACTGACATGGATATTTGGGATTTCAAGCAATTCAGACATAAGGACAAACATTGCATTTATTTAAAACAGTGATAATTAATTGAAAAAAGAAATACAAATTATAAATAATTATTTTGGTTTAGTAATATATGTGTACAAATGTAAAAGTTTTGTTCCCACCATTTTCAATGCTAGTCATTTTTAAAATGATAAAGAACTATGGTAACAATTTCACTATCTAATATTCAACATTTCAGGTTTACCAACAAATGGCTAATGCTAAAGAATTAGCTGACAGAATCCAAATAACAGTGGATATTTTAATGAAAACAGGAAAATTCAGCTCAAGAGAAGACCTGGAGACATTAGCAAAAGCTTTTTATTCTATGTTAACGATAAGTGAGAAATACAAGCCTCAAACATACACAGGTGACATCACCCTTATCAGAGCAGGACAAAACAGTGTCAACTCAAGTAGTATTGGTTCTGACTATGACTTAGGACAGGTAAGACTAAGACTGTAGTTTTACTGTATCCATATTTATCCATGTATGTTTTACATAAAATATTTCTTTTTATTTGGATAAGTAAAAGAATCTAAGGTTAAACATAATGTTAAGAGTCCAATAATAATAATAGATGTCGTAATCATTAAAAGAAATGTTAATAGTATATTAAATATGACAATAAGTTGTTGGTTTAAAAAAAAAATTAATTTTAATCCTCAGTATTTAATTTATTCCATTCACATTTCAGGTGTGCAGTGGAACAGTAAATGTAAGAGTTGTAGATGGGGACCATGAGTCTTTTATCCTAGGTGAAAGAGCAAAAGGAGTAGCTGAAATTATGATTCCATTGCTCTCATAGTACCCAGCCAATATGCCCCACATGGAGTGGAAACCTCAAGATACAATGACTTCCAGTAGTACCGAAAATTAAGTATTGTCAGGCAAACCGTTTAAAATAGAAATTTGAAAGCCTTTTCATTTTCTTCATTGAGGCTTTATAACTATTTAAAGGGTAATTTTTTAAAAAGTTATGTGACATAAAACTGAGATGTTAACCATTACATGCTTCCTGAAGCATTGTTGAATCATCCTAAGTGTACAGACAATTCTGGTGTATGCTTCCTTGCAGAATGTGGAAATCCCCAAATTCTTTTTTTTTTGCAGAGATTCATATAAAAACTTTCCTTCGTATTGACTTTACCAGAATTCCCTCCACACAGATTTTTTATGGCAAATTTGATCTGAGTTTTGTCTTAAAATTACAATTTTTATATAGTAACTATTGCATTCATTTTCAACGCATTTGTCTTCTCTGTTAGTATGTATAAAATAATTGAAGTGAATGGGTGAATATTAAGAAGCAACGAGCAAATGTTTTTCTGATGTCAAATAACCTTTTGTAAATAGATCAAAATCAATGTAGTTGAAGTGTTGTGACTATTTAAGTTGTTTTTCAATATTTTCTACAATATAATAATGCCCATCTTTGCATTTGAAATATGACTTTTTAAATATATATATTATTTATATATTAGATATGTCTGCATTGATATTATCTTGTTTTTTTTTTTAAATTGTTCTAATTTATATTGGATATTTCATATAAATTTACTGTTATAAAGTAAATACTCGTAAAATTTTCAAATCTCCATATTTTGACATGCCTAGTCATGAATAATAACATATAAACATACAATAAGTGTTTTTGTACAAACACTAATAATGTGAAGAATATTGTAATTTGAAAGCATCATTTCCTTTCCAGTTCTCACTGCCATTAATTAGAAATTACCACCAAATGGCTGAATAGATGGCCATTGGTTAAAATAGCTGCTGAACATCTGGTGTTGCTTTCAATGGACTAATCATCTCTACCTTACTAGTTACCAGAAATACCCTGCTTTAAATTTTACTATTTTGATGTGGGGATAAGAATATCAATGATATATTGTTTCCAATAATGTTTATTTTTCATAGCTGATCAGCATTATCTTTTTTTTAATATTATGTTGAAATCCATTCATTAATTAAACAAAAAAATATATCTGAGTGCTTGTTTAAAGGATTATATTTGTAAATTTCGTGATTTTGGTTATTCTTGGAGAGGCAAGAAGTTAGCATCAATTGTTTGATTGTAATTTGATTGTTGAAAAATTCTTGTACATGCAAAAAAAATGGAACTGCTATAATAATTTTTTTACATTAATTTTTTTACCTGGAAAAAATGTTAGGATAAGTGGTGTAATAAATTTGTCTTGTCCTCATGAAAAAAACTGCAGCACTTTAAATGCAGATTAAGTTTTTTAAACCAAATTTTTCTGTTAGTGAGAAAGAAATGTTTTTGTTGGTACCTGAAATATATATAGTTTATGATTGATATTGATAAAAAAAAAGTACACTTGACAGTTATCTTAAAATTATGTGTGCTAATTAACTATTTTTAACTAATGCATTTTCTGTTCTTACAGTATCAATTACAAATATGCATTTTCAATTTTACACTTTGTAAAATGCTCAGATTGACAGTTCCCATTAAAACATTCACTGTTGTGGTAACATGTTCAGAGTTTTTCCTATGACTGAATAGGAATATACACATTTTGTCTTTTTGTAATTTATAAAAGAATGTAGAATTTTTCAGAAGATTTTTTTCTTCAATGTTTTATTTCTTAAAATAATTTCTGTATGTTTTGTTCATTTTGAAAGTGTTGTTTGTCACCTATTCATTATGAAACAACACCAATGTTCATGGAACAATAAAAATATTTCAAAATATCTTGCATTTATTCTTTGCCAATGACTATTCCCTTCATTTTATATTCATATTGTCCCTTTTTTTTGCACTATAGACATCATTGAAAGTAGAGATGGATATTTTTTTTTTATGGTTATATCATCTTGGCAAAATCATTTGGAATTTAGTCCAATTCAAATAATTATAAAAATAGATATAGCAATTCTAAATTCCTATCAAGATCTCAGAGAAGGGTGTGCTGGAACTTCTTAAAACCATTAACCCCTTCAAGGCATGTGGTCCTGACAACATCAAGCCACGAGTGCTAAAAGAATTGGCCGAAGAAATCGCTCCTGCATTAACAATCCTTTTCCAATCGTCGCTATTCACAGGCAAAGTTCCAACTGACTGGAGAACAGCGTATGTCACTCCGATCTACAAAAAAGGAGAACATTACGACCCAGCCAATTACCGCCCTGTATCCCTCACTAGCGTAGTATGTAAACTATTGGAACACATAATCGTAAGCGCGGTCATGAATCACCTGGAGAGAAATAATATACTCAATGACTGTCAGCATGGCTTTCGAGTCAACAGATCATGCGAGACCCAACTCCTTGAATTTGCTGAAGAGTTGACGACCAACTTGGAGAACAGCAAGCAGACTGATGTGCTTGTGCTGGACTTTTCAAAAGCGTTTGACCGTGTCAACCATAGCTTGCTATTGCACAAACTGCATAGATATGGGATCCAAGGCACTACCAAAACATGGATCTCTAGCTTCCTCAGCGACCGATGCCAGGCAGTAGTGGTAGATGGCAAAACCTCCTCCTTTGTCGGTGTTAAGTCAGGGGTCCCCCAGGGCTCAGTGCTAGGCCCTTGTTTGTTCCTAGCATATATCAATGATCTGCCCGAGAAGCTGACCTCTCAAGCAAGACTGTTCGCAGACGACACGGCGGTATATAGGACAATCGTAAACAGCTCTGACCAGAGCCAGCTTCAACAAGACCTCAATCGGTTAGCTGAGTGGGAGATAAGCTGGGACATGGAATTTCATCCCGTCAAGTGCCAAACCCTGTCAGTCTCCAGAAGCAGGTTCCCTCTAAACCACTCTTACGAACTGCATGGCCATATTCTTGAGCCAGTTTCCTCCGTTAAGTACTTGGGTGTTACCATCCAAAGAGAGGTCCGCTGGGACGAGCACATTAACAGTGTGTGCAACCGGGCAAACAAGACCCTGGGGTTCCTAAGGCGCAATCTGAAGATCGGCAACTCAAGCGTGAAAGAAAAAGCCTATAAAGCCTTTGTCCGACCTATTTTAGAGTATGCTTCTACAGTCTGGGACCCATTTACCCAGAAAAGCATAGACAGGTTGGAGGCGGTCCAGCGACGGGCAGCACGCTTTGTCATGAACCGCTACAGAAGCACCTCGAGTGTTGGCAGCATGCTGGAAACACTGGGCTGGTCGACATTGGAAGAACGACGACGACTATCCAGGCTCACCATGTTGTACAAGATAACAAATGGACTGGTGCACTGCTCCGGAATCAAACAGAAACTCGTTAATCTTCCCCCCAGACTGCGACGAAGTCACGACAAACAGTTCCGGCTGGTAAAAACAAGAACGAAGTACAGAAGCTCCTCATTCCTGCCGAAGACAATAGGGGACTGGAACAAGCTTCCAAAAGCAACAGTTGAGGCGGCTACACTCGATACATTTGTGTCTATTGCCTCCTGTATTCCAACCCCCAGTTCATAACACCACTGCTGAGTCGCCCTTGCAACCAGTGAAGTATCCCATTGAAACCCATGGACAGTAACATCGCAAACCTCTCTGAAACATAGGAGCCAGAATGATCAATTCATTGATCGTGGGCCCTTAAAATAAAGAAGAAGAAGAAGAATACCATATTGTGAATTTCACATTCCCATTTCTTAAAGAGAAGTGTCTCCTGCCAAAAGAAAGGCAGTCCTATACCTTGATACTAATTCTCTACTGGATGGAATTTATAGTTTTTAATAGTAAAATTACAATTAAAAATTTTTCTTTTTTATTGTTTTTTTAGAAAGCTTTAACCTTTAAAAAAAATGTTCTGCTAATAGTACTAATATTATTGGCATACTAATATGACTAAGGCAAAAACAAGAAAGATTGGTCTTTATAACCAGACTATGGTATAGTGAACATGTAGGGAGAACAATTGTAGAGATTTTAATTTCAAAGATTTATATTTAAGGTCATGTTGGAATGACCTCAGGTCCATGATAAAGTCTTATGGTCAATTTGCCACTGCAACTTTGAATTATAAGTTATTAAATGCTTGCCATTAAAGTTTTTCTCACTATGATGAATGGTCCTGTGTTAGTTTAGCCAACATAGGAGCTCATACTCAGAGGTATTTATACATTTTCCATAAATATTGACACCTCACTAAAGAGGCATGGGTGGGCTCCTTGATTGATGGCATCAAAGGACTGAAGATGTAGTAGGATAAAAACAAGATCAGAGACCTGGAAGGATATTTTTCATCATTTGTATTTTATTCCACAACAATCTATTATAACAGGATTTAAAATGAAGTGTTCCCAAAATGCAGTGCAGCACTTAGCTTCCTTGGCTCTTTTGACTCTGATCACTATAAAAAATAAAGAGGCCTCTGCACCACAACTCATTGCAAAGTCAATGCCTCAATTTCACTCAGTGTGAGGGTGGGGTGTTGAGTTTTTTTGTTATATGCATCTCTTAAACCCAGCTTACAACACACCCCGCACCCCCCAATGTGTAATATATGTATGGTGGGCCATCAAAATCAGGTTCAGCCCCAGGCTCTGATTGGGCCACTGACTTCACCCTTTTGATTCCTCCTTCAGAAGTTGAGGTAAAAATAGCTACTTGACATTTTGCAATAGGATCTTTCTTCCTAACATAAATCTTTCTCCATCATCTTAAGCTTAAAATGCATCATACCAAAAAGACTATTTTTAAAGCAATACTTTAATACATAAGCTAAGAAAGTTTAAATTATTTACAATAAATAGCTTGGTACTTTTTACATATTTGACTTGTGTCTCCAGACCATATTTTATACAAGGGCCATTCACACAAGTTTACAACAATCATTTAATGTTAGCAGACGCAAGTTTACAATAATAATATTGAACAGAAGAGGAATTTGGACTGCCAAAAAGGGATGTTGAACAGTCCTGTCTCTTCACCAAAACATCAGGCTGTAGTCTGGATTAACTATATATGAATGTTTAATGTTACTCTTGACCCATCAGGGCTGCTACTATAGCTGTGTCTGCCCCTGCTGAGACAGAATCTTCGCTTTTCTGAAATGTAAAGGAAATAAAATGCTGACAAAAAACTTGAAAAATACCCAAAGTCTATAGCAAAGTCAATGGCACATCTTATCAGGGGAAATTTCCACTTAACTAACAAGGCTGATTTCTTGAATCTTGGGACAGCACTGTGGCTCCCTCTTTGAAGATAAGCAAAATTTCCAAGACTCTAGAAAATCCCACAAAAAAAGATAAATTTAGAAATAGATAACAAAGAGGTCCAAACTGTTGAGAACATCAAAAGACTTAAGGTGCTGACTGCCTCACTGCTGAGGTCTTCAAGCTGGTTGTAGATATCCTCCTATTGACTGACAGGGTAACAGATCTCTACACACAAAAATGAGAAGGGTCTCATTCCCCAATATCTTAGGGATTCTTTCATTATATACCTCTATAAGAACAAAGGAGACAAATCTCAGTGCTCAAGGTTCAGGTGCCTTACACTTGTGTCTGTTTCGGTAAAAATACATACTCAGGTCCTCCTAATCAGACCGATGTCATCTTAAGAAAAAGAAACTCTCCTAAGAGTCAAAGAGGCTTCAGGGCAAACCAAGGAACACCAGACATGATATTTGTTCTATGACAAATTAAAGAGAAGTGCAGGCAACAGCATATGGATTTGTATGCTAATTCATAAATCTTAGGTAATAAAAGGATTCTATACTTGTTTGCTGGTACTCCTCATTATCAAGTATACATCTTACTTCGCACTTTTTTCAAAATTAAGATTTCTCTCCATACATCTAGCCCTTGCCTCTGACTTTAGAGTAAATAAAGCTTGATTCCCCATTATTTAATTCTCGCCCATTTTTTAAAAATTCCCTAAGCACCTATCAATAAAACAATTTTTTTTTCACATAAACAAAATCATTATGTCAACACTTTGGCCCTCTCAAACACCATGTAAGCTGATCTTCTCAAACAGCATGTGAGTATCAGTGGCGTAGCGAGAGTGTTTTGCGCCCGGGGACAAGATTCGCACGGGGGACAAGATCCATTTTAGCGCCCCTTTTTCTTTTTTTCAACTCTCAAACCCATTATTTTCATCAATAAAATAATATCAAAGCACATTTTGGCGCCCCTAACTAGCTTGCGCCCGGGGACATCTGTCCCCCACTGCCCCCACCACGCTACGCCTCTGGTGAGTATACAACCAGAAGCTGCTTAGCACAGCGTCCCAACATCTTGAGCTGCAATCCTTTTTTGTATTTTTATAGATGCAAAGGGGCCCACACCTGTCCTATTTTATAGAAGCCAAGTGACCCACAACTATCCTATTTTATAGAAGCAAAGTGACCCACAACTATCCTATTTTATAGAAGCAAAGTGACCCACAACTATCCTATTTTATAGAAGCAAAGTGGCCAACAACTGTCCTATTTTATAGAAGCAAAGTGACCCAAGTGACGAAGAGGTTATGGGACAGCAAGGGATAGGCGAGATGAACGACAATGGTGAGAGGTTTGCGGACCTATGTGCCACAGCTGACCTGGTCATAGGGGGGAGCATTTTCCAGCACAAGAGGATTCATAACGCTACATGGGTCTCTCCGGACATGAGAACGATGAACCAAATAGACCATGTATGCATTTGTAAAAAATTCAGGTGATCTCTCCAAGACGTACGTGTTAAGAGGGGAGCTGATATTGCCTCAGATCATCATCTTCTTGTGGCCAGGATGAAATTAAAACTAAAGAGACATTATACCGAGCAAACAGCATACAGGACTCGGTATAATACCTCCCTCCTGAAGGACCAAGCCAAAAAGGAAGAATTCAGAATCTCACTATTCAATAAGTTCCAAGTCCTACAAGAAATACTTGAAGATGAAACCACCGAAGGAAAGTGGCAAAGCATGAAAGAAACAGTCCAGTCAACATGTCAAGAAGTGCTAGGAAACAGGAAAAAGGCACACAAAGAATGGATGACAGCAGGTACGCTGAATAAAATAGAAGAAAGGAAAAGAAAGAAATCAGAAGTGAATAACAGCCGCACCCGAGCACAGAAAAACAAGTCCCAGAAGGAGTATGCAGATGCAAATAAGGAAGTTAAGAAAAGCATCAAGAGGGACAAGAAGGAATTTGTTGATAAACTTGCTAAAGAAGCAGAGGATGCAGCTCACCAGGGGAACATGAGGGAACTGTTTGATACCATTAAGACGCTGTCAGGGAAATTTAGCAAGGTAGAGAGACCAGTGAAGGACAAAATGGGAAACACCATACCAAGTGAGGAGCAACAGAGAGGGAGATGGAAGGAGCACTTTGAAGAGCTCCTGAACAGGCCTGAACCAAGAAATCCACCAGATATCCAACCAGCCGATAATGACCTGCTAATTGACTGTAATAGTCCCACCAAAGAAGAGATTAGCAGGGCCATTAAACAACTCAGAAATGGAAAGGCTGCGGGACCTGATGGCATCCCAGCAGAGGCACTGAAGGCGGACCTGGAAACCAGTGTGGAAATGCTACACCCTCTGTTTATGAAGATATGGGAAGAGGAGCAAGTTCCTTCCGATTGGAAAGAGGGATACCTTATCAAGATCCCAAAGAAGGGAGACTTAAGCTCCTGCTCGAACTACAGAGGGATCACCCTGCTGTCCATCCCAGGAAAGGTTTTCAACCGTGTACTACTTAACAGGATGAAAAACGCTGTAGACCCTCTGTTGCGGGACGAACAAGCCGGCTTTCGCACCAACAGATCCTGCACGGACCAGATAGCGACACTGCGCATCATTCTAGAGCAGTCACTAGAGTGGAACTCGCCGCTCTATGTCAACTTTGTTGACTATGAAAAAGCCTTTGACAGTGTTGACAGGCAAACCCTGTGGAGATTGCTAAGGCATTACGGGGTGCCACAGAAGATTACTGATATAATCAGAAACATGTACGAAGGGATAAACTGCCGAGTTATCCATGGCCAGCAGTTGACAGATGCTTTCCAGGTGAAGACTGGTGTGAGACAAGGTTGCTTGCTGTCACCATTCCTCTTCCTGTTAGCCATTGACTGGGTGATGAAAACATCTACACAGCAGAAAAGAAATGGCATCCAATGGACCTTGTGGGATCAACTGGATGATCTTGACTTTGCTGATGATCTTGCACTTCTTGCACATACCCAACAACAGATGCAGGAGAAAACAAACATTGTCGCAGCCACTTCTGCTAGCATGGGTCTCAACATTCACAAAGGGAAGAGTAAAATCCTCAAGGTTAATGCCACCAGTACATCACCCATTATGCTTGAAGGAGAAGCCCTTGAGGAGGTGGACAGTTTTGTTTACCTTGGCAGCATGGTAGATAAACAAGGTGGTACAGATGCGGACGTCAAAATAAGGATAGGAAAAGCAAGAGCAGCCTTCCAACAACTCAAGAATGTTTGGGTCTCTAACAACTTAGGCAGCAAGTTAAAAGTAAGGATTTTTAACGCTATGGTAAAACCTGTGCTGCTATATGGAGCCGAGACATGGAGAACAACGGCCGTAAACCTGACCAGAATCCAGTCCTTCATCAACAACTGTCTAAGAAGGATTCTCAGAATTCACTGGCCAGACAAAATCAGCAACCAGGAACTGTGGCAGCGGACAAAACAGAAACCCATTGAGGAAGAGATTCTCCAGAAGCGGTGGAGGTGGATTGGTCATACACTAAGAAAACCTGCTTCTAACACAACAAAGCAAGCCCTGAAATGGAACCCACAGGGTAAGCGGAAAAGAGGCCGTCCAAGAAACATTTGGCGCCGAGAATTGGAGACAGACATCAAGAAAATTGGCCATGAATGGAAGATCCTGGAGAAGCTGGCCCAGGATAGAGATGCCTGGAGGTCTCTCGTAGGTGGCCTATGCCCTTGGAGGAACTGCAGACGCCGACGATGATCGGTGGATGCCCCTCATGGACGAGAAGGCTCAACAACAAAATGACCCATAACTATCCTATTTTATAGAAGCAAAGTGACCCACAGCTATCCTATTTTATAGAAGCAAAGTGACCCACAACTATCCTATTTTACAGAAGCAAAGTGACCCACAACTATCCTATTTTATAGAAGCAAAGTGACCCACAAATATTATATTTTAGAGAAGCAAAATTGTTATAAATTCAGTATTTTTTTTCGTTTACTGTTTCAGTTGGCAATCCCACAGAAAACCCTCCACGGCCTCATTTAAGGTAGGAATCTAAGAACAAGGTGGGCTAAACTTGAATTCATTAACAGGACAAAATGCAGTCCATCAATTATATCTTTTAAGGTTGTAATCCATGTTTTGAGAATCCTGATGTAAAGAACATCACCCACTCGTGCTGTGTTAATTTATGACAATGGTTCTTTTTGATAATTTGTAATTACATATGCAATTTCCTTTTGTTATAAATGTTAAGCATTTTAAGTTTGCAATATATGCATATCGATAATTGAAATAGTTTGTTTACAAATGACCTTATTTTATAGAAACTGTTATTTAAACGGAACATTTTTAATAGGGAGCATAGATGTTGAGTGTTTGTAAATGTATGTGTGATTTAAGGTTCTTTGACACACATTTTGCATGTTTATTCCTACTCACTCGTTGTTCCATAATGATTAGGTCACTCAAGCGCTTAACCTCCTTCTTGTTGGACAGGAGGGAGGTTTGTTTCCGAAGGAAATCCCTCATATTTGCTTGTTGTTCTCTCACCAAGGCCTGGGTCATTCTATGGTTACTTTGTCTCATGCTGGAACAAAGGTTTTTTATTTGGACTTGTTAATAAGTTTAATGTGCACAGAATAGATGACCAATAAAAGCAAAGTAGGTTGAGTTTCTGTTTTAAATAAAATTCACTTGGACAAATTCATTCATGTAAATATGACTAAATAAGCTACAACTAGCTGCACTGCACTGTCCTAAAATCAATGATAAAATAATATTTTCTAAACAGACAAAGGTTAGAATTATTTTCAAATATTAAATCATATTTTTATTATATTTCAAATAAAAAATAATAATTATATAATTAGCTCACTTCTGGAAATCTCGATTTATCCTTTTTATTGATCTAGAAGATTCTGATATAACATCCTTGTATGTGGGTGCGTCCAATGTAGGATTGTATTAAGGAAGTAAAATTCATTGTTTCATAGTGTTATATTCTTTAATTCTAAACCCTTGACGTCCCACATTATTATAACCAATCTCCCACAGCATTATACATCCAAAATTATTATGAATGACAACCTCCCCCATTATTATACATACCAAACTCCCACAATATTATACACTAGATATAGCCCGCCAATCATTGGCCACAGCAATGCCTGAACTTTCCATCTACTAAAGTTACTTGACAAAACATTAACTCAAGTAACGCACATTTAAGGATCCCAATTTTTGCTACACCCCTTCTCCCCATGATAAGTCACTGCACACTTTTTTTTTCACCCCCATGAACAATATTAAATATTCTGATGTCCCAGCCACTTTTAAACTGAATATTATTTACACCATACTTAAAATGAGACAATTTCATCTTCTGAAAAGAAAATATTACCAAACACAGTTACATTATAAAAAACAAAGATATCATTTAGCATCTTATATTTTGCGCGCTATTGAACTCATTGTTGAACCATACTTTCTTTCAAACATTTAGAATTATTTGTAATATACTCTCAATACCGGTACCAAATTCACTGATTAGGAAGCAGTCCACAGTACACCAGATATATATAAGAGATACCAACCTACCAAAAAATTATAATTCCAACCTACCACACACCTCTCACATTATTATACATTCCCACCTCCCATATTAGTATACATGACAACCTCCAACAGTATTATACAAACCAACCTTATGGACACAACAGCCTGAAACTGAAAGCAGACTCACAAAAACTTTGTAGTGTAGGTCATCAAATTAATTTTTATGCACTCAAAAAAAATAATCCCCCCCTTTTTTTTTTTTGGTGCTTAGAATTGTTCTAATCAAAGCCACAATTTTGAACATATGCTAAAACAAGGAGGCCTAAAAATATTTTATTACTATTCTTTATTATTTTTAAATAATCTAGAGGAAGCATTCAACATTGCGCTGGAACTAATTAATCTAATAGTAATACAAAAGGATATGGAGGAAGGTTTTCAACTTCAACCCGCTGTAAACGTATTATTTGACCGGCGTCTCGCTGCAAACCTGCCATTTGGAGGAAGTGTGACACTAATGGACTTTTACCCTCTGTGTTAAATACTACTTTAACAAAGTCACAACTACGCCCTACAGGATGGGACTGCAAGAAAATAATTTTAAAACATTTAAAATATATAGGGATATTTTTAGGCACTCCTCATAACGGTAGTCCCAAATTAAAAATAGAATACTTTTCGTTAGAAAATGTCCAGCTACCAGCCTAATAGCCGCCGATAATTGATGACATCATTTTTTCTTCAAATTTTATTTGCAAACTAATTATTGTAATAATATAAAAAAAACAATACCATACTTCAAATAGGGGGGGGGGGGGGGGGGGGCAAAAAAATCGATTCACTTTCCAGGAGGGGCAAACATTTTTTATTAATGTTTTAATATAGTTTTAATTTACTGTAGCGTATTTGTATGGTGAACGAACGGACAGGACATCAGCTTAGTTACTTTCTCTTTACTTTAATAAATTTTTTGTCTATTTTTGTCTAAAATTTTTTTATCCAATAAATCCAAGGAGGGCAAGTGCCCCCCCTTGCGGGCGCCCATGTGGCCTGCTGAAAACTGTCTAATACAAAAAAAGCAATTCAACAGAGATAACTTTTGTATCTCGCTTGCATTTTTCATTGTTTTTCTTCTTCTTTTTAAAAAAAAATCTTTTAGGAAATGATGATGAAGAAGATGCTGATGAAGATTGCGATATTCATTAAAAAAAAAAAAAGAAGAATTTTCAATAGAGCATAGGTAGAGTAAACAAAAACGTTACCAAGCCTTGGACACTTTCTAACAAATAGTCATATTTTTTTTAATTTGGGCAGCCGTTCTGAGGAGAGCCTATTTTCATTCATAGGACATGATAATGTCATAACAAAATTAGTCTGAATAATAATGTGAAAAAATTGGTAACTTGCGAAAAATCTTTTTAAAAAATATTGATATTGAAAAATAGGTGCTTTTTCCTTTAAAATAAGGAATTAATTCGAAATTGTCTGATAAAATTGAAAAATGTATTAATTTTTTTTATGGCAGAACACAATTCAATTTTTTTTAGGAAATTAATAAAAAAATTAATCATTACAAAGACTTCTGAATGTAATATTTAAGACTCAGATATATGCATTATGTATACCAATAGTTTTTTATTTAAAAATACACAGAATATAAATAATCCCAGTAGATGAAATGAGCCTGTGTGATAATGTAGCCATTGAAATTGTTAAAATTCTACTTTAATGAGATTATACAGATAATAATTTAAAAAGATTAAATTTAATTAGTACTTTTCATCATCAAAGTGTTCTGGCTTTTGTAATAAAAATACATCTTGATCTTTCATAAATCTTTCATAAAAAATGTTTAAACCTCTGTTTGAATTTTACCAAGGAGCAAAAGAAATATTCAGTACAGCCCTGGTGTTAATTACCTTAATTTCATGTTTGTTGGAGGCCTTCACATCCCAGATATTTTGTACATTCGTTTTTGTTATTTCATCTTCTCCATCTGCCTCGCTTGAAATCTCGCGGATGGGTGTAAGAGCATCAGTTGATCTAAATTTTTCTTTATCTGGAATGATGAACATTTTTTTTTTTTAATATTCAAATTGACTTGACAAATCATTCTTGGTAGACAAACTACAAACTAGTCTGTTATAAGAGAAGGCTCAGGTGTTAAATGTCTCTAGTATATTAAGTACCAACTTACTTTCTTTATGGACCCTCCCAACTCTGTTGCCATATTGGGCCTCAGCTACAGCTTCAATAGCAACTGAAACTTGGGATGATGTTGGTGATACTGACTTGTGGGGGGAAGATGTCTGAACATTTGACATTAAATTAACATATTGTGAATAGATCATGGTACTTCATTATTTAGTGAAACAAAAATGGGTGACCATTGTAAAGGGCTGAATCAAAATTAAGTAATTTAAAAGATGAAAAGATTAAAATGATGAAAAAAAAAAGATAATAAAGGTGCATTTCATGAGGAATAATTTTCTCATACAATGGGACTGAATATGTATGTTCACCTTGCAACCAGCCTGACCTTGGGGTTTTCTTGACCCTATGTAAGAATTAGTTGATGACCTTGAAGTGGAATGGGCTGTTGGCATGGCGGAGGCCTGAGCAGGATTTGTAGAGACCAGAGATTCAAGGTAATCCAAATTGATGATGGAATTTCCTGAAAATTGGGTGCAGGCCTTTTTCAACACAACAAACATTGAAACTCATAACAAGCAGCTTCAGTATCTAAAAATCTAAACAATTAAATATTGAGATGATATTCTTAATTTAAAAATTTAACAACTCAACTTAAGAATGAACCATTTTTATTTACCAAACACTTAGAAATTGGTATGTAAACACATTTAAAAAAATATTTAATAAGATTTACCAACCACTTTTCTTATTCATCAGTTCTTCCCTCTGTTTCAAGTTAGCTGGTTCAAGAGCAGACATGTCCCAAGTGAGCCAGTTTCTTGGTGCAGGTCTTATGCCTGATTAGGATAAGATTCTTTTACTTTTATTTATCCAAATAAATGGAAATGTTTTTATTTTAATTTTACAAATTCATTTTCAGCACAGATATAAATATTCTATTCAAGACAACATTTGTAAACTAGAACAATTTTAACACACAAATTTAGTGTGGAAATATAAGAGATTGAAAAATTTCATGTTCAGCTTCTAGATTATACAATTTCAATGGTAATAGAATAGTACACCTCATCAGATTAAAGACTGTTAGATTCCATGACATGATATTGATTGAGAGATACATCACACTGTGTACTATTGTGACAGCTGACTAACATTTATGGTGTTGTCATGGCTGGATTGTGTAACATTGTGACAGCCATCTAACATTTATGCTGTTGTCATGGCTGGATCATGTAATCTTTATTTTCCCCACAAACTGTGTGGCATCCTTATTTCAAGATCATATGTGACCCATCTATACAATAGCTATATTTTCAAACATTCATCAATATAATTAACAACTTACCTGCCATCCATCCATACACTAGAAATGTTATGTCATTCTTGAAGGACTCCCCAAACAGGCGGTAGGAATCAGGAAAAGAGAAACAAAAAGCTGTGTAAACAGCTTGTGACACCAGCTTGGGGTAGTCCTTTATGAATCAAGGGGGAAACGATAACAATTTTGTTGATTAGCATTTGCAGTGCATTCTCTTTAAATAATGGTAATTTTTAATGGGTTCAGTTTTTGATAAAAGAAAAGTATATTAAGAGTAAATGACTGGTTTGCAACATATAAACTTACTGTAAAAAACATATCTTTAAGGTAAGTATCAGATCCCTGCATCATAAGGTGTACATAGTTGTGGGCTACTCGACTGAACAGCTTGGCCTGAGATATTGGGTTAGCCTGGAACTTTTCTAAAAACAACCACCAAAATGTGTCCTGATAAAAACAAAAAAGAAATTTTTATAACTGTTTCTATTCAATGAACAATAAAGCAAATACAACTGTCGGTACATGTATTATGTGATAAAGTTTTATTTTATGCAATAATAATGTTAAAATATTTTAAAAAATCATACAATACAAAACTTTTATATGCTATATTTATAGATTATACTAGTCTAAAACTTAAACTGTAGGCCTAACTACCTGGAGGATTGCCTCTGACATGGGCGAATACAGGAGATGTTCAAATTCAATCCTGTAATTTGCCTTGAAAACAAAATAGACATTATAGTTATGGAATATCCATAATGTTGTAGAATTACACATGAGGACATGATGATACTGACATACCCATTTTAGTGGCAAAAGATGTCACATAGACATCAAGGATTAAAAATTGGATAGATCTTTTTTCTGTCTGGATTTTTGACATATAGGTTCCTCAACTCCATCCCTACGTCCTCCCCACCCAGGAAGATTCCCGATGGGCCGCTAGAACCGGTTATATAATAAAAATAAAAGTCATGAAGATAGGGCCGCTTTTTGTTTTTTTTCCCGGGCCGCTTTGATTTTTTCCCGGGCCGCTTGAACTCCCCAGTCCACCCCTGTCCCCACCCAACTCTGATGGATGCAGTTGACATATTTTTAAAAAATCTCATCCAGACATTTGATCAAACTTATTGTTTGCAAAATGTCTATAACATAACATGTATAAATTCTTTTTATCTTTATGTTTATACATGTAACCGTACAGCAGCGATGGGGGGAGAGGGTGGCAAACCTTAAGAATAAAAAATGAAATTCAACATAGTCGGAAGAAAATTTCAATTATAAAACACAAATGATGGGTTTAAACAAATTATTATTTCACTAATCTTTGAGATGAACACAAAAGTCTTAACCTTATTTTTCATCAGTCCAGAAGCGATGACAGCTTTATTGTACATGTCTCTTGTCAACAGACCTCCTGGTAAAGGAGTCACCTCTTTAGGGTCATATCCTGGATATTGTTGAAGCTTTAAAGGACAAAAGTTTTTTTAAAAAATATAATGTTCATTATTTCAAAGAATTTGAACAAAATAAACCAGAACTAAAAAAGCTTACACATTAAAATTATTTGTAGAATGAGTTCATTTGTTTCACTGAGTGTTGTTTCAATTGACACCAGCATACATCATACAGATATTTATTTGGTTACATAATACATCATTTTCCTGACTCTGAGAGACTGTTTATGACTCTGCATTACAATATAATATAATTTTATTAAAAATTAAAAAATGCAGCTATAAAAACTATAATTATTTATAAAAGTGTCTGCTGGTGAATTCTATGGTAACTGACGTAGAATAAGAAACATGCCTCCTGTTATTTATATATTTGTATATAAAAATTTGTTCATATTTTTAAAGTAACTTACCTCAACAAATTTAGGTTTACCCATTTCATTTTTAGTAGCAGCCTTCAAATATAAAGAGAGAAAAAATTTTAACAGATTATTTACACACAAAAAATATTGTCTATTGTAAATTAATTGTTTAACTTCATTAATTTTTATCTGTTAAATTTAAAATTAGTTAAAGAAATTTTCATAGGCTATAATTTACAAGGTGCTGGGAGATGAAATATGATTTTAAACAAAGGAAAAGAGTTTGGAAAGCTAAAAATGTGATTTCAGACACTATTAGATGTACACCTATACCTGGGCTTAAAATGAATTAAATTTTTGTCCTTTTTTTTCAGTTTGTTTACATGTTTTTAAATATAAAAAAGAATTATTCACTCTGTTAAAAGAAAATATAAAGCTTTCTGCACACTTGATATTCTGAAATTCCTTATTAATAAAATATATTTCTTGTTATTTGTTAAGGTTACATAGCTAAACCTATACATACTCACCAAAAGATTCTTTTTCTTTGACTTCATACTGATTTTGGTAATATTTTTCACCTTGTCACTTAAACTTGGAATGAGTGCTGCAATAAGTAAGCCATTTAATACATACTTACACGGAAGGCCTAAATGATAATTTTGATTTTAACAATGAGACAGCAAAAGTGCAAAAGTTATTCTGCAGTGATTAATTATAGTTTAGTTTCTTAAATTTTAACTACTTTAAGTACCAACAAAATTTAAAAAAAAATAAAATATATATACATATATATTATGTTTATCAAACCTTGTTATCTGTAAAGTATTGATCTAAAAAGTATTTTTTAAGAATCTTATATATTATGATTCATTATTTATTAAACTCACTTGATTTTATGGTGTATAGACCAGCAAAGGTTCTCACTTCTTTGGTATCCTTTGCTGTTAAAGTCAAAAGTCTTATTTAAACATTTATTTATCTATTATTATTATCTCAACATACATTCATTCTTTCAAGACAAATTTCTCAAAAAATGTCAAGAGTTTCACACACACACAAAACCATTAAAAAAACAATATTTTTATAAGTTGAATTATCATTAACAGTTGTAAAGAGGTACCAACAAAACAATTTCACTAAATATATATATATATATTCATACAACTTGCAAGGCAAAATATGGTGCATTTTTAAGATTGCCTCAAGGATAAGATTCTAGGAAGACATTGTAGAATATTCTATTAAAGTTAAAGAAACAAAATTCAAAAAGTGGTTTGAATATGATGTCCTACCTTGTTTTATATATTGCTCTCTGCTTTCTGCATTTTTACCTCTGTATTTGTCTTCATCAAAGTTGGAAGCTCTACTCTCACATACTAGGGCTGTATAGCTCTGCAGCTTCTGGTCTAACTTGCTGATTTTGTAACTCACCTCTTCCATAGATCCAATAAGGAAAGCTTCATTTAAGTTAAAGGATTTTTTTTCTCCTTGGTGTAATAGAGTAATTCTGAATTTAAAATAAATATGCAACCTGCCACAATACACAGAGAACTCTACAAAACAGTGATCCCACTTTAACTTTCTCATCAATATTCTTTTTAGGAAAAGTAATCATTTGTATCTATTTAATTTCTTTGGTAAATCTGTGATTTTTTAACTGTTTCAAAATGTATGCAGCAGCTAAGAAATGAACAAAAGCCACATTGTATGGCAAAATGAAAACATCTCCAGAAACTTATGATTTGACTACGCCCAATATAAATAGACTGAATATCATTATTGACTGACAGTGCAGACCCTATACTATGTGTGTTGTGTCAAACTTTAACAAAAGCTTAATCCATAATGTAAGACTAGAATTTACC
This sequence comes from Lymnaea stagnalis, assembly GCA_964033795.1. NCBI lineage: Eukaryota > Metazoa > Mollusca > Gastropoda > Lymnaeidae > Lymnaea > Lymnaea stagnalis. Next base: position 289,930 of record CAXITT010000261.1, on the reverse strand, counting down.
AACCTTTACATGAAATTTTTAAGCTTAATTTCATAACTAATATCTGTGATAACCATCCTGCCAAAGACAATCAAGGACTAGAACAAGCTTCCAAAAGGAACATTTGAGGCGACAACACTTGACACATTTACGTCTATTGCCTCAGGCCTTCCAACCCACAGTTCATGATACAAACATTAAGTAGCCCTTGCAACCAGTGAAATATCCTCGTCGACACCAGGCACAGAAACATTGCAAATCCCCTCTACATGCATAGGAGCCAGACAGAATGATCAGTAAATGATCGTGGGCCCTTATATAAAGAAGAAGTCCAGAAGTTAATGAGAATAATACTCTATAATCTAAATTTTTCAGATCAGAATTTTTTTTTTGGTAACAGAGATTGTGAACTGGTAAAAACAAATTGAAATTGAATGTCTGGGAAAGACAATGATATCCATAGGTAAATAGTTTATGTAACATCATTTCCCTTGAGTTTTTTCAAAACATTTTCTATTCCCATTAGTTCTGCCTAATTTTTATTTCCTGCTGTGGATATGTGCATAAAATCTAGGCTATGTCATGTACTTTCTCAATCAGATAGTTTGACATACTCATACATTTTATTATATTAATAATTAAATATTAATTAATAATATAGTGTGTCTGATTACTATATGGACTAGCAGTGTCAGTTATAATAAGACTTAAGTATTTTAATGCCCAAAATTTTTCACACATTTTTTTATAAGGCAATGGTTTAGGATACGTGATTTCGTTCTCTGTTTACTTTTAAGAAGCTGTTTTCGTAAGTTAATTTTCTCTGGTGCCTCATCAAGACTTTCATCCAGACGGTCCATAGGTGATCCAACACGATTAATGTGTGACATTTTGAATGTGCTAAATTATTTAGATTGGTCTTCCTCTTATTGATTCTACTAATTCTTATAAAACCACAAATTAATCAGAATTACGGTTATGTTTATATAGTATAGCTAATGGCTAATGCCCTTTGTCCCTTTCGCCCAGGATTGGCCGCCATTTTTGTTTTGCTGAGCAACCAAAATTAAAGCTGTTCAAATAAAAAGTTTCGAACAAAACAAATTCTGTACATACGAACTGTTTTGTGAATTTCCGCATATAACGACATTAGTTATCTTATTTTAAAACATCATTGAATTTCTAGTTCTTCAGTCTTTGATAAAATTTCACTACTGAATAATTGTTGTAACTGTAACTAACTATATTTATATTATATTAAAATAATATTCTAAGTATAATATAATAATACACTGTAACGTAATACTCATTCCGAGTAATCTCCTCGGCCTCGGAGTAATCTAGCTAGAAGTAGAAGTGTACTAACAAGGTTTTTTAAACCAAAACAAAACAACTTTTCTATACTCTATCTCTAATTTAGTCTAAAAAATCTATAAATGTATAATCCTCAGCCTGCCTACGGCTACGTGGACGTAAAACTAGAATAGATCTAGTACTTAACTACTTGAAATTTTATATTATAAAATAAACTTGTTTGAATTATATTAAATGAAATTAATTAGGAGGCCTATTAAAATTAATTAAATTTAAAATGACTATGACATTACATAGTCACATAGCATTATGACGATGTTGCTATTTTGTTGTACACTTGTATTGTAGTCTGCAGTTGAAGGCTGACACTGATGAAAATGAATATTATATATTAGTATTAGTCTTACTTATTAACTTATTAGTCTAGTATTAGCTTATTTAAGTCTTCTGTCTTTTCAATCAAATTTAACATTTTTTTTCTTTTGACTAAGGCAGTGGTTGGCAAACTCATTAATCAAAAGAGCCAAAAATCAACAGCAGGATGATCAAACATTTTTTATAGAGAGCCAAATTTCTTTTTAAGAACCTGTTAAGAACAATGTTTTTTGTTGTCACTCAGGTCACTAAAGAGTTGCATGCGGCTCGGAATCTCGATTTGCCGACCACTGGACTAAGGCAATGTCATTGAAAAGTGACTTACTAAGTGTCATATATATCTTCAATAACACACCACATTCTATTCTATTTTTATTTTATTTTGGCAGCGTACTTTGCTAACAGTCTGTAGTCTAAGTAAAACATGTCATTTTGCAGTTGGGCTAGTGCAGAGCACTACAGGGATCATTTTAAGAAAGGTTTTTATTAATATTATAAATATGGATAAAAAATAATCAAAATAAATTTCTTATTAATTATTAAGTTTAGCAGGCCATACATACATGTTACTACCCTTTTTTAGTCTAAACACTGTACACAGAGGAAAATAATAACCTAAATCCTAATTCTTGTGTATGCATAACATACTATGTTGAAAAATATCTCCAATTTTAAATGGACTTAAACAGTCCTCTCACTTAGATCAAGCTAACTCACAATGTGGATTTTAAAAAAGAAACAGTGTGAATATTTTTCTGGTGCTCAGTTCAGTATTCAAAAATATCCCAGCTCAGTCTCAGAATAAATGTTAAAAGTAAATGAAATAAGTAATTTCTATAGGTCTACTCGCAAAAAAGCAGTTAATTTTCCTGCACTGACATTGCATTGTATATTTGTTAAAATATCTAATTTGATGAAACTGGAAAGATTAAAAAAAAAATTCTTTAGGGAAAAGAAAAGGACATGAATAGGCATCAGAGTGAAAAACCCAAAATAAGTAAAAAGGCAGTTTCTCTCAAAGAATCCCCAGGAAAATGGAAAAAGAGGCTCACAATGAACATTTGGTGAGGGGATGTAGACAAAAAGATAGAGAAAAAGGAAAAAACGGAGTAAGCACAGTTGCTGGAGAGAGAGGCCCAAGATATAGATTATAGTTAAAGATCAAAATGAATGACCTAGTAATACTAGTAATGCAAACAAAAAGTAGAACACTTTTAATAATATGCCTATATATTTTTTAAAATTAAATGCAGTTAGTACTGGAAAAACATGCGAAATAAGTAATTATTAGAGGCTTTGTTGAGTGAAGAAAGTTAAGTACATGTAAAGATACACCTATGCAAGCAAATAAATTAATTGTAAATTAAGCTGAAGCTTATTAAACTGCTAGGAAATTTTAAATCATATTAGCTAAATGTTAATTGTAATTTAAATCAATAATATTCTTTTAGTTTTAGTTACTTATACTTCATTTCAAATTTATTTTAGGTATCTATGTGTGTGTAAAGTGTGGACATGAGTTATTTAGCAGTAGATCAAAATATGAGCATTCTTCACCATGGCCAGCTTTCACTGAGACAGTTCATCCTGACAGTGTTCACAAGATTCCTGAATCTCCTTCTGCAATAAAGGTTTAATTGTTTGATATTTTTATAAGCAAACTGTAGTTATTGGATGCAGAACTTGAATGATAGCTGTTAAGAGAATTAATTATTTCATTCATATTAAATCATGGAGTATAGAAATATATTTTTAAAAATTTAACTTCTGAGATCATGCTAGATCAATATTTTATGATTATCGCCATCCAAAAACTAAATGTATATTCTAATGTACAACTTTAGAATATTCTTAACCAAAACCTTTCTATCTACTGTATACCATCACATACATCACTATTTTCACATAAATACTGAAATTAACTAATTACTTTTTGGAGTGACAAACATGTTTGTATTTGTATGCACAAGAGTTTAAAAACTTTGGCTACAGTCTGATGAATCATAATAATCATATTTTGATTGATCACTTAGAATGTTTTAGAATTGTTGAGCTAATAAATTAAAATCTTTAAAAAATAGCAATGTAAGTGATTGAAAACCTCACTCTTATTTATGTTTTATTTAAAATACCTATGACATTTGTCTCCCACTCAGTGGCATAGCTAGGGTTGGTGTCACCCGGTGTGTTAAACTCATGGTGTCACCCCACCCCCCTCCCCAATTTCCATGATGTTTTTTTTCTTGTTAAAATAAGTCCACAATATAACAATAACAAGAAGAAAAACAAATAAATCGAAAGTCATGAAGTTAATATATTTAAAAACGTTAAGTTATAGCTGTATTTACTTTAAATTTACAATTTTCCTTTCCTTGTCTTCAAAGCTGCAAACCTGTCAATCACTTGATCAAAATCAATGTTTTTCACTGTATGACTTTCAATTGATAGCAGAGCCACATCAGAAAACCTTGACTGTCACATGGTCGATCATAAATATTTCTTGATAAGCCTTAGTTTTGAAAAGCTCTGCTCACATGAAGCCACATACACGCCTATCGTAAGAAAAATTAAAGGCTTAGCGAGAGTATTGGAAGAGATTCTATGAAGTCCCATTCAGCTTTGAATTTCAAAACATAAAATATTGACCATTCCATGACTTTGAGAAATCAGCTGCTTTTAGATGTCTTCTAAGCCTTGATATTTCTTTTTAAAGTTCATCTTCTGATAACTCAGCATTGAAAGAAGTTAATTTTGGAACGGACACCAATTACTCTTCTTCACTTGCTGATACTAGACTTTTGGGTTGAACAGCCCCAAACATATCTGGTACTTCCTTGATCACTGATGATCTGATGTGGAGTTCAGAATGAAAGCGATCAATACACTCCAGCATCTCCCTACTGTTTTCTTCTCCCTGAAAGAGTCCAACATCTATTAATTAATAGTTCTCCTGCCATTCTCTTCTTAAATCTTCATCTTCTCTCTACCAAAATTCCATATTGGTCTGATTTTCAAAGTGCCTTTTGAATAGCATATTCCACCAAATGACAGTGCTTCTCGTGCAGAAACAATCTTAAGGCCTCTAGGTTTGTCAAAACTTTGTCAAGAGTAATCCCTTAAATCTGCAGATAGTGCTGAGTAAGATTAACTTCCTCAAGTAGATCAGCCCAAAGTTAAAGGTAGCAGATAAACGTGAAATCACAGACAACATGTAAAAGATCTTGTGCTTAAACTCTTGTATGCAAATTTTTACAAGGTGATGACATAGAGCTTTAATCGACTTCCAAAATTAATCAAACATATCTTTCACTGTTTTAAGAGTAGCATGATCAGCACTCCAACGTGTTGTTGACTGTCTTTTCACCGACATTCCAGTGTGTTCGATTAGAACATTCCATCGATTATTGGATGCAGCAAAGAAGGAAAATATTCTTTCAAGAGTACCCAATAATGTAATACATGAAGCATGTTCTGCAAAAGAGTGTTGACCACACAAGTTAAGTGAATGGCCCACACATCCATTAAAAATTGCTTTCTTATTATTTCTTTTCCGAATGGCTTGAACACCTCCATGGATTCCATACATTAGGGCAGCAATATCGTAACCCTGAGCTCTGAACATCAGTATGTCTAGTCCATCACGCTTTAGTTTGTAAGAATGTCAGAACTGAGGTCATCAGATTTTTTTCAATCTTAATATGAAAAATGCAAGGAACATTCCTGTCTTTTCAACTTTCCCATTGTGGATTATCACATATCTGATCACTACAAACATCTGGTCACCGTGTGATATATCAGGTGTACTTTCGAAAATAATTCCAAAATACCTCGCAGGCTTTTATATCCATGATAAGAATCTCCTTCACATGATTTGCAAGGACACTTATAAATTAATTTTGGGTTTCTGGTGAAAGGTAAGATACCTTTTGGGTTTCGATATATAATATTATATATGTCTTCAAAAAACTTTTCTTTATTTAAACTTAAATAAAAAAGAATTAATCATTAAAAGATTGAAAATTGTGTAAAATAATATTTTTTTTAACCCTATCAATTGGTAAAATTCATTTTTAATGTTTTTAATTTTTACCAATTTTTATACTTATAACCGCCCGACCACACTTATTTGGTATCAATGGAAAGCCATATTTCTCAGAATTTAGATAAATATAGCCTCTTGTCACTTAAGGAAGTTACCGAACACTTTAAACGGCATGGACTGTGTTTTTCTGAGCTAAACATAGGGTCATCACATTTCTCATCCATCAACCTTGAACTTTTAATAAAGCATGCATTTGGATTGGTTACATTTGTGAAAAATGTATGTGTGATTGGTTATCCTTTTATGAATCTCAGTTAGACCGAGAACTGTGTGCTATGTAAATATGCAATTTTTCAATCGGGTGTCACCCCTAAAATGGTGTCATACCGGTGCGGTCCGTACCCCCTGCTCCCCCCTCGCTACGCCACTGCCCCCACTTTATTATGTATATAAAAAAAGAAAAGTTTCAACAAGATTGTTCTAGGATTTTTTTTTATAAGTTAAATAAGCCGGAATATACATTTACATTTTTGCAAATTGGTTGAGTAGCCCTATTTCTAATATTTGGATAATTTATCTAAGTGAACTAAGTGAGTCAACTTTTTCAACATTAGTCATAGAATTGAAAAAAAAATCAAAACTTTTAGGATTCAAAGGTACCGGTATGAAAATTGAAAAGCTGATGCTTCATATTTAACCTGTTTGAAAGTTTTAATCATGACTAATGGAATCTTTACTGTTTCATAGAAAACAATCTCACCCATTAGAAAAATTTCAATCTTATAAGAATATGCATATTAACAGTATCTTAGCTAGAATTCCTATTGTTTTTTTATGTTTGACAAAAAATGTATCCAAACTATATTTTTTTAAAACTTAACATTCTCATGAAAAAGTGTAGCTGATTTTAAACAAATACATTTTTCAGATCAGTTTATTAAGTTATTAAAATCATGTTTTCAACATATGAAAAAAATCTTAACAGGTTCACTGTGGCAAGTGTAAGCACAGTCTGGGTCATGAGTTTGTAAGTGATGGTCCTCGTAGTGGGCAATCAAGATTTTGAATATATAGTTCGGCACTAAAATTTGTGCCAAAAGGTAACTAATGCAGAAAAGACTAGAATTTGATAAAGCTGTTTTAGACATTTTTGCAACACAAAATGATCTCCATAAAGTATGTTTAATGTATAACAATTAGTTAACAGTTATTTAGTTATCATAGCTAACGCTACAGCTTAGAATGGGTAACAGAATACATATTTTTGTTACAATCATTTGCTAAAGTAAGTGTAAATGTTTTAGCTAAAAAATTATAGTTTAAATATCTTCTAATGTTAATTGAAGTATAATTTTTAATTGTTTATGGAGACTATTTAAAAAATGTTTTTTAAAAAAAAATATGATTTACATTTTTCAACAGATGTCCCTGACCAAAAATTAGGGGATCAGAATTAGAATTTATGTATTTGTATTTCAAAAATCAAACAGAAATTTAAAAGGTTAATAAAACATAAAATATTAATTAGGAACTTGAGTATTTGGATTTTGGCTCTTCCTGGAGTGGATTATATGTTTCGTCGATGTACATCTGGAAGGAAGGGAATCATCACCACAGCCCCATTTTGAGACAATTACATTATTTTAAAAATATTGATGTTCAGGATCAAAGTTTTAAAACAAACCTACATTTGTAACTTACATAAAAACTTTAATTATTATTTTCTTACATATGGAGCATGGATTTATGATTTTAAGGACCACACTTGGTCACAAAATAGTTTGGATAATGCAATTTCTATTTTAATTACTTAAACATTGTATTTTGTATTAACTAAAAGTAAAAGTGATTGTTAATGAACTCTGCCTCAAACATGACATGTTCAGGTAACAGCCCTCAGGGGAAAACTTGAATATCGAAACTCAGAAGGTATTGTTCATTAGTTATGTTCCCTTTTCACAGATCAAATGTTTATTTAAATTTCTTTAAAAAAAAAAAATTTAAAGTAAAAATTAATTAATTTTTTAAAATTTTAAAGTGATTTATTTATGAAAATCCAAAATGTATTTTCAAATGATCAGCTTCATCGTGTCCCAGACCTATTAGCCTTGATTAACTGTCTTACATATTTAAATTATCGTTAAACAATTCTGTCCAATTTTTTTTTTAAAAATTCATTTTTTTTCCCAAGGTAGAAAATTGAAGGCAGACCTAGAAACATTATTTTGTAAGTTTTTTAACTGGCATTGACCCTCATCACAAGTATTCATGCATTGAAATGTTTGTTCAGTCATTTATAATTGTTATTTATAGCATATTTTTACATGCATTGAGCTATTCTATTCAATCATCTGGAACAACTTTTATTTGTTCGAGCTAGAATTGATCCATTCTGTCATTTTAAGGATGTTTTCAGCCTCACCTTTCCAGAGAACCATTCCAAATGACGATGAATTGTAAATGATATTATAAAAATGCAATCAAATTACTTATCGCTTCAATTTTTTTGAAACTAATATATTTGGGGAGGTTTCATACCTAAGAATAAAGGCAACAATTCACTATAATTTTAGATGGAGAGTTCATCTACTTTGCTATTTTGAAAGTTAACTTGCAGTTGAAAAATTTTAAATTTTTACAATTTAAATATTTTTATATCCCACCATTCCGTACGTGATAATAGAAGTGACATCTGAACAGCATCAATGGTGTATAATGTTATCTCATTGTTTGTGAAATTTTAAAATTTAAATTCACAACTATTTGAACTATAAATAGCACTGGTAATATTAGCTAACATAATGAGTAAATGTTTTTTTCTATCATTGCACTGAATAAACCACATACAGAGAAAAAAAATAGATAGAAATATTGAGGTCTATAGTTTTTAATTGGAAACCACAATGCTGCTATTGGCACTTATTAATAGACCATTCTTTAAGCCTTATCTGATCTGAAAGTAAATAATTGGGAACTTTGCATTAAAGATTTTATACAAATTTTGATGAATTATATAATAAAATAGCTTCAATATGGCATTGATCATTAGTTGATTGGTGCAAACAACTAGTGGGATCGTTGGTCATAAATTATTTGGTTAGTCAGAAATTTGTTTTTCATAAATTATTTACAAATGGGTACTTCTCTGTGCTGCTAATAATGTAAGTTAATTAAATAATTAGTAAAATGGTTTCTCATTTTATTAAAAATTATATTATTTGTCCAAATATGTCATTACCATTTTTCATACCGCCTCTATTCACCATGTTAACTCTCAGTGCTGCCACTATTGACCATCATGTTGACACAATACAATGTCAGTTTTCATGTATTAACCCTTGGTACTGCCACTATTGACCATCATGTTGACACAATGTCAGTTTTCATGTTTTAACCCTTGGTACTGCCACTATTGACCATCATGTTGACACAATGTCAGTTTTCATGTTTTAACCCTTGGTACTGCCACTATTGACCATCATGTTGACACAATGTCAGTTTTCATGTTTTAACCCTTGGTACTGCCACTATTGACCATCATGTTGACACAATGTCAGTTTTCATGTTTTTACCCTTGGTACTGCCACTATTGACCATCATGTTGACACAATATCAGTTTTCATGTTTTTACCCTCAGCAGTTTTACTTTTAGGACAATACTGTATATCCTTTAAATAACCAACCATACATTTTCAATATAACTTTTATATCAGAATCTCACTTTAATTTATGCTCATTTATTTGCTTACTGATGTAAACAGTTGTGCAATAACATATATGTTTTCAAAAAAGCAACAAATTATCTTATTAACTGATAATTGAAAAATACCCCAAATGTGTGGGCATGCACTTGAAGTAGGTAGACTTTTACTCAACTCAACATACTTTTGATAAGTCATTGTTTGTAACTGTTGAATCAAAGATTCTAAACCAGCTTCAACATCATATTTAACTGCTGGCTCCTTTAAGTAAGATATTTCACTTTCGGGATCTTACAATTATTTTAATGCAAATTTCACTTTTTAAACTTAAATGCAGTGGTTCCAAATCTTTTCTATACTGTGTACCCCCACAAATAATTTGACTAGTCTTACAACTCAAAACAATTGTCGTAGCATGTAAAAGAACAGTGCATTTTAAAATTGATAAAAAAACAAACAACTAGACTTTTAATTTATTCATCCAATTGCAAATAGCACTGTGGAACTTGTGACTTTGTACATAAAGGAAAATGTTAATGAAGAAATATTTACAAATATAAAACATTTTATCATAATTTATAAGCTAATGAATTCTCTGTTCTTAAATCCCCTTTCAACGGACCCCCTGAAATGCCTTTTCACACCCTCTGAGGGTGCGAACAAACCATCTTGGGAACCCCTGCTTTACTGAATTCCAAATACACAATTTAAAAATTTGACATTTTCAAGGGTCTTATAAGTTTTTAATCCTTATTGGACTCAGTTTAAACTTGTTCTTACTTGTTGGATTATTTCTTATTAAAATCTGATTTAAAAAATGACAGTTTTAATATATAAAGATGTATTCCTGAACACAATGATATCAGAGAATTAATTTAGGTATAGCTATATATTGGTATTTTGTATAATTTATACTTATTTTCTGCATTAACTGTTTTCCATGTCCAGAATGGAATTTTCAAGCAACGTTTCTGACTTAGAATCCTAATCAACATGTTGATCGTTCTTGTCTGACTTTTGCTTAAATTTAAAAATCTATATTTAATAACTAAATGGCCAGCAACTTTGCTCTATATTTTAAGGTTGTGAAAGTTTAAAAAATACCATTCGCATATCTAACATATCATGGGACATCAGATCACTAAAAACCCTAATCATCATGCCTATATATTTATTGTGTCACAACCCCCACCTTCCCTGAAATCAATATACCCTGACCTCCTTTTTAAAACCTTTCAGAATGTCTTGCACTAGAGGTTTTTATTCTGGTCTATATTTTTAATTACTCAGAATGTTTACTTTGATATTTCATGTGGTTTTTGTGACTAAATTAACCTGTTTCTTGACTCTAATAAAAAAATGTATGGTTATATTGATGTTGGCTGCTTCATCTTAGTAAGCTTTTTATTTTAATTTTTTTTAAAAGTATTTGAACAGCACAGTCTAACATTTAATTCTTAGTTTGTGACAGGAAAATAAGGTAAGGACTTGTTCAAGTTTCCAACCTGGTCAAAAACAATTACTAATATATTAATTGGAATGAACATTGATAGATGCATCTAGTTAATGACATCTTGCAGACCTGAAATACATACTGTTATAAACAATTTTATTTCAACCACCTGTAATGAGGCAGGTTGGTGATTTAAGACTATAATTATATTGATCAGTAATAGAGGATGTCCGCAATTTAAATTTTTGATTTTACAATGTCTGTTTAGGGACATCCTGTATGAACAACACCAAATATTTCCTAAATTTAATGCAACTCTAGTCCTTACATTAAAAAAAGAAATATTAATGATCTGTTTCATAAAGATCAAAATATTTTAAAACATATTTTTTTATAAGTGAAGATGGCAAAATCTGTATCTGAAAATTAATACAAAAAGCCCATATTGCTGGAATGGAAGTTAGCTTAAACAGAAAAAATACACAAAAAAAAAATTAAATTTATTAAAATTTTATATTTTCCACTGGTCTCACTCACATCTTCAAAAAAATAATTAAAAAATCTCTGTCCAACAAATAACATTTCAAAAAACTTCCATTCAAACTACCGTCCTTTGAATAAATAGGTTTGGTACAAATTTACGGTAGCAGCAAAATATCTTCCTCAAGCCATCTTTCTTCAAACATTTTGGAGTCAGCATGGCAGCAAAAATATTAATTATTCTAAATTATCAAAAGCTCAAGATTTAACAGTAGCTTTTTTATTGGGAAGCCAAGCTTCTGGTCTATCGAGCCACAAGTTGTAATTCTGTCTCCACATAAAACGTTTCATAGTGCCGCAATGAAGACATGTCACTACAGTGTGCTTCTCACTTCTACCTGTTTGAAAAATATTCATAGCAATCAGTAATTATTATGAAATTTTATTTTATTTTTATTAAACTATTATCATGATTTTTTAAAAACCTTTTCTGGGATTGGCAGATATCTACTTAAATTTCAGAAGAAAGCTAAAATTAAATTGAGCCCAACTTTTTCAGTCAATACCTCTCAAAAAAACATTTGTGTCACATCTCTCTGAGAAAAAGAACACTTCACAAAAAGTTATGTAAAACATATTAGTTACGCCTCAAATGCATCAGATGTGAATGAGTTGTAATAAATATTTTTAATAGATGCAGCCATTTCAATTAAAGTTACAGTAACAATTTGATTCAATTAGAAAAGTACAAATAAATCAGGAAATGTATCTTGAAATTTTCAAACAGCTAGTCAGTTCCTTTTATGGCGTATGTAATTATTAAATTTAGAAGGACTTACTTCGAAATCTGATTCTGCAAGTCTGACCAGAAATTAATATGATATTGCAGCTCTTACAGAAGGATCTCTTTATAGAAGGATGCCTGAAATTATGGTAGTTTGTTTGAATGTTAATACGTTAGGATGGGTTTAAGTTAATGGTGATGAAATTGAACAAATGCATGGCAACTGGCTGGATCAAAAACTACCACAGCATGAAAAACTGTACAGTGAAAATGAAAAGTAACAAAATAAACAAATTGTAACTTTTTAATTTAATTTTCAAAGTTTTGAATGCATGCAAACTTTGCCTCCTTGATAATTTATGGATGAGTTTGCAAACTCAAACAAAAAATGTCATTGTTTTTGTTCCATAACTTATTTTAAAATGTGCTTTAATGTCATAAAAGCCTGAAGTAAGCACTTAAATTTCTTTTTTGCAACGTCTGCAAAATGCATGTGATGGTCTGATTAATGAAACATAGATAATTCCAGAGTATTCGGTCAGCCACTTCCTTAGAAACTTGCCCCAAGGCACATGTCTAAGAAACTTGCCCCAAGGCACATGTCTAAGAAACTTGCCCCAAGGCACATGTCTAAGAAACTTGCCCCAAGGCACATGTCTAAGAAACTTGCCCCAAGGCACATGTCTAAGAAACTTGCCCCAAGGCACATGTCTAAGAAACTTGCCCCAAGGCACATGTCTAAGAAACTTGCCCCAAGGCACATGTCTAAGAAACTTGCCCCAAGGCACATGTCTAAGAAACTTGCCCCAAGGCACATGTCTCATTAAAACTTTTGCTTTCCTTTTTTAAAATGATACGTTTCCATCTGGAGTAAAAATGATTTATAAGAAAAAAAGATTATGAAGTGCCGTGACTACTTTTGGTGATAGGCTTTTAATTGCCAATTGAAATTAAAATTTTTGACCAAAAATTCCCAGAAACTGGTGTGAAAAACTAGTCAAAAGTTAATGAGCTTCATCATTTTTTTTCCCATAATTTTGTTTAGTACTTCCGTGGAAAAAAATCAGACAGACAGATATGAAAACACCCTTAATAAAAGTGTAAAAAAATTAATTTAAAAATATAACAGCCGTGAAGCAGTTGAGCAAGTATACAGTGTTATGAATACCCTAAGCCACAAATAGTTTTCTTGAGACTGCAAAACAAAGATGGCGCAACTTCTATATCTAAATCATCTGATAAAATGCATAAAAGCCAATGCGAATCATTTCAAACGTAATTCTAGAATATAATATTTTAATTGTAAAAATAAATCTTCAGAACTATCGAGATATTGATAAGTAGTATATTCAGTTATATATAATAACGGTAATATATTCAGATTGCAGAGAGCAAATGTGCTTCAGTAAACTTAACACTTTATCAACACAATCATTTTCTGTTCCTGAGGGCTCACAAATTTAGATGTCGCCAGACTGTTTCTATAAAATGGTTCATTTTGCTGGTTACACTAGATTGCTTGAAAAACAATTTAACAGGTGAGTTCATTTAACATTGTAGGTAACTACTTACATTCTGATCACGTGTTTCTGCGCCACAGTCCTCATCGTAGAGATATAATATTGGCATAACTGATAATTGCTTGGATCATGTTGTAAAACTAATCTTGCTGCCTATGATATAAAAATTGAATTGAAATTTGCAGATGTGTTTTTTGGTTTGTTAAAATTTGTATCCCAACTCTCCTTGTGTGTCATTAAAGCAGTTTTAACTTTAAAATTTAAGGCAATTTTAAACAAATTCGTTATTTCCTAGATAGTTTAAATTTAGCATTTTCATCTTTCAAAGTTTTTATGATCTTCAATCTAAAGAATTCAAAATCTATGCAGTGATAAAATTTGCTTGTGTTTTAATTTTTAATTATTTTAAGCCAGGAAAGCAAATTTAAATTATTATTCCAATTACTTCTCATGAAATAGATACAAATTATAATGCAAGAATAGAGAGTCATATATTTTTAAAAACATTCAACTTGCTAAAAGGCAATATTATTTTTTTTTCGGTTGGCATTATCACATGAATACACATATGGTCTTAACTTACTAGCCTATACTTAGTTTGAGGAGACATATTTTTATATTTGTTTTGATGTGAATTTATGGCAAACTTGCTTATGCATCTGCTCAACTATTTTAGAGGATATATTACTGCCAAAGGGTGCACTATTAGGTTAAATTTAGGTGTGAGTTTTGGGGTATATTTGCACCCAAGCCCAAGTCATTGTTACTTAGACCAGTAAAAAGAAGTAGGATTCAGAATCATATTAGGGATTATCAACTATTAATTTTCTGATATGGCACAAATTTAATAGTGTACTACTTGTTTAGATACTGATCTTCTATCGAGCGCCTCCCCAGGTGGCGGATAGAGGAAAGCCCACCAAATATGGTGGATACCCGTGAAATAAAATACCCGGGGCGGACCAAAATCAGTACCTTCTGCCTTGTAGGAAGTGGAGGGATCCACATAGGATAGAGGGACCCCAGACGGTTGTGCGCAGGGCTGACAATGCTGTCACGTAAAAAATCAAGTGTTACAAAAGTCAAACCATATACAGAAAAATGGACTGATAATTTTGGATTTCGACCCATGCCTGAACAAAAATAGGATATATGGATAGCGACCTGGAATGTACTTAGTCTATATAGAGCGGGAGCATTGGCCCGCCTCAGTGACGAATTGCTAAGATATAGAATTGTGGGTATGGCACTGCAGGAGATCAGATGGAAAGACTCAGACATCCTAAGTACTAAGGGGTATACAATATTCTACAGTGGAAACAAAACAAACACCTTAGGAACAGGGTTTACAGTCAAAAGAGTGACAGTAAATGCGGTCATTTGGTTTAAACCAGTGGGTGACAGACTATGCTCCATAAGGATAAGAGGAAAAATGTTAAACATGACGTCAATCTGCGCACATGCACCAACGGAAGATACCGATGAAAGCATGAAGGAAACTTTCTACGAATCACTCGAAAGAGTATTTGATGAGGCACCAGGCCATGACACCAAAATAGTACTTGGCGATATCAATGTGAAAATTGGGAAGGAACCCACTTACAGACCAACCATCGGAAAGTCTGCATGATGAGAACAATGACCTAACCTGGACCCTAAATCGGACATCGAAAAAATGTGGATGAGAGCGAAGCGGCAGTTGAGAAGACAATTAGGAACTAGTCGTGCATTGTCTCCGTCATATCTGTAAGAATTTGCCTATCGTAACCAGTTTCGGCGCACAGGCATGTTTCCAAACTTCCTGATTACGCTTGTCGAAAACTATCTGTGATTAGACAGGAAGACTATCTGTGATTAGACAGTCTGTTTTGGTTCAGAGTAAAATAGTGCTTTAAATAAACTTAAAAACTGTTTTAACTACAGCTTTGTGGTGTGTATTTTATATTATTAAGTATTAAAGCAATTTTGGGTGTATTTTATTTTATTAAAGCTGTTTTGGGTCTATTTTAATTACCGATGCTATACTACCCCGGAGGGCTGATTCTTAGTTTTCACCCCGTGACGTCATTTGCGTGTTTTTATAGTTACAGTGAATTAGGGTTCAAGGTAGGCATAGGGATCGATTAAGGGATACATTAGTGACAAAATTAACTGGTTGTGTCAACCAAGATGGCGGCCATCGTGGGAGGTTTTCTAATAATTTACCTATCGGAGTTTTACCCCTAAATCTATTCCTAACCTGGGTTTTGACCCTATCGGAATCATGAACCAGGGTTTTGACCCTACTATCGGCAGTATCGGAACCAGGGCCAGGGTTTTGACCCTAACGGAACCAGTGACAAATCACGCAAATGACGTCAGTGTGATATCTCTCCATATTAGCCTGAATTTCAAACAATTAAACATTTTTTTAAAACCACAAACTTGATGCAAAAAGTTGATTTTTTGGAAAATTTCTTTATGCACGAAGCGTGCGCCGTCTTTCCCCATTCCAAAACCATAAAATAAATACCGAATAATTTAATAAGAGTAGCGGCCCTTTAAAATATTCTTCTTCTCTGTGAAACATTGTTATTCAAATTTTGAGGCCCCATTGAGGCTCCTGGCAATATTGGAAAATCCACCAAAACAGTAAAAAAAAAATGCATAATAACAAATAATTGTTAGATACTGATATATATTTTGTTTATTGCCATCCCAGCAGGCACGTACCTCACCCCCACAGAAGCCGGGTAGACTGATCAGAGCAAAACGCTCACTGAACACGGACTTCACCACTGACATTCCCATAAACAATTACACCAGAAACGATAGCAAATGCTTCAAAGTGCCTCAGTGCAACACAGTGCAGTATCAACAATCTTTCTTCCCACGCACAATAATAGCATGGAACAACCTGAACGATGCCACTGTGAACTCGATATCAGTCGAAAGCTTCAAGGCTGCCCTGGCATCAGCTAGGAGCTGTTAGAATAGCAACATCTTACCCCCAACCGTTACAAAGATGCCAGTACATGGATGCAGCAACGAAACATTACCAGAACCAGAAGGGGCCGTCCATTAATTTTAATTACAAATTAATTATGCCCCCCACCCGACACTCTTTAAAACATGGGTCTCAAACTCGCGGCCCGCTGGCCATTTGCGGCCCACAAGACGATATTTTGAGGTGCGCTACATAACAGCAAAATTTAGTGTTAATGCGGCCCGCGCGTTTTCCCCATCTATAAAGGTGAACCCCCGCGACGGTTCAGTGGAATCTCACCGACTGGTCTAATTCTGATTTTTATTATGTTGGTATAGAGTTGGACGTTGATTCTAATGGGAAAAACCATTTTAAAATCGCACTAAAAGTTTTTATTTGATAGCATTTTGTGAGAGAAACATGGCGGCCAAAGTGCGGTTTTGAGAAAAGCTTAAAAAGTCACTTAATGGGCAATGCACAACGTACTTATGTAAATCGTAGCACTCTGACACAGTATAAAAGAATCCCTATTATATTTACCGCTAGTGTTTACGAGTGAGGGAAATTCCGAGCCTGTCAGCTTAGTCACTTTCAAAATAGGGATAGTAAAAAATACCTTTTCTACGATAACAAATCAAAATTAATTCTCCCTACAATAGCATCCGCCTTAGCATCAATAATTCATACATATTTCTGCTCCTGTCAACTGTTGGAACACGTTTTAGCATTTAAAGCCTTCATGGAGAAAGATGGGGTGGTTGTCCCTGTACTAAGTGATCCCAACTGGCTCATGGACTTGGCTTTAATTGTTGACATTACACAGGAGCTGAATGTACAGAACAAGAAGTTACAAGACCAGGGGTAGCTTTTCAGTGTTGCCTATGACAATGTCAGGGCATTCTGCACAAAACTTGTGTTGTTGTTTTTAGAGAAACCGCTGCCATTTCTCAGCATACAAAGTACTCATGGAGTCGGACACACCAGTCAGTAGTAAGTATACTGATGCCATTGCAAAATCTACAGGAAATAATTCTATCACATGTTCTTAGACATCAAAACACAGAGAGCCACTTTTCATTTTTTGCTGACCCTTTCTCCTTAAAGAGACCCCTTGCTTACTCCCCCCCCCCCCCCCCCCCTCTTTTTTTTTTTTTTGCGCTTCAAATGGAGCTGATTGATCTTCAGTGCAATTCTAAGTTCAGAGAGGTGAATGGAAAAACAGAAAAGCATGGACAATTTATGAGAGCATTGCCCTCCACCTGCCCCGAGATTTCCAGGTTGTCCAAGAATATACCTTTTTAAGGGAGTACCTATCTGTGTGAAACGCTCTTTTCCACTATGAAGGTTGAGCAGATTGTAACAGTTTTATGTACGGGGTCATCCATTAATTACATCAACAATTTTACGCAATTTTTTACCCCCTCCCCCCCCCCCTGTCAACAACTGTCAAATTTTTGATGAC
>CAXITT010000261.1:192538-271820 GCA_964033795.1 Lymnaea stagnalis | reverse complement strand
CCTTTAATTACCGTATTTATTGGCGTATAACAGGCCCCCGCGTATAACGTGCACCTCAATTTAAGAAGGAAATTTCAGGAAAAAATACTAAACATTCTATCGGCGTCTAACACACACACATGATTTGCTCCCTATTTTCGGGGAGCAAAAGTGCGTGTTATACGCCAATAAATACGTTACTTCAATATTTTATTACCCTACCCCCCAACTGCCCCCCCCCCCAAATGAATTATAATATAAATAAATTTATAAATACATTTTACTTTGTGCTGATCTACTTGAATGACACTAATGACACATACAATCGTAGGGAAAACATTTTATGACATGTTTAGCTTGTTAATCAACAAGTTAAAACGTTTTTATACTTAAATCTTTATAATGCAGAATCAATTAAAAGGTTGTTCAGGACTAAATATCATTGTTTGTGGAAGTATAAAAATGATTATTGTCAGTATAGCTGACAATTATAGTATAGTTTTCTAGTTGATACCATCTTCCCATGGAGTAGCCAGGTGTTGCTGTATCGTAACAATGGGCACCAGGGACATCATTTGGGTAGGACAGGGGGGCATTTGCACCCCCCCCTTTGATTTTGCTGGTTTTAAATAAATTGCTACGTACTGTGGCGCCTCCAGTAATAAACAACTTAACAAGCCGCCTAAGTTTTGTTTTTGCGCCCCCCCCCCCGCCATCACTTCCCCTGAAAAAAAAAACCCTGAAATCACGCCCCTGATGGGCTTAATCTATAGCAGCTGATTTATCATTTTTATTTTGCGGAACTGATATACCAGACAGTTCAACATCATCCATATCTAACCATTTAGCATTTAAAATAGAAGCATTGTCGGTGTGAGCAATAATAGCCATAAGCTTTCTCTGTCTTTGAGTTGCTATAGTTGTTATTGAACACCGATGAGTTGGGTTTTCTTTTAATTTAACACCGTGTACAATGATGT
Source organism: Lymnaea stagnalis (assembly GCA_964033795.1). Classification (NCBI taxonomy): domain Eukaryota; kingdom Metazoa; phylum Mollusca; class Gastropoda; family Lymnaeidae; genus Lymnaea; species Lymnaea stagnalis. The sequence goes on along the minus strand of CAXITT010000261.1, from coordinate 270,861 downwards.
GTTAATCATTCTAGGGAGCGGATTAAGATAAAAATGACAGGTGAAGAGATGCCAACTTTTGACTTCTCTTGTGCTAACATTCTGAACAACCACCTGCGTTGCACAGACAGAAACACATTAAATAAATCTTATATTGTTAAAAGCCTAAACATTTATGACTATTTACACTCATTAAATTGTTTAAAATAATGTAAGAACCAGTCAATTTTTAAAATTAAAAATTTAATCGAAAAAAAACCCCATGTTTGTTGACGTCAACTAATCTAAATCCCCCTCCCACCCCGTTGTCAACAACTGTCAAATATTTCCAAACCCCCTCCCAACTATTTTGTTGACGTCATTAATGGACGCCCCCCAAACCCTTTTTTTTTGTAGAATAACTGATGCAGCCCAGTCTCAGACTCTACCTCATGCGGCCCCCGGATGATTTGAGTTTGAGAACCCCTGCTTTAAACCAATAAATAAATACGGAACTTTTTGAATGATCAATAGAAATCGACCCGGGGGGGTGGGGGAATAACATTTCATAAACTTCTTTAAAATCAGTTAAAATTTGCAACAATTATAAATTATGACTAGGGTAAACTTTATTTGATGTGGGCTAAGTATTAATGAGAACCCCTGCTTTAAACCAATAAATAAATACGGAACTTTTTGAATGATCAATAGAAATCGACCCGGGGGGGGGGGAATAACATTTCATAAACTTCTTTAAAATCAGTTAAAATTTGCAACAATTATAAATTATGACTAGGGTAAACTTTATTTGATGTGGGCTAAGTATTAAATTAATTGTTGGTAAATTTTATGGCTAGTTTTTTTTTCCCTCCACAATAGCGCGTATTAACAAGAGAATCGTTTTTTTTCATTATTGCCATATCAATATTATTATGGAGCAGGCTGACATTATCCTCGTCTAGTTTAACCATTCAGGGCTTAACGTGTCATCATTTTCTCTATGTGCAATAAGTGAAATCACCTGTCTCTACTTCGGGCAGCCGCTCGAAATGCTAGATTTCTTGTGCTAAAAAAAATGTATGAATTCCCACACCAGCAGGAAATACTGAAATTAAGAAGGCTTCCAACAGTTGCCTAGTAGAATAAGTCAATGATTTGCTTGTTTACGCCAAAATCGTAGTCTTTTGAGGTAGAAGAGTCTTTGGTTGAATTTCTTACACAGCATTTGGCCTTGCTCATGCCACGTTAGCTTATTATTAATGGTGACACCTAAGTACTTGTATGCCTCCACTTTCTCTACACTTTGATTGTTTATATTGAGATCTGTAATCTGGTGTTTCCCCCCTCCTGAAATCAACAACCATTTCCTTTGTTTTTGAGACATTCAGCTGGAGAAAATTTTCATCGCACCAATTGATAAAGCTTGTAACTAAATTGCGGTATAGGCCTTCTCCTTCAGATATTAAACCAACAATGGTGGTATCATCAGCAAATTTTAAGATTGGAACGGTGTCGCTTGAGCTTTGAATATTATTGGTATATATTGTATACAATACATGAGAGAGAACGCAGCCTTGTGGTGCCCCTGTGCTTATTTCTCTAGTTAGAGATACTTGGTTATTTACTTTGACATATTGTAGTCGATTTGTTCAAAAGTTCAGATCATGTATATATATTATATTCATGGGCAGCCTTGGAACCCTCGATTGATGTCGAGTCCATGGTGGCATTGTCCAGTTGGTTCCAAGCAATTATTGTTCGTGGGAAGAATGACTGTTTATATTGAACTGTGTTACACCGAGGCACAGTGAAGCATTTACTATTGTTCTGGATGTAACTGCTCATGGAGCTGTCAGAGGTGAAGTCAGTGTTTATTGAGCGTTTGGATCTAATTAAGCGACCTGGCTTCTGCGGGGTTAGATATGTGTTAGCTGGAATAGCCAGCACTAGCTCCGTGACCACTTTGTAGAGAAATGTTAGACGGAGCTTTTCTCGTCTGTCTTTGAGGGAGGGGATGTCAAATCTTTTTAAGAGGTCAGTGACGAAGCCAGGAGTGGTGGATTTGTAGTCAGTTGAGAGGAAGCGCACTGCGTTACGTTGTATTCGCTCCATCTTGTCCACGTCTTGCTTCAGGTATGGGTCCCATATGATCGCACCATATTCTAGTAGAGGATGGACGAGTGCGAGATAGGCATTTCGTTTGCATGATGTTGGACAGTGGCGAAGATTTCTTCGAATGAAACCAAGTGTGGAGTTGGCTTTTTTGAAATTTTGGTTATATGGGGTGATCATTTTAGATTATTCAAGAAGAGAATTCAAAGGTATGGATTATTTGATACTTGTTGGCGAAAGGTCTTGTTTAGAGAGTACATATAGATTGATGGTTTTTTTCTTGAGATGCTCATTGTGTAGCATTAAGTTTCGTTAAATTTCATACTTCATTTGTCCGCCCATCTCGCAAGGCACTTCAAATCTGCTTGGAGGTGGTTGTGGTCATCGTAGCCATTTATCTCTCTGTAGACAAGACAGCAGTGGCGTAGCTAGGTTTAATGCCGCCTGGGGCTAAGATTTTTGCCGCAGCGACCACGAAAAAACCTTGTAGTTCGTCGAAAATGCCGCCCCCCAGTATATAGAGGAAAAGTGCCGCCCGGGGCGGACCGCCCCTGCCGCCCCCATTACGCTACACCATTGCAAGACAGTCATCTGCAAATAGCCTCTCTTGAGATTTTACAGTATCAGAGAGGTCGTTTATATGACAGAGAAAGAGAAGGGGGCCCAGCACTGTACCCCGAGGAACTCCTGAGTCTACAGTGGCTTTGCCTGATCGGACGTCATCCACCACTTCTTGCATGGTCCTTTGTGTTAGGAATGTTGAGAGCCAGGAGTGAAGGTTGCAGGTAATGCCGTAGTGGTGGAGCTTACGTAGAAGAAGGCTGTGCGAACAGTGTCGAAGGCCTTGGAGAAGTCGAGAATTACCATGTCGACCTATTTACCTTTGTCATAGGAGGAAAGGAGGTCATTGGTGGTGATGATTAATTGAGTTTCTGTTGAGAATCCAGAGCGGAAACCATGGTTTAGGTTGGTCAAGATTTTGTAGTGTTCAAGGTGGCTCATGATGTGGCGACAGATGATGTGTTCTAGAATTTTGCATGGGACGGAGGTCAGGGCGGTAGTTTTCTGGGTTATGGCGGTCACCTTTCTTGTAGGCACTAATGATATTTGCATCAAGCCAGTCTAGCGAGAGCTTACCTGAGTCAAGCGACTTTTGGAAAATGCAGGTTAAGGTTGGGGCAATGTTGTCAGCCAGAGTCTTCAGGACAATGTTTGGGATACAGTCAGGTCCGGGCGCTTTATTGTCTTCAGGTTTTTGAGAAGTTTGGCTAATCCTGGTTCAGTTATGTTGAGGGGGGGGGCCTTTTGTACCGGGTGATGGTTTTAAGGAGGGTATGACTGTGGTGGAAATTTTGGTGAGACAGATTGAAACTGCCTTAGGAGAATTTCTGCTTTGCATTGGCTATCGCTTATAAGTTGTCCGTTTTCTAGTAGGGGGGCTACGCAATGTTGTCTTGCTTCCTGGATTTAATGTAGCGCCAGAAGGGTTTTGTGTTGTTGTTTTCGAGGCCTTCTTGAATGACTCCAATTATGTACTGCGACTCTCATCTTCTTAGTTCTCCAGGACAGTGTTTTTGGAACTGGCGGTAAAGGGTCCAGTTGTTTGTATATTGGGCTTTCTTCAATAGTCTTTCTTTCTCTTCAGAAGCTTCTTGAGCCGTGTGTTCAGCCATGGTAGATTACATGGATTCTTTGCTATTGCTGATGGGACATTTTGATCAATGCTGCTGGATAAGGTATTTTTGAAGGTCGACCATAGTGTATATAAATCCTTTCCCCTCATTGTAATTTTTAAGGTGATCTTTTCGGCAATAGCGAGCTCTAGCTTGATCTTGTCCCAGATTGCCTTATCGAACTTGTAAGATTTCCTAGGTTTCTTGCACGTTATTCGAGCTTTGGAGTAGAAGTCAATCCCCACTGCGTCATGGTCGGAAATGCCTTGGACACACGTGGATTGTTAAGCATGCGTGGCGTTGGACGTGAAGATTAGATCTGGTATGATGTTTTGACGTGTCGGTGGGTGTCTTCTGCACTTGTGTCAGTTGCGAGGATGAGGTTAAGTCGACTAGTGATTGCTGAATGGTATTGTCTTTGCCGGTTGGAGTGGGCAGTATGCGTGGTCCAGTCTATATCAGTAGGGACAGTTATAGTTATGGGCGACGATGATGCCACGTGGGTGCTTGCCGTTGGCTGTAAGAATGGTGATGGATTTTTGGAGTTCGTCGAGATCGCGCTGGGTTCTTTTGGGCATATTGAAGGCACCAATGTAGAGGCATGTTATAGAAGGCACCGATGTAGAGGCATGTTATAGAAGGCACCAATGTAGAGGCATGTTATAGAAGGCACCGATGTAGAGGCATGTTATAGAAGGCACTGATGTAGAGGCATGTTATAGAAGGCACCGATGTAGAGGCATGTTTTAGAAGGCACCAATGTAGAGGCATGTTATAGAAGGCACCAATGTAGAGGCATGTTATAGAAGGCACTGATGTAGAGGCATGTTATAGAAGGCACCGATGTAGAGGCATGTTATAGAAGGCACCGATGTAGAGGCATGTTATAGAAGGCACCAATGTAGAGGCATGTTATAGAAGGCACCGATGTAGAGGCATGTTTTAGAAGGCACCAATGTAGAGGCATGTTATAGAAGGCACCAATGTAGAGGTATTTTAATTATTTAAGATCAAGTCCATTTTGGGCCAGGGGGTGGTGGGGCGGCTAATAGTGAAAATTTAAAGGCAGCGTCTTTAGTAAATTCGATTAGATTTTTTTGTTAAAGTTGAAAATTTATCTTGAATATTTATCTGAAGGATTTGTATAGAGCTCTTATCTTATGGATCACTTTTAGAAAGGAGTTCCTGACGGGGATCCTTCTTTAAATGAATTGTTAAACGGCCATATTTCTGGCATTGGTGAGAACCTTTTTATTAAGACATCTGTTAAAAGTCAGTTTGGTTTTTACATCATGGGTTTTTACTGGGCCCAGCTTGAATCTTTCCTGAAATGTCCTGGGCCAAAAATTTAATGTTTATAAGAATTATCATGAAATTGGCTTTAAAAAAAAATAAAAAATAGAAAACAATTTTTTAAAAATGATTGTGACTTGGGCGAAACGTTTTTGAAAGGGTTTGAATTTTCGATCACTCCAATAACGCTTTAGGGGCTGTTAGGGGCTGTTTTGCCTGAATAGAAACCCGAGCAATGTCGGGTAGATTGGCTAGTATAGGAATAAAATAGACGTGTCTCTAATATGAATCAAACGTTCGTTTCCCCCGACGGTCATAATTTGTCCGACTTTTCAAAAGCTTCATCTGAGCGATTTGTGTTTGTACACTTTGGTTTGCGTTTCAAATAATCCCATTCAACTGGTTATAGGGCCATCTCTGGATCAGGGCCATCTCTGGATCAGGGCCATCTCTGGATCAGCGCCATTTCTGGATCAGTGCAATCTCTGGATCAGTGCAATCTCTTGATCAGGGCCATCTATGGATCAGGGCCATCTCTGAATCAGGGCTACCTGTGGATTATTACCATCTCTGGATCAATGCCATTTGGATCAGGGTTTGATAGAAATATGACACCAGATGCACAAATTTGTTTCAAAACTGTTTGCAGTATAATAAATAAATAACTTGGCTTCAATATTTCGTGTCCAATAGTCTCCACCAGCCTTAACTGGTTATCTCGAGATATTTCCGCCATTTTCTCATCAGGACCAACACGCCATCCATTTATTTTTAGATTAACTTAAGTTGTGAGAGTACGTGTGTGAGTGGTTTGGGGGGGGGGGTCAGGTGTATATGATAGCGAGAGAGAGAGAGAGAGAGAGAGAGAGAGAGAGAGAGAGAGAAAAGAGAGAGAGAGAGAGAGAGAAAATGAACGTGTGCATTCGTCGTTCTTATCAACCTCATGTTTGCCTGACTTCCAGGATGCCAAGTCTTGCAGAGTAGAGACGATCGATATAAATTAAAATTGTGGTTGTCAGCTCACGACATTGGTACTTTGTCGCTAGGAGAGCAGCAAGCCTTCCTGGCAACGCAAGATCAACATTTTAGCAGTCGCGGTGTCAGCTTGCAACTTGCAGTGAATCTCAACCCATAATTCAGAGTTATTCTTCCAAACAATACAATTTGAGCTGGGCTAATGAATTTTATTTTATTTTGCTTTTTGAAAACATACTTTTATGTCCAATTATTAAGATTAATTACGTTAAATCTAGCAATTGCTTTAAATGAAAACAATCAAAATAATAACATTTTAGCTTAAAATTTACTAAGAAGTTAAAAATTTAAAAATGGTGTAGGGACGAGGAAGACTGCCATCTAGCTGTTTATATTAAAAACGAAACACACGGTCTGGAAGATCTTTTAAGAAAAGACCAACAACACGGCAAACGTATCGACCAGACGCTTTCTCCGGGAAGCTGAACAAGATAAAGAGTTGAGTGAAGTTAACATGAGATGAACTTTTTTTTTTCCTTCTCCATTTTGATATATATTTGGTTAAAAGGGAATGAGAACCGCTGTGATTCAAAGTTGCGTGAGTCTTTTCTTATAGTAGCGATAATTTCAGTAAATATTTTCATTAAAAATGTTAAAATAGGATAAGCCTTAACTTCGCATCCAAAGACCATTAGGTGTGAGTGAAGGTCTTAGCATGCCTGGTGGTGGCCAATTAGGTGTGATTGCAGGTCTTAGCATGCCTGGTCGTGGCCAATTCGGTGTGAGTGAAGGTCTTAGCATGCCTGTTGGTGGCCAATTAGGTGTGAGTGAAGGTCTTAGCATGCCTGGTGGTGTCCAATTAGGTGTGAGTGAAGGTCTTAGCATGCCTGGTGGTGGCCAATTATGTGTAATTGCAGGTCTTAGCATGCCTGTTGGTGGCCAATTAGGTGTGAGTGAAGGTCTTAGCATGCCTTTGGTGGCCAATTCGGTGTGATTGCAGGTCTTAGCATGCCTCTTGGTGGCCAATTAGGTGTGAGTGAAGGTCTTAGCATGCCTGGTGGTGGCCAATTAGGTGTGAGTGAAGGTCTTAGCATGCCTGTTGGTGGCCAATTAGGTGTGAGTGAAGGTCTTAGCATGCCTGGTGGTGGCCAATTAGGTGTGGGTGAAGGTCTTAGCATGCATGGTGGTGGCCAATTAGGTGTGGGTGAAGGTCTTAGCATGCCTGGTCGTGGCCAATTAGGTGTGGGTGAAGTTCTTAGCATGCCTGGTCACTGCAATCCGATTCTCGACTTATGGACTAAGTATTTTGGGAAAAGCCATCGTCTATTGCAGTGGTTCTCAAAGTAGATGGTACCGCCCCTAGAGGTGGTGGGATTATGCACAAGGGGGCGCTGAAATTCTTTAGATGTTTTAGGGGGGCTGGAATCATCTAAAGGGGCGGTGGCAGAAAGTATTTTAAGTTAAAATTATATTGATATAAAAAGACATTAAAGGCTCTACATTTTTTTGGGATGTCATTGACAAAGAACATGAGATGATAGTTATCCTTTGTGCCACATGATCGTTTGATCTATTTTTAAGACAGTTGTATTGGACCAGCGTTTATTAATAACTCATTTTAATTTAGGTCAGCATTGTGAACTGACAGCAGTAGGACTTGCAGTTTTTAACGGACTTTGCAAATGAGCCGTAGACTAACAAGAATGCTTTGATGAGCTTTTAATTATAAAAAAAAAAATAAAATAAAAGTGGCTAGCGTGTATCCTATAACATTGTATGGTTTATTGATAAATCGGTAAAAGGTTGCTTACAATCAGTGAAGTATTCACCTTACCAGTTTTTAGTGAGCTTTTCGTTTCATAGACGCAAGGCTGAGAATATGGAAATTAGTTGTATCGCATAGCAAAATTAGTGGAGATGGCATAAATTGACTTTCAAAAAATATCATATTTGCTTATCGCTTGCGTATTTTTTGCAACAGATTAAGTTGTTATCAAGTCAAGGAAAAATCTATATTTCGTATTTTAAACAAGTTTTCTCAATTAAGAATAATTCCAATAAAAGTAAAAGCTCTACTACTACTATTTCATTTGATTGTGATGGAGTACAATCAATGCCAAATTTTATAGAGATATGTTAGCATGACTTTGCTACCTTCCATTACAGTGTAAATCGATATGTTAACATGACTTTTCTACCTATCATTACAGTGTATAGAGAAATATTAACATGACTTTTCCACCTCTCATTACAGCGTATAGATCAGTGGTTCTTAACCTTTTTGGAGGTACCAGACCCCACCAGTCCCTTCTTAATAGGAAAAGTAAAATATGAATTTTTTAAATATTTTTTTGGACCGCCACCGAACCCTTGAGACTGACTCACCGAACCCTTGAGACTGACTCACCGAGCCCTTGAGACTGACTCACCGAACCCTAGAGACTGACTCACCAAACCCTTGAGACTGACTCACCGAACCCCTGAGACTGACTCACCGAACCCTTGAGACAGACTCACCGAACCCTTGAGACTAACTCACCGAACCCCTGAGACTGACTCACCTAACCCCTGAGACTGACTCACCGAACCCCTGAGACTGACTCACCGAACCCCTGAGACTGACTCACCTACCCCTTGAGACTGACTCACCGAACCCTTTAGACTGACTCACCTAACCCCTTCGAACCCTAGAGACTGACGCACCTAACCCTTGAGACTGACTCACCGAACCCCTGAGACTGACTCACCGAACCCTTGAGACAGACTCACCGAACCCTTGAGACTGACTCACCGAACCCCTGAGACTGACTCACCGAACCCCTGAGACTGACTCACCGAACCCCTGAGACTGACTCACCGAACCCCTGAGACTGACTCACCGAACCCTTGAGACTGACTCACCGAACCCTTGAGACTGACTCACCGAACCCCTGGGGTTCGATCGAAACCAGGTTAAACACCACTGGTATAGATATATGTTTGCATGACTTTGCTACCATCCATCACAGTGTATAGAGATTAAGTTAACATGACTTTTCTACCTTCCATTCGGTGTATTACAGTGTAAATAGATATGTTAACATGACTTTGCTACCTTCTATTACAGTGTATAGAGATATGTTAACATGACATTGCTACCTTCCATTACCATGTATAGAGATAAGTTAACATGACATTGCTACCTTCCATTAGTGTCTAGAGATATGTTAACATGACTTTGCTACCTTCCATTACAGTGTCTAAAGATATGTTAACATGAAATTGCTACCTTCCATTACCATGTATAGAGATAAGTTGACATGACATTGCTACATTCCATTAGTGTCTAGAGATATGTTAACATGACTTTGCTACCTTCCATTACAGTGTTTAAATATATGTTAACATGATTTTGCTACCTTCCATTACCATGTATAGAGATAAGTTAACATGACATTGCTACCTTCCATTACCATGTATAGAGATAAGTTAACATGACATTGCTACCTTCCATTAGTGTCTAGAGATATGTTAACATGACTTTGCTATCTTCCATTACAGTGTCTAAAGATATGTTAACATGACTTTGCTACCTTCCATTACCATGTATAGAGATAAGTTAACATGACATTGCTACCTTCCATTAGTGTCTAGAGATAAAATATGTTAACATGACTTTGCTACATTCCATTACAGTGTTTAAAGATATGTTAACATGACTTTGCTACCTTCCATTACCATGTAGAGAGATATGTTAACATGACATTGCTACCTTCCATTACTATGTAGAGAGAGATGTTAACATGCCTAAGCTGTCATCCCCAACCAGTTTGAAGACCCGTATCAGCACCCTGATTCTGTTAGTCATTTGATTATGTAAGTCATTTGATCCTGTTAGTCATTTAATCATGTTAGTCATTTGATCCTGTTAGTCATTTGATCCTGTTAGTCATTTGATCCTGTTAGTCATTTGATCCTGTTAGTCATTTGATCCTGTTAGTCATTTGATTCTGTTAGTCATTTGATCCTGTTAGTCATTTGATTTTGTTAGTCATTTGATTCTGTTAGTCATTTGATTTTGTTAGTCACTTGATCCTGTTAGTCATTTGATCCTGTTAGTCATTTGATCCTGTTAGTCATTTGATTATGTTAGTCATTTGATCCTGTTAGTCATTTGATTCTGTTAGTCATTTGATTTTGTTAGTCATTTGATTCTGTTGTTCATTTGATTCTGTTAGTTATTTGATTTTGTTGTTCATTTGATTCTGTTAGTCATTTGATTTTGTTAGTCACTTGATCCTGTTAGTCACTTGATTTTTTTAGTCACTTGATCCTGTTAGTCATTTGATTTTGTTAGTCATTTGATTTTGTTAGTCATTTAACACTGTTAGTCATTTGATTCTGTTAGTCATTTGATTTTGTTAGTCATTTGATTCGTTAGTCATTTGATCCTGTTAGTCATTTGATCCTGTTAGTCATTGATCCTGTAAGTCATTTGATCCTGTTAGACATTTGATCCTGTTAGTCATTTGATTCTGTTAGTCATTTGATTTTGTTAGTCATTTGATTTTCTTAGTCATTTGATTCTGTTAGTCATTTGACACTGTTAGTCATTTGGGAATCTTTGTCACTTAGTTCCAGTTTTCTTTCAACTGTTGTGGGATGTTCTAGAATCCAGCATTTTGTCGCTTGTCTCCAAGAACGGAGCCACCGCTCTCTGCTCAGAGATTCAAGATGTCAGCTCTGTCAATTAAGTAGGTCTCATACAAATTCCAAATCAATGATTTTACAGATGATTGGTTCACTAAGATGGTCCGTGTACAGTGCGCACTGATTCATAGTAAGACCGTGTCTCCATTGTCAGCACAGCACTGCAGATCTCTTTAGGCTTTTTGTAGGCTCTTGGCACTTATTTTGCTAATTTGTAAGGTGCTTAATAATTACTGAACGCTTCACAAGTCGCAATTAATTATTAAGTCTTAAGTTTAGTTTTATTTGTGTTCATATCCGTATTGATATTTTATATTTGGTTATAATGTCGCTATGACCAGTCAATATATTCAATAAAACACGCCCAAAATAAATACAATAAAACATTCCCAGTAAAATAAGTCCAATAAAACATTCCCAGTAAAATAAGTCCAATCAAACATTCCCAGATTATACCCCGAAGAAATTTTAAAAGCAGCTGTCACTCGAGTTAAAGGTATGACTAGACAGGCTTCTTTTAAAGCTACTCATTCTGACACTAGCGATAGGTCTAAATTTATCTTAACTTTTCATCCCCACAACCTAAAAGCTCGCTCTCTGGTTCTTAAAAACCGCTCCATTCTTATGGCGGACCCTGTCACAAATGCGATTTTTAGAAAACCTCCTCTTTTCGCTTTCCGGCGGGACAAGAGCCTTAGGGACATGCTAGTTAGAAGCCACCTCCCTGCTATTAAAGCATATAAAGGCACAAAATGTTGCAACCGTAGCCGTTGCAACTCATGTCCCTATGTGATCGAAACTGATACGATCACTTTCCCTCTGGGAGTATTCAGAATAAAAGATGGCTTTACCTGCACAAGTCGCAACGTGATTTACACCATCATTTGCAAAAAGTGCGGTAAACTATACATAGGAGAGACAGGTCGTCGCCTTGGGGACCGTTTCAGAGAGCACCTCTATAACATAAATAAACACGCTCTCTGTCCGGTCTCCAAACATTTCAATAGCCCTAACCATAATGGTATCTCAGATATTGTAGTTACTGGTATACTCTATACTAGTAACACTGCAGATAGAATCTATATGGAGAACAAATTAATAACTAGATTTGGTACGTTGTCTCCATATGGATTGAACCAAATCCATAGTTTTACTTAGCTGCCATGTCTTTTTCCTGTTTGGTTTTTCCAATTATGTTTGAATCACTTCCTTTCTACATCTCTTTACTTTGTTTTTGTCAGGTTTAAGCGCCCTCTCCTATATTTTTTTCTGTTTTAGGTAGGATATATATATTGACATTATGTAAATTTAATTTATACTTATTTAAATGTGTTGTGTTTGTTTGTACTGATGAAGGCATGTGCCGAAACGTTTAATTCTGTATAATGTACAATTATTATTAAAGCTAACTCATATTGTTCTATTGACACAATTTGTTCGTGTCTTATTAATATATCCAGTAAAATAAGTTCAATCAAACATTCCCAGTAAAATAAGTCCAATAAAACATTCCCAGTAAAATAAGTCCAATCAAACATTCCCAGTAAAATAAGTCCAATCAAACATTCACATTAAAATAAGTTCAATAAAACATTCCCAGTGAAATAAGTCCAATCAAACATTCCCAGTGAAATAAGTCCAATAAAACATTCCCAGTAAAATAAGTCCAATAAAACATTCAGAGTAAAATAAGTCCAATCAAACATTCCCAGTAAAATAAGTCCAATCAAACATTCCCAGTAAAATAAGTCCAATCAAACATTCACATTAAAATAAGTTCAATAAAACATTCCCAGTGAAATAAGCCCAATAAAACATTCCCAGTAAAATAAGTCCAATCAAACATTCCCAGTAAAATAAGTCCAATCAAACATTCCCAGTAAAATAAGTCCAATAAAACATTCCCAATAAAATAAGTCCAATAAAACATTCCCAGTAAAATAAGTCCAATCAAACATTCCCAGTAAAATAAGTCCAATAAAACATTCACATTAAACTAAGTTCAATAAAACATTCCAAGTGAAATAAGTGCAATCAAACATTCCCAGTAAAATAAGTCCAATCAAACATTCACATTAAAATAAGTCCAATAAAACATTCCCAGTAAAATAAGTCCAATAAAACATTCCCTCTAAAATAAGTCCAATCAAACATTCCCAGTAAAATAAGTCCAATAAAACATTCCCAGTAAAATAAGTCCAATCAAACATTCCCAGTAAAATAAGTCCAATCAAACATTCACATTAAAATAAGTTCAATAAAACATTCCCAGTAAAATAAGTCCAATCAAACATTCCCAGTAAAATAAGTCCAATAAAACATTCCCAGTAAAATAAGTCCAATCAAACATTCCCAGTAAAATAAGTCCAATCAAACATTCCCAGTAAAATAAGTCCAATCAAACATTCCCAGTAAAATAAGTCCAATAAAACATTCCCAGTAAAATAAGTCCAATCAAACATTCCCAGTAAAATAAGTCCAATCAAACATTCACATTAAAATAAGTTCAATAAAACATTCCCAGTGAAATAAGTGCAATCAAACATTCCCAGTAAAATAAGTCCAATCAAACATTCCCAGTAAAATAAGTCCAATCAAACATTCCCAGTAAAATAAGTCCAATCAAACATTCCCAGTAAAATAAGTCCAATCAAACATTCACATTAAAATAAGTCCAATCAAACATTCCCAGTAAAATAAGTCCAATAAAACATTCCCAGTAAAATAAGTCCAATAAAACATTGAGAGTAAAATAAGTACAATCAAACATTCCCAGTAAAATAAGTCCAATAAAACATTCAGAGTAAAATAAGTCCAATCAAACATTCAGAGTAAAATAAGTCCAATCAAACATTCAAAGTAAAATAAGTCCAATCAAACATTCCCAGTAAAATAAGTCCAATAAAACATTCCCAGTAAAATAAGTCCAATAAAACATTCACAGTAAAATAAGTCCAATCAAACATTCAGAGTAAAATAAGTCCAATAAAACATTCACAGTAAAATAAGTCCAATAAAACATTCCCAGTAAAATAAGTCCAATAAAACATTCCCAGTAAAATAAGTCCAATAAAACATTCAGAGTAAAATATGTCCAATCAAACATTCCCAGTAAAATAAGTCCAATAAAACATTCACAGTAAAATAAGTCCAATCAAACATTCAGAGTAAAATAAGTCCAATAAAAAATTCACAGTAAAATAAGTCCAATAAAACATTCCCAGTAAAATAAGTCCAATCAAACATTCCCAGTAAAATAAGTCCAATCAAACATTCAGAGTAAAATAAGTCCAATCAAACATTCAGAGTAAAATAAGTCCAATCAAACATTCACAGTAAAATAAGTCCAATCAAACATTCCCAGTAAAATAAGTCCAATCAAACATTCAGAGTAAAATAAGTCCAATCAAACATTCCCAGTAAAATAAGTCCAATCAAACATTCAGAGTAAAATAAGTCCAATAAAACATTCACAGTAAAATAAGTCCAATAAAACATTCACATTAAAATAAGTCCAATCAAACATTCAGAGTAAAATAAGTCCAATAAAACATTCAGAGTAAAATAAGTCCAATAAAACATTCAGAGTAAAATAAGTCCAATAAAACATTCCCAGTAAAATAAGTCCAATAAAACATTCCCAGTAAAATAAGTCCAATCAAACATTCCCAGTAAAATAAGTCCAATCAAACATTCCCAGTAAAATAAGTCCAATAAAACATTCCCAATAAAATAAGTCCAATAAAACATTCCCAGTAAAATAAGTCCAATAAAACATTCCCAGTAAAATAAGTCCAATAAAACATTCAGAGTAAAATAAGTCCAATAAAACATTCCCAGTAAAATAAGTCCAATAAAACATTCACAGTAAAATAAGTCCAATCAAACATTCCCAGTAAAATAAGTCCAATAAAACATTCCCAGTAAAATAAGTCCAATAAAACATTCACAGTAAAATAAGTCCAATCAAACATTCAGAGTAAAATAAGTCCAATAAAACATTCACAGTAAAATAAGTCCAATCAAACATTCAGAGTAAAATAAGTCCAATCAAACATTCAGAGTAAAATAAGTCCAATCAAACATTCCCAGTAAAATAAGTCCAATCAAACATTCCCAGTAAAATAAGTCCAATAAAACATTCACAGTAAAATAAGTCCTATAAAACATTCACAGTAAAATAAGTCCAATAAAACATTCCCAGTAAAATAAGTCCAATAAAACATTCCAGTAAAATTAGTCCAATAAAACATTCCCAGTAAAATAAGTCCAATAAAACATTCCCAGTAAAATAAGTCCAATCAAACATTCCCAGTAAAATAAGTCCAATCAAACATTCAGAGTAAAATAAGTCCAATAAAACATTCCAGTAAAATAAGTCCAATAAAACATTCCCAGTAAAATAAGTCCAATCAAACATTCAGAGTAAAATAAGTCCAATAAAACATTCCCAGTAAAATAAGTCCAATCAAACATTCAGAGTAAAATAAGTCCAATAAAACATTCAGAGTAAAATAAGTCCAATAAAACATTCCCAGTAAAATAAGTCCAATCAAACATTCCCAGTAAAATAAGTCCAATCAAACATTCAGAGTAAAATAAGTCCAATAAAACGTTCCAGTAAAATAAGTCCAATAAAACATTCAGAGTAAAATAAGTCCAATAAAACATTCCAGTAAAATAAGTCCAATAAAACATTCCCAGTAAAATAAGTCCAATCAAACATTCAGAGTAAAATAAGTCCAATAAAACATTCCCAGTAAAATAAGTCCAATAAAACATTCCCTCTAAAATAAGTCCAATAAAACATTCCAGTAAAATAAGTCCAATCAAACATTCAGAGTAAAATAAGTCCAATAAAACATTCAGAGTAAAATAAGTCCAATAAAACATTCACAGTAAAATAAGTCCAATCAAACATTCCCAGTAAAATAAGTCCAATAAAACATTCAGAGTAAAATAAGTCCAATCAAACATTCCCAGTAAAATAAGTCCAATAAAACATTCACATTAAAATAAGTCCAATCAAACATTCCCAGTAAAATAAGTCCAATCAAACATTCCCAGTAAAATAAGTCCAATAAAACATTCACAGTAAAATAAGTCCTATAAAACATTCACAGTAAAATAAGTCCAATAAAACATTCCCAGTAAAATAAGTCCAATAAAACATTCCAGTAAAATTAGTCCAATAAAACATTCCCAGTAAAATAAGTCCAATCAAACATTCAGAGTAAAATAAGTCCAATAAAACATTCCCAGTAAAATAAGTCCAATCAAACATTCAGAGTAAAATAAGTCCAATAAAACATTCAGAGTAAAATAAGTCCAATAAAACCTTCCAGTAAAATAAGTCCAATAAAACATTCAGAGTAAAATAAGTCCAATAAAACATTCCAGTAAAATAAGTCCAATAAAACATTCACATTAAAATAAGTCCAATCAAACATTCAGAGTAAAATAAGTCCAATAAAACATTCAGAGTAAAATAAGTCCAATAAAACATTCAGAGTAAAATAAGTCCAATAAAACATTCCCAGTAAAATAAGTCCAATAAAACATTCCCAGTAAAATAAGTCCAATCAAACATTCAGAGTAAAATAAGTCCAATAAAACATTGAGAGTAAAATAAGTACAATCAAACATTCCCAGTAAAATAAGTCCAATAAAACATTCAGAGTAAAATAAGTCCAATAAAACATTCAGAGTAAAATAAGTCCAATCAAACATTCAGAGTAAAATAAGTCCAATAAAACATTCACAGTAAAATAAGTCCAATAAAACATTCACAGTAAAATAAGTCCAATCAAACATTCACAGTAAAATAAGTCCAATCAAACATTCCCAGTGAAATAAGTCCAATCAAACATTCCCAGTAAAATAAGTCCAATCAAACATTCCCAGTAAAATAAGTCCAATCAAACATTCCCAGTGAAATAAGTCCAATCAAACATTCCCAGTGAAATAAGTCCAATCAAACATTCAGAGTAAAATAAGTCCAATCAAACATTCCCAGTGAAATAAGTCCAATCAAACATTCACAGTAAAATAAGTCCAATCAAACATTCCCAGTGATATAAGTCCAATCAAACATTCAGAGTAAAATAAGTCCAATCAAACATTCCCAGTAAAATAAGTCCAATATAACATTCACAGTAAAATAAGTCCAATCAAACATTCACAGTAAAATAAGTCCAATAAAACATTCCCAGTAAAATAAGTCCAATAAAACATTCAGAGTAAAATAAGTCCAATAAAACATTCAGAGTAAAATAAGTCCAATAAAACATTCAGAGTAAAATAATTCCAATCAAACATTCAGAGTAAAATAAATCCAATAAAACATTCAGAGTAAAATAAGTCCAATAAAACATTCCCAGTAAAATAAGTCCAATCAAACATTCACATTAAAATAAGTCCAATAAAACATTGAGAGTAAAATAAGTCCAATATAACATTCAGAGTAAAATAAGTCCAATAAAACATTCCAGTAAAATAAGTCCAATCAAACATTCCCAGTAAAATAAGTCCAATAAAACATTCCCAGTAAAATAAGTCCAATAAAACATTCCCAGTAAAATAAATCCAATCAAACATTCCCAGTAAAATAAGTCCAATCAAACATTCCCAGTAAAATAAGTCCAATCAAACATTCACAGTAAAATAAGTCCAATAAAACATTCACATTAAAATAAGTCCAATAAAACATTCCCAGTAAAATAAGTCCAATCAAACATTCACAGTGAAAGATGTACAATAAAACACGCACATTAAACAGAAATAATAAACAACAAACACACACAACAAACACTAAACACATCGCCCTAAAATTAATTATTTACGCTTACTAATTTTAGTTTTAACATGTGAGGACTTCCTTTGTGGCCTGACCCCTGACATTTAAAACTCTTTTTTTATAATATCGATTTTGCTATCATGAGGAGAAAAATTCGATGTTTTTTTTCTCATTTATAAAGACAAGGTATTTGACTCATTTTTTTCTATCGCACCTTCTTATCTCCCCCTTCCCACTTCTTTCTCTCCCTCTCTCTATCTTTAGTTTGCACAGATTAACTTCCCTTTAACGTAATGCTCAACACGTAGTTATTGAACGCTCTTCTCGTATCTGCGGCAACTGTTGCGCGTACTTCGATACAAGTATTCGTTTTGTCCACCACTCCTTCGGTGGTGTACTTCGATACAAGCAATCGTATTGTCCACCGCTCTTGTGTTGGCGTCCTTCGATACAAGGAATCGATTTGTCCACCGCTCTTGTGCTGGAGTTTCACTAGCCCCACTAAATGCTCTACGTTGTTTTAACTTGGAGCGCATACTTTAATCAACGAGGAATAATTACTTAATGATTTAATGATTACACAATACGAGTGGGACCTACGCGTGTCGCATCCAGGAAAATGCAATCCAAGAGGTCATGATTGAGCAACAGAAGTGTGAATGGACTGCGACTGGACTGTAGAATTCACTTAACTTTGATCTATGCGTTATGCTACCGTTTAAGTGTGACAGAGTGAGCTACGCGCATATCCAACATGATATCCTTGCCCATCAACTGTGTCAGTCAGTAAAAGTGTAAGGATGCAGCCCTCTAAAGGACCAGTTATCGGACACAACACACGATCTCCTGGCCTGTCTGAGGAGAGCTCGGAGCACGCACAAAATAATTCATGTGTTCTCTCAGCTATGGTGTTCAAGCAGCCTCAACAATTTTTACTTAAAGCTGGACACGTTGCATCGCTTCCTGTCAGCCACACTGCATCGCTTCCTGTCAGCCAGACTGCACCACTTCCTGTCAGCCACACTGTGCCACACCACGACAGCCACACTGCATCACTTCATGCTGTGGAGTTGCTGCTGTTTCTGCTCTACCTCATTATCGTTTGTGATGTTATCTATCTATTCATCATTAGAAAATTCAAACCGAAATCGTCAAGCAGAAGATGCGTGGAAAGATTACATCTGTAAGTGATCGTTGGTTAAATATGATATTTCTGATATTTTTACTGGCTAATTGTAATATATATATATAAATATAGTCTCTCTCTCTCTATCCCTCTCTCTCCCTCTATCTCTCTCTATTTCTCTCTCTCTCTCCCTCTCTCTCTCTCTCTCTCTATATATATATATAATATATATATATATATATATATATATATATATATAATTTTGGCAGGCTACCTGAAATATATGTGTGATGTTAATTGGTTAAAACGGATATTTTTGTGTCTAAATGTAATATAGACTGTCTAAATATTATATATATATATATATATAGTCTCTCTCTCTCTCTCTCTCTCTCTCCCTCTATCTCTCTCTATCTCTCTCTCTCTCTCCCTCTCTCTCTCTCTCTCTATATATATATATAATATATATATATATATATATATATATATATATATAATTTTGGCAGGCTACCTGAAATAAATGTGTGATGTTAATTGGTTAAAACGGATATTTTTGTGTCTAAATGTAATGTAGACTGGCTAAATATTACATTGGTATGATTTAATCTGGCTAAATGTTGTATGTGTGTAAGGTAGACTAGCTAAATGTGATATTGGTATGGGTAAGTCTGGCTAATTGTTGTACATGTGTAATGTTGACTGGCTTAATGTGATTGTATCATTATGTGTGACAAAAATGTACTGTGTGTGTAATGTTGACTGGCTTAATGTGATTGTATCATTATGTGTGACAAAATGTACTGTGTGTGTAATGTTGACTGGCTTCATGTGATTGTATCATTATGTGTGACAAAATGTACTGTGTGTGTAATGTTGACTGGCTTAATGTGATTGTATCATTATGTGTGACAAAATGTACTGTGTGTGTAATGTTGACTGGCTTAATGTGATTGTATCATTATGTGTGACAAAATGTACTGTGTGTGTGATGTTGACTGGCTTAATGTGATTGTATCATTATGTGTGACAAAATGTACTATGTGTATAATGTTGACTGACTAAAAAGGATCTAGAGTGAATAAATGTGATATTTGTGCGACTTTGATTGTGATTGTTGTGTGATATAACTGTTGAACTTCGATGTGAATGTGTGTTTGTGTAATGTAACTGGCGAAATGTGACATTGAAATTATTGAAACTGTTAAATTAAATCAGGGGGTTTCAAACTCAAATTATCCGCGGGCCGCAGGAAGTAGAGTCTGAGTGAGATTTGGCCGCAGGAAGTAGAGTCTGAGTGAGATTTGGCCGCAGACAGTAGAGTCTGAGTGAGATTTGGCCGCAGGCAGTAGAGTCTGAGTGAGATTTGGCCGCAGGAAGTAGAGTCTGAGTGAGATTTGGCCGCAGGAAGTAGAGTCTGAGTGAGATTTGGCCGCAGGAAGTAGAGTCTGAGTGAGATTTGGCCGCAGACAGTAGAGTCTGAGTGAGATTTGGCCGCAGGAAGTAGTGTCTGAGTGAGATTTGGCCGCAGGAAGTAGAGTCTGAGTGAGATTTGGCCGCAGACAGTAGAATCTGAGTGAGATTTGGCCGCTGACAGTAGAGTCTGAGTTAGATTTGGCCGCAGGAAGTAGAGTCTGAGTGAGATTTGGCCGCAGGAAGTAGAGTCTGAGTGAGATTTGGCAGCAGGCAGTAGAGTCTGAGTGAGATTTGGCCGCAGACAGTAGAGTCTGAGTGAGATTTGGCCGCAGGCAGTAGAGTGTGAGTGAGATTTGGCCGCAGGAAGTAGGGAGAGACTGAGTGAGATATGGCCGCAGGAGGTAGAGACTGAGTGAGATTTGGCCGCTGACAGTAGAATCTGAGTGAGATTTGGCCGCAGGAAGTAGAGGCTGAGTGAGATTTGGCCGCAGACAGTAGAGTCTGAGTGAGATTTGGCCGCAGGAAGTAGAGTCTGAGTGAGATTTGGCCGCAGACAGTAGAGTCTGAGTGAGATTTGGCCGCAGGAAGTAGAGTCTGAGTGAGATTTGGCCGCAGACAGTAGAGTCTGAGTGAGATTTGGCCGCAGGAAGTAGAGTCTGAGTGAGATTTGGCCGCAGACAGTAGAGTCTGAGTGAGATTTGGCCGCAGGAAGTAGAGTCTGAGTGAGATTTGGCCGCAGACAGTAGAGTCTGAGTGAGATTTGGCCGCAGGAAGTAGAGTCTGAGTGAGATTTGGCCGCAGACAGTAGAGTCTGAGTGAGATTTGGCCGCAGGAAGTAGAGTCTGAGTGAGATTTGGCCGCAGACAGTAGAGTCTGAGTGAGATTTGGCCGCAGGAAGTAGAGTCTGAGTGAGATTTGGCCGCAGACAGTAGAGTCTGAGTGAGATTTGGCCGCAGGAAGTAGAGTCTGAGTGAGATTTGGCCGCAGACAGTAGAGTCTGAGTGAGATTTGGCCGCAGGAAGTAGAGTCTGAGTGAGATTTGGCCGCAGACAGTAGAGTCTGAGTGAGATTTGGCCGCAGGAAGTAGAGTCTGAGTGAGATTTGGCCGCAGACAGTAGAGTCTGAGTGAGATTTGGCCGCAGGAAGTAGAGTCTGAGTGAGATTTGGCCGCAGACAGTAGAGTCTGAGTGAGATTTGGCCGCAGGAAGTAGAGTCTGAGTGAGATTTGGCCGCAGACAGTAGAGTCTGAGTGAGATTTGGCCGCAGGAAGTAGAGTCTGAGTGAGATTTGGCCGCAGACAGTAGAGTCTGAGTGAGATTTGGCCGCAGGAAGTAGAGTCTGAGTGAGATTTGGCCGCAGACAGTAGAGTCTGAGTGAGATTTGGCCGCAGGAAGTAGAGTCTGAGTGAGATTTGGCCGCAGACAGTAGAGTCTGAGTGAGATTTGGCCGCAGGAAGTAGAGTCTGAGTGAGATTTGGCCGCAGACAGTAGAGTCTGAGTGAGATTTGGCCGCAGGAAGTAGAGTCTGAGTGAGATTTGGCCGCAGAAAGTAGAGTCTGAGTGAGAGTTGGCCGCAGAAAGTAGAGTCTGAGTGAGATTTGGCGGCAGGAAGTAGAGTCTGAGTGAGATTTGACCGCAGGAAGTAGAGTCTGAGTGAGATTTGGCCGCAGGAAGTAGTGTCTGAGTGAGATTTGGCCGCAGGAAGTAGAGTCTGGGTGAGATTTGGCCGCAGACAGTAGAATCTGAGTGAGATTTGGCCGCAGGAAGTAGAGTCTGAGTGAGATTTGGCCGCAGACAGTAGAGTCTGAGTGAGATTTGGCCGCATTTAGTATTCAACAAAAAAAGTGCTTACAAATTCAATAAAATACAACTGCTACAATCTACTCAACCGATATTAATAACAATTTAAAATAAATAAATAAATAAATTAAGTGTTCTCAAGAACTAGGCTTCTTACTTCCTCCTCCTCCTTGTTGCCAGAGCTAGAGGATCTACTTCTTTGCTCCCAGGGAGATTTAGAAACCAACATAATAAATGAGGATGCAGTGGTCAGAGAGTGAAATCCTGCAATTTCTAACGTATGAAATATAATATTGCTCGATAATTTAAAATAATAATTTAATATGTGACCCTCCAAGATGGATTCTGTCGTATGTCATCAAAGCTATATATATATATATATATATATATTATATTATATAGTTTTGCGCTGGCGCTGAAAAGAGACGGTTGGTAACAATGACTTTTTGGCTGATGTTGAATCAACAAACACTTTTCTACAGTTTTTGCTACATCAATTAAATCTACATTAACAGTATTTTGGTCGTGCATGACCCGCTAACTGAATTTTAAAAACATTTGATAGGCTACATGTATATACACTTTTCGAAGCCTGTTTTCTCAAACCCGCACTTGGGCCATGTTTTTCTCATAAAATGCTAAAAAATAAAAACTTTGAGTCCAATTTTAAAACGGGTTTTACCATTATAATCAACGTGCAAACCTATAGGTATATATAAAAAAAAGAATAAAATAAGAATTAGAGTAGACGTTGAGATTCTGCTGAAAACGCTGCTGAGGGTCACATTATAGACATTAAAATGGGGGAAAACGCGGGGGCTGCATTCCCACTAAGCTTTGCTGTCAGGTAACAGGCCGCAAAATATCGTCTTGTGTGGCTTAAGTGGCCCGCGGGCCGCGAGTTTGAGACCCATGAATTATATGAAAGTATGAAATGGATCTAATTTTTAGCAATAATTTAAAATTAAAAATCACCCTTCATTGCTCATGAGAAGGTTTAAAATCAGAATAATGAATGATCCCTCATTTCTCATGGCAAGGTTAAAAAAGCCAAACAGTGGACAAGTCACGACGAAAAGGAAACGTATTTTGACCCTTGACCTTCTCTGGAAGAGGATCAAGGCCGAGGCCCAACATCTCCAGATGATCAACGCCAGACATCGCGCCATCACCCAGACCATGATGGAGTCTCGTCTGCATGCCCGCAGTCTGGAAAGGGAAAGGTCACTGACACGGATCAAGTCCAAGAACTGGGCGGAGAGTGACCAGAACATCGCCATGGTTCAGTGGGCAGCAAGAATATCGGCAGATCACGACCCTAGGACAAAGTGAGCCATGGACGTCAGCTGGATTTAATAACATTTGTGGGGGTGGGGTGGGAGTATGGGGGTTAACTTTTCGTTGCGTTGTTTTAGTGTTTTTTTTTATCAATGCTATTTGGTAATTTGGTCGGACAGCTTGGGCTATAAAGCCCATTTTTTCTTTAAAATTTTCACAGTTTAATATTTAAATGAAAAAAAACAACTGATTAGAATTTTAAGGTAGTTAAGACCAACAGAACAAATGCTATTTGAGACCAACAGAGCAAATGCTATTTGAGACCAACAGAGCAAAAGCTATTTGAGGCCAACAGAACATAAGCTATTTGAGACCAACAGAACAATTGCTATTTGAGACCAACAGAACAATTTAATGCTATTTGAGACCAACAGAACAAATGCTATTTGAGACCAACATAAAAAATGCTATTTGAGACAACCCCACAGAACAAATGCTATTTGAGACCAACAGAACAAATGCTATTTGAGACAAACAGAACAAATGCTATTTGAGACCAACAAACAAATGCTATTTGAGACCAACAGAACAAATGCTATTTGAGACCCAACAGAACAAATGCTATTTTAAACCAACAGAACAAAAGCTTTTTGAGACCAACAGAACACATGTTATTTGAGACCAACAGAGCAAATGCTATTTTAGACCAACAGAACAAATGCTATTTGAGACCAAAAGAACAAATGCTTTTTGAGACCAACAGAACAAATGCTACTCAAAGACACACAATTGAAAGCATGAATCAACATAGTAAAAAAGTAAAAAATTATTTTTAAAAAATAAAATTTATGGGCTTTTTACCCACACATTCGGGATAATTGGCTCAAAAAGGAGGGGTTAAAGGCCCTGTAGATTATATTTTCTATTCACTGTCATCGCTGTCGCAATTTTGGCATACACAAATTGGTAGACTTGATGAGGCTGATGTGCATTCCTCCTGCCCAGATAAGGCGGTTAGTGCATCTGATTCACTTTTACCCTAGCTTGCTTCTGATGAATTCCTCCCAGCCAACCAGACACGGCTATTCTTCATCTTTAGAGCTATCATGTATTTTTTGTTCTTATTTTCTTTATCTTTGCCAGAGACACTAGTTTTATTGATATTTCTTTTTGATATATGTTTATCTAGCAAAGTTTTTTTTTTAAAGGAGAAAATGTGATAATGTCAGGTCACTCATATTTCCTGCTTGTCATTTTCCTCTTTGTGCTGCTTGCCTTTGGAGCAGTACATAAGCTCTCAATCTTCATGTTAGAGTCCAAAGCAGCGTCTGACGTTGAGGTTGTTGCCCCAAATTTAGGAGGGGAAGATTCATTGACTTGAACATCTTTAGTAAGATCCATGATGGCTGAAGTAATGGTTTGGTTGGGTTGCTCAGAGATGTTCGGTCACATTCTAATAACTGGAAGTCTTCATTATTAAAAAAATATATCTAGATTAAATGCCACACGATTAATCCATTTATAGCAAAACAAACAGTGACAGTTTTATTGTAAGCTTATGCAAAACATGCCAGCCATGTCGTGAAAGCTGATCCGCTGACCAAGGCGTGACACCATCCACGCTAACCAGCTATGACACAAGCCACCAAGACCACGTGTGACACCATCTACGCTGACCAGGCTGTAATACCATCCGACTTAACCAGGTGTGTCACCAGCCACGCTGACCAGAGTGTGACACCATCCACGAAGATCATGGTGTGATATTAGCCAAGGTGACCAGGGTGTGACACCGTCCACGCTGAAAAGGATGTCACACCGTCCACGCTGACCAAGTTGTGACACCAGCCACGCTGACCAGGGTGTGACATTAGCCAAGGTGACCAGGATATGACACCTTTCACGCTGACCAGAGTGTGACCCCATCCACGCTAACCAAGTTGTGACACCAGCCAAGCTGAACAGGGTGAGACACCATCCACGCTGAACAGGCTGAGACACCACCCACGCTGACCAGGGTGTGACACCATCCACGCTGAACAGGCTGAGGCACCACCCACGCTGACCAGGGTGTGACACCAGCCAAGATGACCAGGGTGAGACACCATCAACGCTGACCAGGGTGTGACACCATCCACGCTGAACAGGCTGAGACACCACCCACGCTGACCAGGGTGTGACACCATCCACGCTGAACAGGCTGAGACACCACCCACGCTGACCAGGGTGTGACACTATCCACGATGAACAGGCTGAGACACCATCCATGAGTCTGCAAATGTGTTGTACGCTGATTTGATGAGTTTTAAAAAAGTTATTTCACATGGTTGAATTTTTGTGTGTGTAATGAGGTGGAAGAATGATCATGTTGATTCCATGTTCCTTGGCATTGTCAATTGCTGTGTTATGTGGCTTTGTCATGTCCATCCAGTATGATGATGTGAGGGTCATCTTTAGTAGACTTTGTTATGTCCATCAAATATGATGTGAGGGTCATCTTTAGTAGACTTTGTTATGTCCATCAAATATGATGATGTGAGGGTCATCTTTAGTCGACTTCGTTATGTCCATCAAATATGATGATGTGAGGGTCATCTTTAGTCGACTTTGTTATGTCCATCCAGTATGAAGTTGTGAGGGTCATCTTTAGTCGACTTTGTTATGACCATCCAGTATGAAGTTGTGAGGGTCATCTTTAGTCGACTTTGTTATGTCCATCCAGTATGATGTTGTGAGGGTCATCTTTAGTCGACTTTGTTATGTCCATCCAGTATGATGTTGTGAGGGTCATCTTTAGTCGACTTTGCAAATTTAGTCAAATGTTCAAGCCTTACCATAAACTGCTCGCAATCAGACCATCCATTAACAGTGCAGGACCCAATGGCTTCTGCTGGACCATTTTGCAAAAGTTGTGGGTTCCATCTTTTCTGGGAAAAATAAACATCGGTGGCATGTACACTCCAGCTTCAGACTGGCCTTTATCCTTTAGGGCTAAAAATTGTTTATTGCAGTCTCATCCATAATAAGAATATAATGGGCGCATACAAATAGTGCATTTTTCATCATTTATAAGATTACATCTAAAGTTGTTGTTTTTTTCTTTGAATGTGCTTCTTTTGTAACAAAGTTTCCTGAATAACATAGTTAAAAGAACACTTAGCTATAGTTATTAAATTCCTAACAGCCTTTGTCTTTAAATATCAGAAAAATAAACAAACTGTTATCCCATTTGCATGTATTTTTTTTTCAATTTATTTTTTTCTTGGTGAGAATTTAATTTTAAAAAAAAAAGAACGATTTTGTCAACTAGTCCGTCGATTACTTCGCCAATTCCATTATTTTTTGGTATTATTTTTTTAAAAAAATCGTATTCCTTAATTATCGCCATTTTAAAAGAGATTATGTGGATTGGGTACAAAAATGTTTTAAAGCATATTGAAGAGCCAATTTTTAATTTCTCTGAAGAAAGTTATAGTAGTTTGAAATTCCAAATAAACATTTCAATCCACTGAATATTGAGAAATTTAATCTCTAATTTTAAACGATTTCGCTCAGATAAAATGGCACATTAAAAATGTAAGACGCCTTTTGTCAGTAACTCATATGTCTTTTTAACATAATTATGCCGTTCATATTAGATTTATAAAAATGACCAGTTTTGAAAACCCATAATAATGTATAGACTTTTTTTTTTTTACTAAACATATTTTTAAAAAAAATTTTTGACTCCAGTAAAACTTAGAAATATTTAGAAAAGATAATTAAAATAACTTATAAGTAATTTTTTTTTTCATTTGTGTTCAACATTTAATATAATGTGGAAAATGATTTTTATGATGATTAAAAAAATAATCATTTATTAATTAAGTATTTAACCCCCAAAATAGTATAAAAAATAAAGGCCACATAACTATTTAGTAATAAAAAAAATATTTGCGTAACACAAGTAGGTCACAGTGCCGTCATCTGACTTTTCAATGCCCCCAGGCCCGCCGAGAAAGGGGGGGGGGGGCAAATGCCCAGGGGCCCGGCGAGTTTTAGGGGCCCAGCCCGGGCCCGCAATCAACTTTTGAAAATATTATGATCAGCTATAAAAAATGTATTACTTATGCTTTTGTAAATATAACTTAACTAAACTTAATTACAATCAGATTAAACTTCAAGAATCTGAATATTGCCGTACTTATTGTAATCCGTCGTCTGAGTACTTTCTTCCGCTGAAATAAACATCAATTTTTGAACATGAGTCACACGTGACACGACCAGAGAGACCGGGCTTGATAAATTCGGCCCGTGCCGGTCTCTATTTTGAACACGCCCACACTGGCTCACTTCCGTTTGAAATTAACTTCTGCTAAATGTGCTAAACTATTATAAAGTAAACAAATATAAAATAATAATAATTTTTTGTAATGATGGAATATAAACACAAATCTGGAGCACAAAAACGAAAAGAAAAAGCTAATACATTGAGAAACGATAAAATCGGCAGGATTACATTATTTCAATTTGGAATCGCAAAAGAAAAGGACAAATTAGAGCCAGGTGTAAACTTTCCTATCTTGGTTGATTCTAATGAATTAGACTTACAAGAACTGTCCGGAATTTCCAGTACGGTCGGGCCAGAATCGGAACCGTTCCGATTGGATGAAAATGAAGATAGCGTTAGCATCGTAATTCCAAAAGATGAGAGTGTAAGTATAAATGATGAAAATCCGGAAAATATAGAAACAGTTGAAAGATTAGGATTTGATGTAGAGACCGACCGAAAGTGATTTTCTGATTTCGGCTTCGTTTAAAATGATTTTCGGCCGAAACCGAAAAAAGTCCGAAAGTTTAAAAATGACTTTCGGCCGAAACCGAAAAAAGACCGAAAGTTAAAAATGAATTTCGGCCGAAGCCGAAACCGAAAATGAAATATTAAGATATTTTGAAATTCCTTACCGCATACATTCTTCTTACATCGAAAATGATGTGGGAAAATATAAATATTTACATTCTTTTTATAAAAATTAGATAATCGTAAATATAAATAAATAAAAATCTAATTTAGGGTTCTCAAACTCGCGGCCAGCAAGCCATTTGTGACCCGCAAGACGATATTTTGCGGCCCGCTACATGACAGAAAAGTTTAGTGTGAATCGCCGGCCCGTTTCCCCCATTCTCATATATATAACGTGACTCTCCGCGACGGTTTCAGTCGAATCTCATCGACTAATCTAATTCTGATTTTTTTTAAAAATGTCTCTATATATTTTTGTATTCCAGCTCTCTGGCAACAGTGAGTAGGTGGATGAAAGTGAATCCTAGTTCTTGAGAACCCTTAATGATTTTTTTTGTTATTTATAAAGGTCTCTAAAAAATGTGGTTCTAAAAGATCACTTAATTTGTTCTTAAAGATCGCTTAGTTTGTTGTTAAAGATCGCTTAGTTTGTTGTTAAAGACCGTTTAATTGGTTGTTATTGATCGGTTAGTTTGTTGTTAAAGATCGGTGAGTTTGTTCATAAAGATCGCTTAGATTGTTCTAAAATATCGCTTAGTTTAATCTTAAAGGTCTCTTAATTGTTTCTTAAAGAAAGCTTAGTTTGTTGTTAAAGATCGTTTAGTTTGTTGTTAAAGATAGTTTAGTTTGTTGTTAAAGATCGTTTAGTTTGTTGTTGTAGATCGTTTTGTTTGTTGTTAAAGATTGTTTAGTTTGTTGTTAAAGATCGTTTAGTTTGTTGTTAAAGATCGTTTAGTTTGTTGTTAAAGATCGTTTAGTTTGTTCTTAAACATCGTTTAGTTTGTTATTAAAGATCGTTTAGTTTTTTGTTAAAGATCGTTTAGTTTGTTCTTAAAGATCGTTTAGTTTGTTCTTAAAGATCGTTTCGTTTGTTGTAAAAGATCGTTTAGTTTGTTGTTTAAGATCGTTTCGTTTGTTGTAAAAGATCGTTTAGTTTTTTGTTAAAGATCGTTTAGTTTGTTTTAAAGATCGCTTAGTTTGTTGTTAAAGATCGTTTAATTTGTCGTTAAAGATCGTTTAGTTTGTCGTTAAAGATTGTTTAGTTTGTTCATAAAGATCGCCTGGTTTGTTGTTAAAGATCGTTAAGTTTGTTCTTAAAGATCGCATTAGGTTTTTGTTAAAGATCGTCTAGTTTTTGTTAATGATCGCTTTATTTGTTCTTAAAGATCGTTTAGTTTGTTCATAAAGATCGTTTAGTTTGTTGTAAATTCTATTATTTTTTTAATAAAGATCGCTTAGTTTGTTCTTATAGATCTTTCAGTTTGGGTTTAAAGAATATTTAGTCTTCTGTTAAAGATCGCTTAGTTTATTCTTATAAATCATTAAAGATCATTTGTTTTGTTATTAAAGATCATTTAGTTCGGTCTTAAAAATCGTTTAGTTTGTTCTTTAAGATCGTTTAGTTTGTTATTAAAGATCGCTTAGATAGTTCTTAAAGATCGCTTAGTTTGTTTTAAAGATCGTTTAGTTTGTTCATAAATGTCGTTTAGTTTGTTGTTAAATATCATTTAGTTTGTTCTCAAAGATTGCTTAATTTGTTCTTAAATGTCGCTTAGTTTGTTGTAGCATATAGCTTTCGCTTAGTATTAAATGACCGAAAACCTGAGCAACTTTGGACCGGATGGCCGAAAGTCTAAGTCAAGTTCGGCCGAAACCGAAGAAAAACCGAAAGTTAACTTTTCTCTTTCGTCCGAAACCGAAATTAAGCCGAAAGTTAACTTTCCAGTTTCGGCCGAAACCGAAACTTGGCCGAAAGTGATAAAATGGCTTCTTTCGGTGCCGAAACCGAAGCCGAAGCCGAAATTCGGTCGGCCTCTAAATTGATGTAGGCACTTTGCCATTCGGGCCAATACTCACACAAACTATAGAAACCGTGATACGAAACGGTCCACCTAGACATCCGGACAATTTCCCGGGCGATGGACAAAGAGCATTTCCAAAGTGCATTTTAAAGGTGTCCAGACAAAATGGAGACGTTTGTGAAAGGGATTGGTTAGTTTGGAGTAAAGAAAAAGAATCCCTGTTTTGTTTTCCATGCAGATTATTTAGTGAAGTTGCAGTATCCTGCAGATCAATTTTGTCAAGTGATCAAGGATGGTCAAAACAACAAACGTGGCGTAAGTTGTATGATAAAGTACCAGCTCATGAGAAAAGTGACAGTCATAAAGAATGTTATATACAGTGGCGAGATTCAGAAAGAAGATTTCTTCTTGGAAAGAATATAGAGTCTCATATTGATAAAGAAATTGCTGCAAAAGTGAAATAGTGGAGAGATTTACTCAAACGAATTTTAGCAGTGGTTTTATTTTTGGGTGAAAGAGGACTTGCTTTCAGAGGTTCTTCGAACAAAATTGATGACCGTGATAATGGAAATTTTCTTGGAATTATAGAACTGTTAGCTCAGTTTGATCCGCTTCTACAAGAGCATGTTTCTAAAGTTCAAAAATCTCAAAAACTTGGTCAACGCCTTCAGGTCCATTATCTCTCAGCAGATTCTCAAAATGACTTTATCGAAGCATGCAGCTCAAAAGTTGTTCAAGAAATTTTGGCAGAAAGAGAAAGATCAAAGTATTTTTCAATTATGATAGATGCAACGCCAGATTGTTCTCATACAGAACAAAGTACTTTTGTTCTGAGCTATGTACTATACTGCAATTCAACCTTTGTTGTCAAAGAACGTTTTCTCGCATTTGTTGATTATAACAAAAAAACTGGACAGGATATTGCAGATATGATCAAATATGAACTGGAGAAAAACAAAATTCCTTGAGATGATTGTCGAGGTCAGGGATACGACAACGGATCAAATATGGCAGGAAAGTTCAAAAGGAGCACAGGCAATCATTGCGCACTCTTATCCTCTAGCAAAATTTTCAAATTGTGGCGCGCATAGTTTAAATTTATGCGGTATGCATGCGGCCGAATGTTGTAATGACGTTATTACTTTTTTTGGAATAGTTCAAAAATTTTATACTTTTTTTGCGCACAGTCCTCAACGATGGGACATTCTAAAAACATTAACTGGATGCTCACTGCATAATCTGGCTAATATTGTTATTATTACCCATGACGTCATTTGCATAGCATCTGCCAATTATCAAACAGGCAATTATTAAGTGTAAAGAACTAAATTTTTCATCAGAATGTAAGACTGAATTGCAAGGAATTATATGAAATTATTCAAGTGTGTTTTAATGACTAAAGTATGGCTCAAAATCTTGGTTGCCATAGACAATTGAAATAAAGTTCTTCAAGCTAGAGAAGCCACACTTGATGTGGAAGTGGAAAACATTGACAGTCTCCTTGTAGAGCTGAATGATCTACGCGATAAATGGGATTTATTGCTAGCAGAAGCCAAAATAACAGCAGCAGCTATGTCGTCTGACTTGCCATGTGAAACAGAACTTCCAGAAAAACAAAACAAAAACGACGAAGAGTTTTTTTTAGATGAAAGTCAAGATATGCAACCACTGGCAGAAGAGAGTGCACATGAAGAGGATGACGATGACGATTTTAAAGTAAACGTTTTCTACAAACTTCTTGATAGTGTTATAGCTGGTTTAACACATCGTTTTCAATTGGCAAGGGATATTAAGAATTCTTTCAATTTTCTGTGGTTGTTTCGGGAAATAGAGGAAACTGATCTGGAGAAGAAATGTTCTAATTTCTGTAAAGAATATGACAAAGATGTAAGCAGTGATTTAATTGAAGAAGTAAAACATCTAAAGTCAATTTATTCCGTTAACATACAAAATGAAAACCTTCATCCCATTGAACTGCTGAATAAACTTTACCAGTTCAAGTTGGAATTTTTATTCTCAAATATTGTGATTGCATCCGGATTTTCTGTACGATTCCAGTCACTGTTGCGGAAGCTGAAAGAACTTTCAGCAAGCTCAAGCTAATTAAAAGTGTTCAGCGATCAGTTATGAAGCAAGGCAGATTGAATGGTCTTGCAATTCTGGCAATCGAACATGATCTGGCAAAATTATTGAACTACGATATTATTAATGATTTTGCTTCAGCCAAAGCGAGAAAAGTTTATTTTTGAAAAAAAAACTGAATTGAATATTATAGGCTACCATTAAAACATAAATTTAAAATACAATTTTTTCAAATAACAACTGAATAAAATCACACCTTATTTAAGTGTACAACAGTACAAAGTATACGATCTGTCAATTTTTTTAAAAATTCTCATTAAGCCTAAAGATAGTTTAGAGGCTCAGACCTCGGGGAGCCCGTGACAGCCCTGCCTAGGGGCCCGAAATTTCTATCGACGGGCCTGAATGCCCCTGCTACGTCTCTGTTTCACACCCCCCCCCCCAAACACCTTGCAATTAAAGACGATAATTAAGAAAGTATCCACCTGACATCTTTAAGTTTAAGCCCCTAAAACATCCGAGGCCCCCTGCCTTCGTAGGTGTTGTTGGGCTAGCACGGTGGTTCTAAGGTTAAGTGACACCTAGATTTTTTAACTAGCATCTCTTCCGTTTCTGGCAGAGGCGTAGCGAGGGGGGCAGTTGGACAGATGTCCCCGGGCGCCAGCTAGTTAGGAGCGCCAAAATGTGCTTTGATATTATTTTATTGATGAAAATAATGGGTTTGAGAGTTGAAAAAATAAAAAGGGGCGCTTTAAAATGAATCTTGTCCCTGGGCGCAAATCTTGTCCCGGGCCACCAAACACTCTCGCTACGCCTCTGGTTGCTGGGGCGGAGTTAGAGTTGTCCTTGATCATTATTATGGCTAATTTTGGAGCTAAATCTAAAATGTCACCTTAAAATTGGCTGAAAGAAATACCGAATTCAAGTATCCGCCAAAATGCACACCTGCATTTTGAATTTGCTCGACCTTCTTCAGCACACTCAATTTCTACACCCCTTCCCTTACGCTGATCAATGTTATAATATGGGTTTGAATGTAAGCTTATGCCAAATGAGTGTCCTGAGACCCGCCACAAGCGAAGTGCATTCATTTTATGTATGGCACTCCCCAAGGACCTTACAAATTTCTTTTCTTCGATCAAAAATTCTAATTGAAACATTGAATTCAATTATACTCAAAAACGCAACTCTTGATTTTGAAATACTGTAATAAAAATATTTCTGGGGAGAAGAGTGTTTGGTGTTAAGGGACAAGAATAATTTTTAACCCCCACCCTTTTTTAAAAAAAACCCCTCTGAAACACATTATTTTCAGCCCTTAAATACCTTTAAAGCCCATTTTGGGGCGCCCCCCCCCTTAAGTCTGGCACCCGGGGACTTTTTCCCTTCCCCTACCCCTTAGCCACGCCACTGACACACCCCCTCCCTCATAATTTCAAAATGCCCCCCCCCCCCGCCGGGAGGAAATAGCCTGAAAGAAACACTGATCTTAACAGCTCGTCAGTCTGTGAACACCTGTGGCGTAGAGAGATATTGTGCCGCCCGGGGTGGAGTTTGAATTTGCGCCCCCAGGGAAACAGTATTTATTTAAACTTTTTAAGAATTTTTAATCTATTTAATGTGTTCAGCTGTTGGGTTCATGTAATCCATAAATGACGGCACGCTATTGGGTCTATTTTTTTTTTTACACGAAGACATTCTGGTTAATGCATCGTCACAAATTCATGACCACCCCCCACCCCCCTCTCCGTGGCGTAGCTAGAACCCTAGGATTAGATAAAATGCAGCCGGGGGTGGGGTGGGCGGGGATGTCTATGACGTTTCTCATCTTCAATTTCGCCTCCGGGCCATTTCCTCGCTGGTCGTTTCACACACGTTGATAAAGAAATTATTTAAAGAAAAAAAAAAACGCGATTATTTAAATACATAGGTGATTATAAAAAAAGCGGAAGTTTTAAGAGCATCTATCTATGTTAAGGTAAAAGTTTGTTTGTGGATTTTTGTTTGTAGGTTTGTTTATTAACTCCACATAATCGCCTACGTGGGTATTCCCGGGATTGATATGGACACATTTTTTGTTTAATTGATATTTTCAACACTTTAGAACTGATGCTTGACAAAATCTCCACACCCTCATAAAAGCCCCCCCCCCTTTTTCCGACAAAAGCCCCCGGACACACACGCTATAGACAAAAGCCCCCGACTATGACTTGGTTTATGTTTAATGAGCTATGGACCAGCCCATTTTTTCTCTTGTTCATCATGGAGAGCCTGGATGGTCATCGTCGTTCCTCCAATGGTGACCAGCCCAATGTTTCCAGCTTGCTGCTAACACTTGACGTGTTCCTGTAGCGGTTCAGGACAAAGCGTGATGCCCGTCGCTGGACCGCCTCCAACCTGTCGATGCTCTTCTGTGTGAATGGGTCCCAGACTGAAGATGTGTATCTTATCACAGGCTGAGGTGGATCAACCGTTTTCATTTAATTAATAAAATTTAATTTCATATTTTAATAGAGAGGGGAAAGGAGCGTTTACATAATTTGTTAAGGTTAACGAGATCTTTTTGTGGTGAATCATGGGGGTTGTCCGAGGGGGTTGTCCGAGGTGGTTGTCCGAGGGGGTTGTCCAAGGAGGTTGTCCGAGGGGGTTGTCAGAGGCGGTTGTCCGAGGGGGTTGTACGAGGGTGTCCGAGGGGGCTGTCCGAGGGGGTTGTCCGAGGGGTTGTCCGAGGGGGTTGTCCGAGGGGGTTGTCCGAGGGGGTTGTCCAAAGCAAAAATAAATTTATAAAAAAAAAACCTTTTAAAAAACATTTTTTTAAAATAAAAAAATGCATTAAAAGTACAAAACAATTTTTAAAACACGCCAGAGTTTACTTACAATTTACAATATTTACAAAAATATTGAAGGAAATATGGGCGCAAAATATGGAAAGAAATCCAACAATGAAAAATTTACTCAGAATTCAAGAGAGAATGTTGATGATCTCCTTTTAAATTTCACATGAACGGCGTTCCAAACATGATTTCCATGTTTTAGAAGCTAAACTTTAGAATATGCATGTTCTCAGAAGTTACGCTACACAGCGTTAATAAAAAAAAAACACAAAATGACGGGTCAGCAGTGTCCATGTTTGTTATATTGCCTTTGTATTGTGTCTTGAGTTTTTATTAAATTGTAGCATTTCCCTCTATGTTTGGCGCCTACACTTTTGTTTTTTGACATGCCTCATTGTCAGCAAATCCTGGTGGGTCTTAACAAAATTGAGCTTTTACTTGTTAGTAGTGCATTTAATAAAAGCGTACACAAAATACCTTTTAAAAAAAAATGTTGTACTATTTCATCTTTATTGTCATTTATTTATCATCACTTATGTTCTGGTTGTATGGGGGTGGGTAAGTGTACATAGTTTCAGCTCAGGTGGAGATCAGGAAGTAGGTCAAAACTGAGATGCAAGATTTGACTCTCAGAGGTAATTCAAGGGTCATTGAAGGTCACCGCTGAGCACCACACCATGGGTTATATTGTCACTAAGATTCCGTAGCCATGAAAATTTTCAAGTCCATAGTATAGGACGAAAGTAACAGTTCGAAAATTAAATTATAAGATTTGACCCAGACAAACACAAATAGACAAAATTGCAAGCTAACTATAAGTACAAAAGAAAACTATATTGTTGAAATTTGGAATTTAGGAACATGGGAAAATTATGTAAGCGCAACTAATTACTAAACATAAGAAAATGTTGTTGTTGTTGTTCTTCCATCGAAGTCGACTAGGACCATCGAGTCATCCGGTTAGGGGGAGGGTGGGTTACGGTGAGCTCGTAGGGTAGCTTGCTAGACCGATCCGTGCTCGGAATAATCTCTGGCACCATGAGCATGGGATAGTTGCTGCAGCCGGTGACCTAATGTTGCTCTCTCGGGCAAGCCTGCGTGTCTCAGCTGTGATTATCATATTAGCTTCATGGGATTTAGCCCCCTTCTTGACAGCTGCTATCTACCTGGCTCTGTCCTGGACTCTCTGCACCCATTGAGTAGGGTTGATGCTGATGGCATTTAGTGCCACTTTCAGTGAGTCTTTCTAACGCTTTTTTTTTTACCTCCTTGTGAGCGCTTGCCTGTCATGAGTTCTCCGAAGAATATCTGTTTCGGGAGCCGGTGGTCTTCCATACGGTCTACGTGTCCCATCCAACGGAGTTGAGACTGCATCAGGGTGGTGAAGATACTAAGTAGGTTCGCTCTAGTGAAGACATCTGATTCTGTGTCAGGGACTTTGTCTTGCCACCTGATGCCGAGGAGTTTCCTGAGGCAGGTTGTGTGAAAATATTTCAGTTTCTTGGCGTGACCCTGGTAGACTGTCCACGTTTCACATCCGTAGAGCAATGTCGAGAGGACTGCTGCGCTATAGACCTTGATCTTCGTTTCTCGTCTGATACCTCTCCTGTCCCAAACAGTGCTGCGGAGCCTGCCAAAAATGGCACTAGCTTTTGCGAGTCGGCCATTCATTTCATCATCCATGACGACAGATCTAGAGAGGGTGCTACCCAAGTAAGTAAATTTATCCACCGGGTTGAGACGCTGTCCACTGATGATGATGTTGGGTTCAACGTAGGGCTTACTTGGAGCTGGCTGATACATGACCAAGTGCATCAAAATGTTTATTTTTACCGGTTAATCCTTACCCTCAATATACCAAAAGGGTCCTCAGAGGACCACGGGATGTGATATAATAACAACTAGTTGCTTTTTTTTTTTTTTTTTTTTTTTTTTTTTTTTTTTTTTGTTTTTTTTTTTTTTTTTTTTTTTTTTTTTTTTTTTTTTTTTTTTTTTTTTTTTTTTTTTTTTTTTTTTTTTTTTTTTTTTTTTTTTTTTCTGCTTTTTTGTTTGTATATAGCCTACATCCCGCATTAGCTTAAGATACTTATAATATGATTAGACTTATAATATGTTATTATACAAAAGTTTACAAATTTAAAAGTGCATTTTTTCTTTAAATATATACTTTTAATGTATGTGGAAGACTATATTGATTTTATTTACTTTGTTCAAGTTTGTTTTTATATTTTGTGTAAGCAATACGATATTTGGCTAAATCTGAGGACGGCTGCCACGGCGTCTTTTGTGTGTTTATTATAGTTGCACTGAATTAGGGTTTAGGTTAGGTTGAGGGATCGATTTAGGGTTCAGGTTAGGTATAGGGATCGATTTAGGGATACATTCGTGAAATTCGATAAAATAGTGGCAGTCTTCCCCGTAAATTACCCGATATTTTATGCAAACTTCGTTTGAATCATTGAATACTAGTTTCAGAAACCTGAAAAACTTAATTTTCATACTTTGGCGCATGTGACAGTCAAGAATTAGAAAAAACAAAAATATATAGGGGTCCTTTGAATGGTCTAACCCAGATTGAGCTTGGTAAACTGGGCTGGTGAATTAGACTTCGTATTTAAGGGTTAAAACTCTCAAAGAAGAGGTTGGAGAGCTCTTCTGTTAGTCTTAGTTAATGATAGTATCAATGATAGTGACTTAAAGAGAGCTCTTATGTCAAAGAGGTAGTTGAGGTTTTGAAAATCATTACATGGTACCATGAAACTTAAAAAAACAAAAACAACAACAAACAAAATACGCTTTTAAATTTGCTTTGAGTTTAGGACGCTAAAATATTATCTTTGGTCTCTAGCTATCATTAGCCTAGACCTACTCACTACTCACCTATTTTTTAACACTGAGCTGAAGAGCTGGAGCTACTGAGAGACTGGGTACCCTGAGGCCGAGGCCTGCCTTGAGTGTCACAGACAGTGTCACTGAGTTTGCCCATTACTACATTAGTCATTAGTACATTTCATTAGTTCAGCCATTTACTTACTCCTAAGTCATTGGTCATTAGTACTTCATATTTTACTGACTTTATGATCAAAGTCAATGGTCCACGACGTAACTGACCACCGATACTGACTTTGTCCCTTCTCTGACTTAAACTTACAGAAGTCATATTTATTTTTATACAGTAATACACTGCCGAACTTCATCTAAGACTTTAAGACTAAGTAGTAAGAATTAAGATGACTATGACGATGACTTTATTAATATTAATTATAATTATATGGCATACATGATATTAATATAGGCCTACCGGGTAATTAGTAATATAATATACTGAGATAAATCTTAATCATACATTTTATATGATGATTAACTTTAACTATTAACTTATAATTGTATCAGTCAATAATGAAGTGCAATAATTTTTTAATAATAGTACATTTTAAATTCTAATGTCTAATGACAAATGTGATAAATTACTCTCATTCTCATCATTGAAATAATTGAATGATTGATCATGAAAATGAAATGTTAGTGTTAGAACTATTAATTACCTATCTGTCTTTGACTCTACAGTCTACAGTTTGAGTTACAGTCTAGGCCTAGGCTTATAACTTATGCCATACCAGTATCCCATAAAAATATTAATTAGGAAATACAAGTACAAGGTTTGGCAAACTTTTTAAGCCATTGCCATTACCTTTATCATTACCCCGAAATATATTTGTTTATGCCAACGTTAGCCCCTTGATTTGAAAGGATGAAAATCCAATGGTTTATTGAATTGTTTTATATGTAGAATAAAATTATAATTATAAAATATATTTGATCAAATAAAATGGTACTGGGTATGATACAAAGAACAAACAAATTTCTTTGAAATTATTTTCACTAAACTTAAACATTTTGGAAAAGTGATGATTTTTTAAAATATGATGACATCAAAATTTAGGGTCTTAATATCACGGAAATGTGGATAATGTCTTTGGGGTTAAATAATTGATGTTTCTTTTTAAGTTTATAAGAGTGGAAAATCCTTCTTTACAATCAGTGGTAAGTT
Organism: Lymnaea stagnalis; assembly: GCA_964033795.1. Lineage (NCBI taxonomy): Eukaryota > Metazoa > Mollusca > Gastropoda > Lymnaeidae > Lymnaea > Lymnaea stagnalis. Next base: position 231,978 of record CAXITT010000261.1, on the reverse strand, counting down.
GTTGGGAAGGCCATCACTTTTTACTGCTTCCTCGTGAGCAATTTATGGAAGTTTTTGAATCCATTGACATTTTTAGCATAAGCAGGCAGCCTAACAGGGGGTGGGGGGGGGGGTGTAGTGACACTCTTACAGGGAAATAGAAAATTTGATAGAGCTTGATCAATCAGATCTTAGTTAAATTTAAATACAAGAGCAGTGTGTCACCATAGCAGGGTGCAATAACTTAGGAAAGGGTACCATGAGAGCAGGTTGTCAGCAGAGTAGGGTATCCCCAGAGCTGGCAAACTCAGAGAATTTCCATGGGGAAGTCTTTGTAATAACAACTCTAATAACCACAGCACGTTTGGTGCATTTCTCTACTAAAAAGGCCAGACACAGTGTGGTCATTTAAGAAAGAAAAGAATGTGCTTTAAATTTAAATATAATTTTATTTGAGCTCTCATTGCCCCAAGATTTTAATTTTTACCCCATTTGGGGTAATTAACCCCAGTTTGCCAACTCTTGTCCTATATGTCAATGCCTATACGGTAATGTTACTGTATTTGTAGTCAGAGACATATTCGATACCTAAATACCAGCCCCAGTAATTCTAACAATAGAGTATAAAACTATAAGATATATATATAAATACTATGAAAAAAAATCAACATGTGATTCTATGATTATCAGTTTGAAAAATACTATGATGATCTCTGTGATCAGTTGTATTAAATTACTATATCATATATCCATTAGCAAAACAAATAGTGCCATATAATTTTTTAAATTAATAGGCCAATGCTAAGAAGGTACTCTTTATACCCTGCCCCTCTCGCTGACCCTATGCCTATTCATTACTATTGTTTAATTACAAATTCTATTACATTAGTGATCATTTTGTAAGTAGGCTAAGGCTAATATAAAAATCTTTTAAATTCTTTTTTCAGTTATTAAGATTTAATTTTAATATCTGACAAAAAGCCCATGAATCATAATTTGCAGAATGATGTTCAATTCAACTTCAAAGATTTCAGACAGAGATTGAGAAGGACTTATCTAACTGCAGGCCCCCTTTGATCTCTGCTTTTTGACAGTTAATAGTTATTACAAAATTAAATTGGATACCGGTAATTATCAATCCAAGAAAGGAAAAGAAAAGCATCAGTTAGGTCTGAGTGGAAGGAAGTGGTGAGGCAAGCCAAAGCTCTACACGGGCCGTAGTGCCATAGGGATGGATCTATAATTATCAGTTTAACAAGGAACTGTACATATTAGTTGATCTGAATGAAACATATATTTAACTTTAAGCTTAAGTTTGAAAATGGACAAAGAATAACAAAATGAAGCGGAAATATGAAGGCAATGAGGCAAGAAGAACAGAGGAAAAAAGACAATGCACTGCTAGTGAAAGTGTTCTCAATACCTGGCCTCGTTTGTATGACAAAGCATTCCCTCATTTTAAAGAACCAGCAGAAATTGGATTCTTTAGCTATGATGAGAAGAGACAGTATCAAAGGGATAGAAGTCAGTTGCGGGTGTTTGCACCACCAGATGATCGAAATACTTGTAACTTTGATTTAAGGAAAGGTTACTCAAAGATGATAAAAAAAGACGAAACTGTTCAGACGCATTTGGATGGCATTTTGCATTGGATCATGAAAAATAAAGAGCTGCTTTTGGTCACCCCAAACAAAAATCTTGATAAGACCGAGATTACAAAGAAAGAGTTATTTCACAGGTATCTGGAACTCTTACTCTTACTACCGTCTCACAATTTTCTAATAACAGTTACTTTACTGTACTTAGCAAACTTATTTAATTATTTAATGATTGATTTGAAATAGGATACAACTAAGTCTCTTAAACTGAAACTCTTTTCCACAACAACTGTGTAATTATTTCATCAAGATATTTAAGTTGGTGAACAATAAAACAAATTCCATTTTGCAATTTCCCAGACATAAGTATGATTTTGTATGTTGGAGAGGTCTTCTGACTCGATTGCTCTGTGTTCCATATGAAAATCAAGAAGATTTACTAGTAGCTGTTATCTACTTTAGAGGCACATATTACATGTGTGAGTTTGATACTGAGACCAAAAAAAAGCAAAAAGAGAAGACAACTCCCAAACAAGAGGAGATGTGTGCCTGGGGATTTAAATTTGAGCAGTATGTCACTGCAGGTATTTGCCTTTAAGTTTGTTTAGATAGCAATGACACCTGATTATGGGAAGTTTTGATGGTTAAAATTATGATTACTATAGCTGTTATTAGTATTATAGGTAAAGATATATTAGATGAGTTAATAAAGTCATTTAATCTAAAGCTTGGGATTAAGAAATTAGGGGCTATCCTTATAACACTGAGGGGGTTATTGATTCTGGAGATTTTGCTTACGTATGCTTATGGCTGGTGGGGGTTTGGAGGTGGGGGGACAGAAAGAATCTACATTTATTCATACCCAGTACCAAATAAAATAATTATCCTGAAATAATGAAAGCCCATAAATAGCCTATTTATATTGCTAATGCAAAAAAATATCAGGCAGTGTTTTGTAATTGTCGTTAAAATATTGCTTTGTGTTTTCACAAGTGAACACGCTAGATTTCGCATTAGTGGTATGGTAACAACAGTGATAATTAGTCCACCATTCGCTTTTTAAGCTATCACAAACAATTTCACATGTGTGTAGGAAGTGTGTTTGTGTGGGGAGGTGGTGGGTCCACGAATTTGTGTTGAAGTTTGGTACATGTACCGTATATAATTTGTGACCATAAGGGGGTTTGGCAAAGGAAAAAAATCTGCTGAAATAGTATGTCATCATTTATGGGATGGCTCTTTTGTATGTTCCATATATCAAAGAGTGGTGAAAACTGTGACACATTGTTTTACTGTGGCATCATAATTATGTATAAATAAATTAATTTTTGTGGTGTTTTGTTTTGTGGGTGGGGGAGGGAGGGAAACTTATTATATGGATGAATAGGGGGGGGGGGGGGTAGGGGTTTGTATAAAAAGTATGTGTGCAATAGAAGGAATTTTTACTTTTCTGTGTGTATGTATTACTGGTACCGGTATATGGATGGCCCCTTATAGGTATTGATAATTAACACTTTTAAAATGGCTTACTTTGTTATATACTTAACAACTTTTTCCAAAGAATTTATTGCTATTTTTTATTTTCGCAGATAAGACTGGAGCTGTTCCAAATGCAGAGTTGCCCGTAAACACCAATGCGGAATTTGGCAGCATTGTTTGTAGTCGTCTTGCAAATCATTCATTGAGTAAATGTTTTTTTCAGCATACTATATGCATTTCAAATACCAGTAACTGTATAACAAATCTTGCCTGTTGCCTTAATTGAATTAACTGAAACTCTACCATCCATCCTCGGGTAGGTGGTCCCAAAAGGCTCTCTTAAAGGAACAATTTAGGGAAACATATGGCATGTAAAAATTTATTTAGATTTTAGATGTGCACTACAAGTAAAAACTACTTAAAATTTAAAACCACTTGTTTTGTTTACCCATTGTTATACTGGTATCTTATAGTTTATAGTATAGATCTTGCTCAAATATGACTGGATATTTAAACATTAAATGCTGAACAAGTGCAATGAATCATTCTATTCAGTCTTGTGGTACAAATGAGTACCGGTTCCAAATCTACAAACAGGTTTTTTACTCCAATATCAAGAGTGAGCATTTATAACATCTCTCCGAGCTATTACTTGAAGTAAATGTGGTAGAACGATACTTTGGTAACTTTAAACCTAGCAGTGTATATAGGGGTGGGGGATGAAACTATTTTATACTAGCCGATTATAGTTATAGTATAGGGATTGAATTTTCTTTTTTATGTATGTAGAAAACAGTGATGTAAATTTTAAAAACATTTCATATCCAATTAATTTAATTTGCACTTAAATTTACTATTCACATTTAAGAATATATTTAAATTAAATCATCAATCTCTAATGCACTAAAATGTACTTAAACAAAAAAAACATTTGATTATGTATCCTTTATAATTCATTCCCAGTAATTTGGTAATAATATTCTTATATAACAAATATTCCATGTGTCTCTATTCCCAACAAACATTACCTGTTTTTTCCCTTTCAGTGTTTGGTGCAGAAGTTGATTGTGAGGATGTCAATTGCAAAAATGGCAACAATTATGTGGAGCTCAAAACTTCTCGGATTATTGAATCTCAGAGACAGTATGAAAACTTTTGCAGGTATGTCAAATTTTTGCTTATTACTACCTTATTAATTAATATTATTATTGATTGTCCTTCTCACGATGAACCTGGCAATTTTCTATTTGAATAGTAGTTAGTAGCCTTGATTTGAGCTGTCTTTTGTTTAAAGTCTAAAGTGAGGGAAAGTTGCTCAATTATTCAGCGTCACTCTCTCATCCTTGCCTATTTGATTTAATGGCAAGACTTGGTCAAGAAGTAGACCAGCATGTAGCATAAGACCAGCAGTTTGTCTTGTGTGTGGTTAACTGTGCTCTTTATGCATTCTAAATTGCAGGAGTTGTCAGAATTGTTCATTTTAATTGTATTATATTGTACGTATTTGTATCAATGTCATACAATCTACTGGACTCCATCTCTGGGTTTTTGTTTTCAGAGTTTGCCTTCTCTTATATGAGCTTATAATAAAATTTGACCAGTACACTTATGCCTGTACAGCATATTGCTGTTAATTGTGCAATTAAACATAAATAACAAGAATAAAGAATATTTTTTTTTACATAGGAAAAAAAAAACTGTGCTCAATGGAGGGAAGGAATATGTAGAATTTATTGCAGTTATTATTGGTGCCCTTCTAAGTTTTACCATTTTCTATACCGGGTACTGTAGTGGTAAATTTGTTTAAGTCATGACACTGACAAAAGAAGTTCTTAAAATCTCATGCTTTTTTTAGATTTATTTATCATGTATATAAAATAGATTTTTTTTGTTCAAATCCAGATTCAAACTTTTAAAATGGTGGGCCCAAAGTTACGTGCTTGGCATTCCAAGCATTGTTTGCGGATTTCGAGATGATAACGGTGTTGTAAAAAAGTTGGAAGATTATTCCGTTTCCAAAATACCACGCTTGGTTCAAGTAGGATTGTAATGTTTACAAATTAGACAATAAGTTACCGTAATTAAAATGTTCAATTGGTAATAGTTTTAAAACAGCCAAAGCTGTGTGGAATATGAGCTTATAAGTTCTAGATGTAGTCAGTTGGACAATCTTGGTTGTTCCTGAAATTAGAATTAGTTTCATCTGAAATAAAAGCTGTGTTGTTATTATTAACGGTATAATGAAGATTAATTAAGCTACTTTTGAATTAGCAAATGAAATTTGTCTACTAACAACTACAGTATTTGTAAAAAAAAAGGGGGGTAAACTGTATAATATTAGTAATTTACTTTTTAACTTTTCTATGAGTTGAGCTTCATGCATTCATCCCATTTACAAAATTATCACAAATCTTGGGCTACGGTATTTGAAAACATTCCCTTAATGAAACTGACATTTTAATGGAATCATATTATATTTATATATTGTTCCATTCTCCTATAAAATTGTTTACTGTAACTGTAACTAACATCCTTTTGCACAGGCTGCCTTGAAAAACCCCTGGAGACCAACAGTGTGCTTTAACTTTCTCAATGAATTTTTGCAGTTTGTTAAAACAAATGTGACAGAAACAAGCGACAGGTGAGTACTAATACCCAGTTTATTATGTCTGTTCATAAAATAAACAGTTTAACACTGTGCATTTACACAAATTCAAAGCACACAGGAAATCTAATGTGAATGTTTTTATAATTAAAATAGGCCTAGTAACTGACAATTTTGTTAATTTAAACTTGTGATTTGCATTAATTCTTTGTTATTTTATGCAAATATTGCCATACATCCAAGGGCCATCAATAAGACACATTCTTATACAAAATTATCTGCCATATCTTTTTCCTATTTGAATGAAGTACCTTAAACCCCACTTTGAGGTCATTCATTTCACATGGTTTTGATTCAGTGATCCAGATTATATTTCATAATAAATACTTTAGTTATGTTACTACTGGTATATCATTTGTATACCCGTATGGATAACTTCTTTATGAGAAACATTGTACAGTAATTTAACTTTAAATACAACACATAATCTTCTATCTTTTTTTTTAGATGTGTGTATGTATTTAAGTGGCAGCCAGGCTCACCAGTGACATATCAAAGACACAGCAAAGACACAGAATTTCACTTTTTACCTGAATGGTTTTTCAACTGGGATGCTTGGGATACAGTACATGAAAGTACAGAGAGGCTATAGCAGGGGTCTCAAACTCAAATCATCCGGGGGCCACAGGAGGTAGAATCTGAGTGAGACTGGGCGCATCAAGTATTCCTCACAAAAATCGATTACAAATCAATTAAGTACAACTGTTACAATCTGCTCAACCTTGATTAACCCTTATTTACAGGGTAGAGGTACTTCCTCTTGCTAGTCCTAAACGAGCACCAATCCTCCGGTTTTTTAGTAAGATTTAGGGTTACATTAGTAAAAAAAATCAAATCTAATTTAAAGGTGTTAGTCAACAAATTTTTGTGAAATAAAAAGCAAAATAAAGGAAGATGAATGCAGATTTATAATTTTACTCACATGTTGCTATTAATCCTCATATAAACACAAATATTTGCAAAAAACAACACATTGTTTGTAATTGTGAGTTATCTATCTACTATTGACAAACACTGCCACAAAATCGAAGTTTGTAAAATTCAAAACTGCTTACTACCGGTACGCTGATTTCACTAATATTACTAATAATATAAATATCTAGTTCCAATTTATAGTCGATTCGAGCACTTCAGTGACACTTAATTTGAATCCAGCGAAATCACTTGAATAATCGGCAAAATACATTTTGAAATCTTTTATTTTAAACCCTTAAATTTAAATCTACAAAAAAAATCAATTAAATACTTGTAACTGGCGCCCACTTTATCCAGCTATTGGAAAAACCGGATGTAAACAATAGGAAGTCTCGCAAAGACTCGGAGCTCACGAGTTTACAACTCTGTGTTCTCACAGATGCTTTTGCCCGTTCAGTACTAGTACTAAAGATGTTTTTGGTCGTTTTGCCCGGTAAAGTGTTAATAACAAATAAAAATATTAAGGGTTCTCAAGAACTAGAATTCACTTACTTCCTCCTACTTCTTGTTGTCAGAGACCTGGCATCACTTCTTCTTACACAGCTGAGCAATATTTGGCTTGAGTGAGGAAGCAACTGAGATCCTCAGTAGAGCTTGAAGATGTTCATCAGTAAGTTTGGCCCTGAACATTGGCATGCTAAAGTTTATAGTGGAAAAGAGTTTACACAGATAGGTACTACCAAAAAAGGCATATGATCCACTTGTACAACATGGAAATCTCAGGGAAGGTGGAGGGCAATGCTCTCATCAATTGTCCATGTTTTTCCATTCACCTCCCTGAACTTAGAATTGCACTGAAGATCAATCAGCTCCATTTGAAGTGAAAAAGAAAAAAAGGCGTGGGGGGGGTGTTGTGCAGCGGCATCTCCACATGAAAGTAGAAAGGGTCGTTAAAAATTTGAAAAGTGGCTTTGTGTGTTTTGAAGTTCTTCCTGTAGCTTTCCAATGGCATCTGTATAATTACTACTGGTACTGAATATTTTGCCCGAGTCCATGAGTATTTGCCTGTTGGTATGGGCAGAGGTTGCTCTGAGAAAACTGGGCTTTCCATAACACAAATTTAATGCAGAATGCCCTGACATTGTCATAGGCAAAACTGACAAGCTGCCCATGGTCTTGTAACTTCTGTTGAGTACATTCAGCTCCTGTATAATGTCAACAAGAAAAGCTAAGCCCATTTTGGATCACTTAGTACACGTAGGTGTTAAAAGCTAAAACATGTTTAAATAGTAGGCAGGAGCAGGCAATATTTAATGAATTATTGATACGAAAGAAGATGCTATTGCAGGGAGAATGAATTTTTAATTTATTTTTTATTGTAGAAAAGGCTTTTGGACCAGCCCTATTTTGAAAGTGACCAAGCTGATAGGCTCGGAAATTTATTTACTCGTCACTGGTACACACCAGCAGTAATTTTAATAGGAAATTTTTTATACTGTGTCATATTGCTATGATCTTCAAAATTATGGTTGTGCATTACTCACTAAATGACTTTTAAACTTTTTGCAAATCCCCCTTAAATGGTTTTTACCATTATAATCAACGTCCAAATCTATACAAACATAATAAAAATCAGACTTGACTAGTCGGTGAGATTTGACTGAAACTGTCACGGAGGGTCACATTATATATGAGAATGCAGAAACCTGCGGGCCCCATTAACACTAAACTTTGCTGTCCTGTAGCGGGCCGCAAAATATCATCTTGCGGGCCGCGAGTTTGAGACCCCTGGGCTAGAGAGGCATTAGGCCTTGAGATTTTTAATTCACTTAATTTTGGATTCACTTCTTAATTTGCACTATATTTGCATCCAGGTCATAGTGAAGCCATGTTATACTTATAAGTTATATTAAAGGGACATTAGATTATTAGATGTATCCATCACAGCATTAAATTCCTGTACCATCACACCTGAGAGGTTTAGTAGACGGGAAAACAAATTAATTCAGACTTTTTTGGCACAATATCACAAATTGGAATTAACCAAATACTCTTATTCTAATGATCATCAATTTTCATGTATGTCTTTTCATTTACCGCATTTTATATTATCTCTAATTTTTTTGTCTGTTAAGATCATATTTTTTACAGTACCGGTATTAATTCTTTTACTTCCTGAAATTTTGGTTTTGGATAATTCAACTTCAAAAAAAAATCAAAATAACAATGATTATCACTTGAGTTTTTTTAAACTAGTTCCCATTTCTTGTCATATTTTCATTTGTCCTGTCCAATGAAGAAGGCTCTGAGCCGAAATGTCCTTATCTTTTGATTCAAACTTCCACATACATTATTCTACTTTATCAAAAAGCATATTTTTTCCCCCGTGAGCCATCACTCATCCTGTTAAAACCAAATAAACTGTTCAACAATTTAAAATTAGGCAATTTTAATTGAATTCCTTCGTAAATGGTTAACCCAGTGGTTGGCAAGCTCATTAGTCAAAAGAGCCGAAAATCAGCAGGACAATTAAATTTATCTAGAGCCAAATTCTTTTCAAGAACCATGTTTTTGAGAGTCAAAACCGATTAGTGGCAGAGGCGCATTCAGATCGCTAAAGAGCCACCATTTGCTGACCACCGAGTTAACCCGATGGTAAATATAAAAGTAAAGTTGTCAATTCTCAAGCAGATCTCGCCATTTTCACGGATTAATGTCAGTTTCATCCTGAGTGGTATCCTAATGTGTATGACCAGGGCTTTTGAGGTTTGTTGATTTGGCTAATATGAAGTAGCCAGAGAGCATAAAGATAACTTCTTCTATTTCCACTTATTATTTTTGTATGCCAGCAAAGTGTCACTTATGCATTATTAGAATTGACTGGTGATGGAATATTGTTCTTTAGCTTAGCTGTCTTCTTTCTATAAACATTTGGCAACACCCAATTTTATCTGTTTAACTTGCTATGACAAAGAGTATGTCCTTGCAGTTTTGTTAATATTAATGGTACCGGTAATAGTCTTGTTAAAATAACTATTTATGCAACTAGTACTGGGTAATTGATTCATATAATGTGTTTCTTAATAACTGTCACATATGAATTAAACTAAATATTGTGGACAAATGTTTATTTTTTTAACAATGTATAACTTGAGTATAACCTTTCCTTTGGTTTAAGACTAATAACAAAGGATGCTAAATGATAACCTGTTGTAAACAATTTCAACAAAGCAATAATTCAGATAGTGAGCTGCATTATACATGTGTACATGGAATTAAGACTATGAAATGAATGATAGTTAATGTTTTGCTTTTATTATGAAAAAGGACTTGGGTTGATTCAGTGCTAGTATGACGTATTACAATATGTAATAGAACCTAATAAATTAACCAATCTAGTATAAACAGGAGTTTTGACACCCCCTATTTAAAAAAAGATATTTTATTAAAAATTTAGACTTTAAAAGCGGGTATTCTGCTATGGGACTAGATATCATTATCAATTAACAAGTTTGTGTAAGTGCAGTTTGGTAACTGATTACAAAATGAGTAAAGTGAGGGTAACATTTAAATTGTATTAAAATGAGTTGCTTTGACATTTTTATGTGGAACAGTTAGAAATGTAAAACAACAACTGATATTCACTGATAAACAGTTTAAAACTGGATTTCCTAAAACCAATTTGCCAAAAAACAATATTAACATCTCTACTAAAACTATTACTTTTAACTAGAGTTCATTTTTGTCAATTTTGAAAGAATTCCTTGACATGTGCAATGTAGTAAGATGTTTTTGTACGCAAAATAATTTCATATTTAAAAGCAAATCTTTACATGCATCTTTCTTACTTCAATTATAAATGGTTTCAGCTAGTGATTTTTAAATATTAACTTACTTTTACTTACAATGTCAGTTTGAGTTACTGGTACGACAAAGAAATAAAAACATCATGTACACAATGTTACAAAAAAAATAAATAAGAAACATAATTTTGAACATGCAGTTCAAATGTTGCAGATTTATCTTGAATTGCTGTTACAAAAAATTAAATTTACAAAGCATACCAATGACAGAAATTTCAATAGCACCAATTCACTTCACATACTGATAACCACTGGAATATGCTTAGGTTAAGTCTGAGGCCATACATATATTACAACTTGGAAAAAAAACAACGCTGATATCTACAGCATCCTGGTCTATTTCCAGTCGTCCTGACTACATCTTGCCATTGACTCAAACATGAGAGAGTGAGGCTGAGGAATTGAGAAACTCTCCCTTACTTTAAACAAAATAGTCAAGGCCACTACTCAAGTTGAAAATTACCATGGTCATCTTCAAGTGAGATGGATGAACATTACATACAACTTGGATACACTGACTAGGTGGCAGCTGATTTAAGAGATTTTGTGTTTGTGGAGGTCTAAGAAGAAAGTGCTGAAAATCTGCAATAATTATCCTCAACTTTTGATGGCTCATAAATAGCCTATTTACATTTCAGTCAACTAAAAATATGTGAAATACATGATTTCTAAATATTTTCAGTGTCCATCAAAATATCACAAAGTTTTGAACATTTCTTTTTAGTCAAGTGACAACTTGCCATATTTAGGATGTAATTTAAGCCACAATTATTTCGTATGGCTTAACTCACAACTCCAAACAGCGAGAGGCGGTTATAAAAGGGGAGAATACCTGTGTCATAACTTTTAATGTGGTTTATTAGAGAGGCAGTTTAATTTCCTAATTAAAAAATATTCTTACAATTTAATTGAAATAGGTGGTACGGTGGTGTGTAGAAGAAACCCAATATTATATAGACGCAGGGTGGGATCCAAAAATGTAATTTATTGTTAATAGGGATGATGGTATGTAAAATAGGTAAGAGCTGTTTCTAAATTCCAGCTTTTATTTGTGCAGGATCATGAGCATTTCGTTAAAACAGAAATCATACTATTATTGTAAACTGAAACTAATGAATTTAATAATATGTAAACTGAGTGTAGAGTGAATCAAACTGAAAGTAAACCAATGGAAATTTTTTGATTTTTTAAAAACTAATTTCTTGTCGGCTGTCTATGTATTTAAATGAACAGCTAGAAAGAACAAACATTCATCCCACATCTTCATCCATCAAACCAGATTTAACCTTTGTAGTCTCTTGTATTACATTCTCATTAATTGAATTGATCTGAAAAACAGTTAATGAAACATAGTAAACAATAAATAGCAACTGGTACTGGTAACAAGAAAATATCTTGAGCATCTAACAGTGTATTAGCCTTGTCCTGTAAGGACTCAAAACTGCTGTGCCTGTGAGAAAGCTGCGCAGCTTAAAAAGTAACATTGCCTATAACTTGACATTTTCTGAAAGAATATGGATTTTAGTACTGGTATCTCGAACTTGATTTTTGATAGCTTGAACAATTTATGATGCATTAGGTTGGGATGAATTCAGAATATGAGTAGTAAACATTTTTCATTAGACGCTACAAAAAATGCATTAGACATTTATAGGATCAACACAAATTGTGTCTTATTATCTACTTAAGGGCTTTCTTGCAATGCAAATTTTTTTTTTTTTTAAACAGTCAAGTTAACGGTACGTGAATTTGAATCAAATTTGCCAAATATCAACACCCCATATATAACTATGGTACTCTGAAATAGCCTAACAGATCAAGCCTTAAATTTAAATACACACAGAATACATAATTCCTCCATTTTAACAAAAAGGTTACCTCTTCAAAAATCTCCACACACTTGTTTTCATATTCTTCAGTTCTTGCTTTAAATAAAGCTTCCAACTCTTCAATTTCCGTTAAAATCACTGCTTGCTGGCTAAGTAGCTGAGAACATTGTAACTTTGTGGCTTTCAAACTCTCTTCTAATTTACATCGTTGCCTTAAATAAAATTAAAATAACCATGTGAACATTTTATTGGGTATGCAAAATACAGGTACTGTACTTAAATTTGTAAGCAACATGAAATATTTTCTCCATACCGACTATGTTTCAGACAATATTTGCCTAAAAATTATATCCAACTATTAAAAAAAAAATTCCAAAGAACTACTGCAGTTGGCAACAAATATTTCAATATTCAGCCATAGTACCAAATGTAAAAAGATAACATTAAATATAAGCAGTTTTTATGACAGTAAAATGACTTTCTAAGATATCGCCTATGACAGATGGATTTGGCATCACTGGTGTCATAGCATCTCATCTATGAAATCTTGCTGTTGACCAAGAGTGAAAGTAAACTTACTGTTTAAGATTAGTTAGTTCATGGTGAGTCGACTCTCTGTTTAAATCAATTTGACTCAAGCTCTTGTGGCGCTGCTCCTTCCTTATACACAGCTTATCCTTTATGTCTTCTTCTCTAGCCACAGTGGAGTTATACTTATCTTTATTCTCAAGGTAAATATCAGATTGCTGCTGAATCATAACATCTAGTTCACTGGAGATTTATTAGAGTTGAAGTATATGAATTAACCACAAGGGTTATTAACATTCAGGCAATTTAATTTTCAAATACTTTGTTGAAACATTTTTCAAAAGCATTTTCTAACCCTTTTGAATGAAGTAAAAAAATTGCACAAAAATCATAATTTTGGTCTTTTTTCTAAGTGCTCTTCCAGCAAGACTTACTTAGATTTTTCAAGATCACTTAATACGTCTCTGCCCAATTTTACAGCCTTTGTTATTGCCTGTAACCTCTCAGATGTTTGTTCCTGACAGTGGAAAACAGCAAATGGTTAAAATTTTTCAAACCATTATCATTAACAACTTATAGTTAAAATAAGTTCACAGGGTAATCTATTCTATCTTTTGGCTGGTTACACAAAATCGCATATTGTTATCTTTAGTTAAATTATCTTTTTACAATTGCTAATTTTGTTATTACAATTAAAAAAACACCCAGACCACAAATAAATTAATTCTTAAAAAAAAAAAAAAAAAAAAAAAAAAAAAAACACCCAAAACCAAAAAAAATTAATTCTTAAAAAAAAAAAAAAAAAAAAAAAAAACCAACAATAACACATCATTACCAACAGCTTTTTGTTCTCTGAAAGAGCCCGCTCCTTGGTTATTAGTTCATTCTTGAGATCTGTCACTTTTGCTTTGTACCGTTCCTGCTCATGTCTAAATCTCTTTGGCGACTGTACAATCTTATGAGACATTTTGTCACATTCTTGTTGGATTTCCGTTAGGGCTTGTTTAAGACGCTCCTAATAAATAGAAATTGATTCACAGACAACAAAGAAAGAGGTACAAATTAGAATATCCAACATAAAAATTCAGCCAAAAATATACCAAGGTCCAAATTACCTAAAAACAAAGGGGGATTGTGCATATACCACACAGAGCCCATGATAAGTATTTATCATGCTAGAAAAAATTTGTGCTGATGTTAGACATCAGCGGGAATAAATATTAAAATGTGCAATACTTTATTTCTTCATTTTTAAAAAATCCTAAAACAGCTACACTATCCCAACTGATGGATGCCCACGTATAAAAATATAATCTATTTTGATTCCTATACAAATCTGGTTAAAACCACTAAATTTGAAGCAAGAGCGTTACAATAAGTTACATATTGGTACTCCTACATCTATTTGCTGGCAACATTTTTTAAAAGATCAGTAAAAGTACTTGAGCAAACTGGATGTATTGATAATAATACCCACCTTCTCTTTTTCTATTTCTGCAACATTAAGTTTTAGCACATTCCCAGTCTTTTTTTCACTCTCACTTTGCTTCTTCAACTCACAAATACATTGTCGCTCAGCTTCAAACTCATTTTGAAGCTGCAAACAGATTTTAATGACATACATATGGCGCATCAAATAAATTAAATTCTTTTTATCTTAGGAGACAAGCACATAAAAATTAGACTGGTAATACTTTTTTGCAAAAATAATAAAAAATATATGTATATATAAAATTTCATTAATCTTTTTTGGATAATATATATTTGAAACAAAAGAAAATGAAAGTAACCTCTTGTTTCAAGGCTTTTTTAGGCTCTTCCACTTCAATGCCTTTGGCCAAACTTTCTTTTAGATCTCTATTTCTTTTTAGGTCAAATTCAATTTGATCCCTTGATTTTTTCTGTTCAATATAGAAAACATAAAATTGCAAATAATTTGATATAAAAAATCAATCAGGAATTGCTTCTCAAACTAAAAAACCAAATTCAAATTTAGTCAAATGTCCTACAAAGATGACTTTGTCATATATAAGCAGAATAGTTTAATAAAATTACCCCTAGACAACAAAGCTATTGAACTACTTATCCCAGAAAGCAATTCGAAACAGATATGATTTAAAACTCAACACAACTTACAATATCTTCAATCATCTCATAAAAAGCAACTCGTATATTCTGACAGTGCCGCAGCATGTTGATAAAGCTACTTGACAATCGCTTAGCACGCCCTGGGGCTACAGAAAACAGCATGTATTACTATTTGTACATGAGCAAATTTCAATTTTTATAGCATGATTCCACATTTAATGCATGGTGAAATTTCTTCATTATGTCCACAGAAAAAAAAATTAATTTAAACATTCAATGGTCATCTATTATTATGTGACTTGAATCAGTTGACTTATAACATATACTTAACTAATTAAAGAAAAAAAAAAAGTTGACTTGATGCATATTTTTTTTTTATAAGGAAAGCTATCAACTATGGCGAGTAAAACAAAATAGAGAATGGTGATTGCAGGCTTTATTCTATAAGATAATTTACTCACTGAGCTGAATTACATCCATTAAAGTAAAGTCTCGAAAAAACCCAGCAATCATAACTCTTGACCTGCAAAATTATCAATAAAACAAAAAATGCAAGCACACTAAATCAGAAACAATTAGGTAAAATATTCTACATCTCTAGGAAATATTAAAGTTAATGAATATAACAACTTCAATAATCTAAATGTGAGTTTATCAGAACAATTGATTGACATTGGGTGTGTTTTAAAAAAACAAATTTGGAAATGATGTTCATTTTTGTCTATCTGAGAAAGTAAAAATAGCTGTCTTTAGGAGGTGGAACATTTACTAAACCAGGGGTGGGAAAACTATGATCCGCATGTGGCCTGACAATTGATATTATGCGGCCCTCGACGGAATTTAGTTTATAAATATTAAAAAATTACTTTGTTTTTAAGTTATTTTAGTGAATCTTATAGAATTTCATGTACTGTTATGATTGTTTTAACATTTTTTAAATCAAATTTCTTTTTTTAAAAAACAGTCCATGACTTTTGTCATGTATGATGCGAATTTACTGATTTTAATATAGAGAAATGTTTATCAACATGTAAAAATTGGACATAATATACATGCAGCCTACCCAAAATAGCTTTATATTTCTTAACAGGGCCCTGCACACAAAAAGTTTGCCAACCCCTGTACTAAGCACTACTTATTGTTCCAATTAAAATGAAGTTGATGCAACGGAACTTCTAAGCTTAGGAAAGTTATATTATGAAATTCATTGCTGCATAGGTTATTATTTAAAGTAGGCAGTCCAATAACTATATCTAATTTTTCTGAACATGTTGAAATGTAGTCTAGCAAAACAAAAGTCAACATTATTTTAACTTGATGAATGCCTCTAGCATAATGAGAACTAAATGAATGAATAGTAATAAATTATTTATGATTAGTACTATTAATTTTCAGTCATCGTTTCATTTTTTAAACTCAACTTTTTCTTTATAATGTTAAAAGCATTTCTGATAATTGGACTAAATAGGTTTGATACTTTTGTGTGCAATAAACTGCATAATATAAAAATAAGTTAGTCTTGAACTCAAAGCAAGGTGATTATTTCCATAAAAATGTTCTTATGAACACAAAAAAAAAAAACCCAAAAAAACAACCCCAAAAAACCCATGTAAACATTAAAGGATTGTTTTCTGGTGTTAAAATAAATATCTATGAAAAAACTACGGACATACATTGTGTATTGTTATTTTCAGGCCTAGTTTAACTCTTAAAGTCCGACGCGCCAGTCTAACTGGCTTTCTGACGGTCACGTTTTGACGCCAGCCAGTCTATTTGGTGTTTCATAGTGACTCTTTCATTTAGGGATTCTATATAAATATTTCGGTATTTTGTTCAAATCAATATTTCCACATCCACATGTTTACATTTTTCAAATGTGCAAGGAATGTGTTTTTTATCGCAATTTTACTAGAAAAGTTATGAAATATTGTCTATGGTCACCTAGGGTCAACAAAATTACTGCCTCAAAATGTGCATTTGACCTACGGACACTAAGAGTTAAAAGTACCTACATGCATGTGGTAAATGCCAACTGAGAAAATCCTTCTTCAAAAATGTCATAATGTTCTGTGTGCAGTTTAACCACCATTAACATTGACTGCAACAAAAGATTATTAAGTAAAATCATAACAGTGTTATGGGATGCATTCTGAAAAGCATGATTCATCTTAGGGGGTCTCAAATTTAAACTAGCTGAATGGCTGCATGTGGATAATAATATGGGCCACTTAGCAATACACCTACATAAATCTTCATGACATATTAAAAAATGTTACATTCATTTCCTTGCAGAAAGGAGAGAGGTTGGAAGGCTACCACAAGTTTGGACCCCTCATCTAACTTTTGAATAAGCATAAGTTCAAGAAAGAAAAAAAAAAAAAAGCAATATCTTACCTGAATGGATTGGTCAATAGATTTTTCAGTCAAAGTTTCAAACATAGCACCATAAATGTAATGCCAGTGTCGAGGCTGCAAAATGTAAAAAAAATGTAATAGATGGTTGAGTACATTACATCTCATACATCAAATGGCATAGCCATACGCTAAGAAATTCGCATCACAACATTTCATATTTATGTGTTTTAAGGTCAGTCCTTAAATGAGTATGAAATAAAATCATTAAAAAATCCAGGTAGTTATGATGGTGCATGTAGAAAAATCATAAAACAATAAACATTAAAAAGTTACTAATCAAAGAGAAGACTGAAGATATAAAATAGGAAAGTATAAATAAACTGAATAATTCATTATCTATTGACAAATGAAAAGTTTGAGTTGGTTGGTTACAGTGTCATAAGGGGTGTCTTAGAAATACAGGTACTTATTTTATCATCTTTATAATTTATTTTTAGCCTGATTTACTGGTAATAAAAAAAGTATAAAATATTTACATCTGGATTGGTTAAGTCACGTTCCGAGAAATCAATATTTGTCTCTTTCATGCTGTGCAACAGTTCAGCAACTGAAAGCATTGGGACTTCAAACTGCATTTTAAGGGAGTTGTAGTAAGAGAAATCTGAAACAGAAAAAAAAAAAAAAAAAAAGGAATCTTAAATATATATATCTCACTCCTCTCATTCCTCCCTTTACAGGCACGCATTGATTACAAGATGTCTGTTCTCCGTCACAACTTTTTCTCTGGTTCCTNTCCATTCCCAAGACATGCACTAAAACATATGGTCGAGGGAGTTTTCTCTTTCTGTGCCCCCAAACAATTGAATTTTCACCCATTTCACATCTGCAATATAACGATCACCACCGCCTTCAAAACTGCCTTTAAGGCCCATCTCTTTAAACTGTACTATACCGACTCATTTCTCACCCCCCCCCCCCAACTGATAAACTGTGCTCGATGCTGCTGGGTGCTGTCCATGGCGAGCCTGGGGTAGATAATGCTTGGGTGGATGGATGAGGTTAAGCTTTTTACCAATTGTTTTTAAATGTATAATTTTCTGTAATTGCTAAAATTTATGTGAAGCGCAGTGAGCCTAGCCCTAGGCTGGGGTACTGGGCTATATAAAACCACCTTAATAATAATATGTAGTAGTGTGATGAGGGATGGTGGCTACTGAGAGTTGTGCGGAGTGTGTGTGACACACTTTTAAAACCCTGCTCGCAGTGCCAAAAACTGTAGCAAGGTGGTGTGGTGATGATGAACAAGACTGACGGTTTTACTACTATACCAGGTACACTAAAGAAATTCAGGTCTTGAGGACTATAGCTTTATTTGAACACTAAAGACAAATGCTGCAGAAAACAAGCCTAAGAAAAAGCCCAAAGAAAAAGGACAAAACCGGTATCTATAAAGAAACAAATAGTACAGGTTAAAAATTTCCTGACTAACATAACTAAAAAATGTTATTAGTATTACTAATAATAAACATGTTAAACAATGCCATAATTATAGGTTGTGACAACTAAGGATAGCGTAGTACATGTTATACAAACGTCAATAAAATTATATTATTTTAATTATGTTTAATTATAAAAGAAATCATGTGCCAGTGTTTAACTTGTAACACGTACACTGTGTTACACACAGAACCAATGTGAGGGCTAACATAAAGTTCTAAAAAATACTATGGTACTGTCGTCTATGTTAGTGTCTATGTAAGATGCACCCATAGCAGGACAGGTACTACAATGATGTGAGGTATAACCACTGTTAGATACTTGCATCACTCAATCGCTGTGTCTTTTTAAGACAAAAGCAAATTTGTGAAATGTCTAATTATATTAATACCCCTGGTAATAGTCTCCTAACACTTACACCATTTCCTATGTGACTATGTGAGAATTTAGCACAAGGCAGGAGAGTTAGTCTACTGCACATATTTCACGTATATTCGCTGGTTGTATACTGTTGTATTCATAGCTTACAAGCACATTGCAGTATGTGTAACCAGAACGATATAACTGTTGTGTGTTATGCTCACTTACACTGGTATCTAATCCCATTTAAGAATTCAGTGAACGCTGTATGTTCAACTGTTATAATATCATGACTGCACATCAAAGTGACGGAGCTAACCAGTGATTAAAATATTGCCCAATATAGTCATGAACAGAAATATTCCATTACCAACACTTAAGAATTGCATTCTACAAACACAGAAATATAAAGGCTCATTTGCTTCTACTTACAGAGCGTCCAAATGGGCCGCAGTGTACAATGACACACTTCAGGGATGCTGTTAAAACCTCAAATAAAACAACTCCCTAGTATTCGACACTTCTATTGCTACCCACAGATACTACTTACCAGCTAAGTGCTATTTCTTATTTTTATACTGTTTTTTTCTGTTGTTTTGTTCGCTGACGAAGGCTTTCTGCCGACACGTTCGCTGTTTTGTTGCGTTTATTTTTTCAGGTTTAACCCTACTCTGTTTTACTCATTTTATTTTATCTAAGATACATTCTTATATTTCTACGAGTTAAATGGTTTTTGAGATATTTAAATAAAATGGGTTGGGACCCCTCATGAATGTATGTGAAAACTCCCTTAATTAATTAATTAATATTAAAATATCCTATACCGTTGGAGACTTGTAAATATAAATAAAGTATAGTGAATAAAAAATCCCCTTTCCAACCAGATATAATTCATAGCATGATGCACTAGGGTCCCAGAGAAATAAATTATTGAACTTATAACTATAACTAAAGCACACCTAGTGGTTCCCAATATTTAAGTATTCTATGTCATGGAGGAGAGACGCCTGTCACTGTCATACTAAATGGGGTGAAACTGAGCCGAGGTCAACATTCCAATCCCGTGTTGGGCAAGGTCAAATTTTAATACAGTGTTGGTGTTGAGTGCGAACACTGTTTCATAAAAAAGGGACCCACACTGCCACAAATAATAGCTAATACTATACAAAAAACAGTAACAAAACAGCTGGCCCAGTATTAAAGTTTACTACCTGAGCCTGAGCTATCAGACTCTAAATCCTGTCTTTTATCATATCATAAAATTTATGAAAAGTATGATATTTTGGATCAATTTCAACAATTAATATTTAATTATGCTCAATATTGTTAACATATTCAAGCATTAAACATTATAATCTAGATAACTCTTATTTCATTTGCATTTGTCATTTAATCTTTACCTTCAGTCACAAAACAGAGACTAAAATAGTACAACTTACAATGATAAAGAGCATATATTAATTTCATGCCAATTTATGATCATTTCCAAAATTAAACATTTTTTTAAAAGGAAAAAAATTCTCTACATGAGTTTCAATTAAATAACATTTCATTTGGGAACCAAGGTGCTTGAATGGAATTGAGGGTTCAAAGGTTTGCCTCTACTTATTCATATAAAACAGAACATAATAAATGGTGCTGCATCATGATGTTAGTGTGTGAGTGTGAGCATGTCAAGAACACAGAAAATCTCAGAGTCAACAAAGTCTATAGGAAATAAGCAATAGCCTGACATCCTCTTTCCTTTTCGTGGCCGCCATCTTTGTTCAAAACATGACTATGTGACTCCGGAACAAGAAAGCACACATGACAACAAAAGATGGAGCCCAACACAAAAGTTAATAGTCTATGCCTCCCATGAAACCTAAAATATATCGCAATATGATATATACAATGGACCCTAAGCTTTATCACCATACCTACCCTAAACCCTAAAATGGTTATCCTGGAGTTGATCGTCCCAAATTATACAATAAGCACATTAATAATAATGAAAACATCAATTGCAACCGCAGCTTTAATAAAAAAAAAGTCAATCAAAAGTAGAAAGTCTATAAAAATATATTCAAACTCATAGTTTTTGTGAAATTTCCACACAGGATAGCATACTTCAAATGCAATTAAAAATGTAGTGAAAATGTCACCATCAAGGTACGCATTCTTGCACATACGAAATAGGGCTTAAGTTTTCTTATGCAAAACTTTTTGCCAACATTCACATGTTTTTGACATTTAGCGCATGCACTTAGCTTCTTTTTCTTCTATATATATTAAGGGCCCACGATCAATTTATTGATCATTTTGGCTCCTATGCATGTAGAGGGGATTTGCAATGTTTCTGTGCCTGGTGCTGATGAGGATATTTCAATGATTACAAGTGCTACCTTGTGAAGAAATCATGCAATGGGGTTTGGAAGGCTTGAGGCAATACACGCAAATGTGTCTAGTGTTGTCGCCTCAACTGTTTCTTTTGAAAGCTTGTTCCAGTCCGTGATTGTCTTGGGCAGTTCCTATACTGGCTTCTTGCTGGTATGAGCCGGAATTGCCTGTCATGGCCTCGTCGCTGTCTATGGGGGAGAGGGACGAGTTTCTGTTTAATACTGGAACAGTGGACCAGCCCATTATTTATCTTGTACATCATGGAGAGCCTGGATCAACAAAGCTCTTTTGATGGCATACAACACAGAATGATTGCAAATACCATTAATATTAGAAATATTTGCATTAGCTCCCCAACCACCTGGAACAATGTCCAATCCAGACAACATATGCGCAACAATGTCAGCTGTCAAAGTAGGTGTTAGGAGCAGTGCGATTGTTTTTTGGGTACTTTTACCAGAAAGCATTTTTCCAATTCTCTTTTATTCTGCCAAGCCAAACACTCAGGGGCCATCGCGCCTCTGGCCTTGATGGTATCTGCGATAAAAATACTTTGTTTCATCTGCTTTGACCACAGTGGGTTCACCTGTCTGTTGCGTCCATTCTGCCAATTTAATAATGTACACAGTTTGTGTCAAAATCATTTTCATGCTCTATTGCCATTTGATACATGTCAAGTGATGATCAGAGGTCATAGCAACCAACAAGATGGCAGCCGTGGGGAAATGAGTGACGCTTAAAACCAACATTTACTACCCAATATTAAATAGGAATTAAAAGTAAAATAACAGCAGTTTAAACAAAATAGTTTGGGATGCTGAAATCCAGGATTACCCCTAAAATTTTTCTGTAAACAAAGGGCAGATCACTCAAACTTGGTGGTAAACAAAATAAATGCAATCATAATGTCATTGGGTTGGGGGTGGTGGGTGTTTCCTGTAAATTTGAGCTGGGCAGCTGGGGCAACTCCCATTAAATATAATGAATTCTGATAGATCACTAGATATGAATAATTTCAATAAATAGTATAGTGCATAGGCCTAAACAATACTACTGACTGATTACTAAAAGTAAACAGCCCTGCCTAAGAAGATTTACTCTAATTTCTAATACTAATACTGTAATAAATAATAAACAAAATTCAATAAATAAAATAAACATAAATAACTTAAAAATAATTTTTTAAATGGGTTAAAAGAAATAGATATGGGTTTCAACATGCCATATTGAAGGCGTGTACGATATCAATTCCCAACAATTTGACTTACTAGGAAGACACTATTGTATGAAATATAATTCCCATATAATTAGCTTTTGGCTACTTCGGTACTTTTCTTTGGTAAATATTGAGTTTAAAACTGGCGCTCCCCGGAAGTACCGACAGTGGCGTCATACAGTATAAAATGCAATGAAAAAAAGTAAACGAGTTAAGTAATACATTTTTATTGAATTTGAGTTAATTAGATAACAATTTTAAATAAATTTGAGTATTGTTATATTTATACATTTAAAAAAAAAATATTGTAGTATCAAATCTATTTTTTATCACATTAATTTTAAATATTGTACCTATATGTCATTGCCGAGAGCCAGAATTTCTACATAAAATGGAGAAACATGCTGGCCCAGATTTCTCAGTTTCTTGCTGTTGACCCAAGCAATTTTCCTAAAAATGAGCATATTATTGTCGGTGATAGGTCCCAGGAAGGTGGTTTCTTGATACATTATTTCCTAAACTTGTGTCTGAAGCAAAAGAGACCTGTAGTTTTCGTCGGTCTGTCCCAGTCTTTTAGTCATTACAATACTGTTGCCCAAAAGCTTGGGACCAACCTACTTTTGGCCCGGGATGAGAACAAAAACCTAATTTTCATAGAAGGTCTAAATCTGCTAAGTGACTGTGTGCGTCTATATCCTAGTGATTCAACTGAATCTAATAGTTTTTTCAGTCTTTTAAAAGGTGATATTACATTTTTTCTCGAAGAAATTGGTAAATCTATTTCTAATTTTACCAAACTAGAATCACCAAATGCCCCAGTTGTTATTGTTGATGATTTATTTATCCTCCTGAGAGCAGGGGCTACTACAAGAGACATAATCTATTTGGTTGATACCCTCTATGATTTGTTAACATCAGGACCAAATAAAGGTTCATTAATTCTATTATCACATCTGGAAAATAGCGATGATGAAACAGATGAAGCCTGGGCTTATATGCGTCAAATGTGCAGCATAAAAATTGAGGTTTCAGATCTAAAATCAGGCTATTGCAAAGATGTACATGGACAGGTATGCACTGTAAATCACTTTGATCAATAAATGTCTAGGATTTAATTTTATAATTGTTTCATATAACTGTCTGTGTGCCTTTTGATAAAGTTAAACTTGATTAGTATTATCTCAGACCTGTTTACCCTCAAACTCTTAAAATCGTACAATATCATTAACTCACAAAATTGTTCAATGCATTATCTTAATAGTAAAAAATAAACACACAGTTTATATAATGTATACATCTCAAAATTATACATTGTACACCAAAATCGTAAGAGTAAACAGGTCCGCTATCTACTACTTAAGTTATTAGAATATCTAAAAAGGCGTACTATTAAACTTACAATTACATGCCCTCTGTTACTGGCTGAACTTAGGGTTTTAAAAACATTTTGATATAGGTCAATTTTTTATTTTATTATTAATGGTTGTACTTAATCACTCTTTACTTAGTGCTCATAATCAGCAGTGAACATGGTCTTATTTGTTTGCTAATTGGCCTAATAACATATCAGAGTTCATGGTTGTGTAAATCATAAATGAAATTTATTTGTGCAATATTTTAAAATAATTTTAATGCAAAAAGTGTAATATTGGTCTGTATTTCTATTAATTATCATCTTTTAGTACCAGGTATTTAGGAGTACATCTAAGACAAGTTTTGTATTAAAAAAAAATAATAAGCCCATAAATTAACACTACCACAATTCAACCAAAATTGAAAGCTTTTACAGCAGAATTTCAAAACAATTCTTAAACTTTTATTTTAATATTATGCTTTTTATAGACCTAAGGTTAAGAGTTCAAAGTAACCAATTGTCCTCTTTGAATAAATAAAAGATTAAATATGTTTGCTGGACATATTTTTCTTCATGAAAACTAAATTAGATGTAGGCCAAATGTTAAATTATACACCGCTAATTCAAATACTCAAACTGCACAATGAAATTAATTATTTAACAGGTCAGAGATTTTGGTACAATATTTAAACAAACGTATGACTATGATGCGCATTTTCAGAATTGGAATATTTTGTTTGTTTTAAACACCCTTATCCACTGCCCTCCCCCCTCAACCATTGTGCTTCCCCAGCAAACCCAACTAATTCTCCCCCATTACCCCATAACCTCTCCATATTACCTTATTGACTAGCCCTTACAGATTCTGTGCTCTTTATCTCTCCTACCTGATTCTGCTGCCTTATTAAATGTCTCAGGAGTTGGGACCCCATTATACCTAAAAATAAAATGCCTTAAAAAAACTGCCTGCTTCTAAACCCTTCGGAGAAAAGCATTGCTGATGCCATAGTTTTATTTCAGAAATTGAATTTCAAATTTAAAGATACATTTTGAAGAGCTGAATTAAGATGCAATTTCAAAGCATAAAAATTCCCACTTTTCCCCAAAACAAGACTGTCTTTTTGTCAATTAAGCTTCTGTATTTAAAATATATTCATAATTTATACAGTTAGTGCATTGGTTATTTAAAAAAAAAATTGGAGCAAAAGAGGGGGAAAAAAAAGGCTGAAAAATGAATTAATCTTAAATTTCTTGTCAAGGGCTTGCACATTTTTTTTTGGTGGGGGGGGGGGCTGCGCTAAATAATACATATTTTAGGTCCTTGCAGGTGTTATTTAAAAAAAAAATTGGAGCAAAAGAGGGGGAAAAAAAAGGCTGAAAAATGAATTAATCTTAAATTTCTTGTCAAGGGCTTGCACATTTTTTTTTGGTGGGGGGGGGGGGGGTGCGCTAAATAATACATATTTTAGGTCATTGCAGGCAGATGAGCACACTGGTATATATTGTGAGTGCACATTTTTGACCTGTTAACTATAGTTCGAAGTTGGGGTGGTTGAAATGCAAATGTTTCTTTATGTATTTCATCCTTCATAACAGAGGCAATCAAAAAGCTTGCAAAGTATAAATCTATCTGAGTGCCAAATATGTTTCCATTATAGTACATAAATTAAAATGTAAAATCCACTTTTTTGCGGTACACACCAAAAGTGGCAGGGGTAAGATTTAACGTGTGAGCTGGAGTTAGCAGCGCTCTATTTAATGTTTGAGCATCATGTTTTTTTATACTACAAATAATTAAATGACTGAGCCCCTCTGCATTATAATAGAAGCCAGTATAGATAAGTAGTATATCAATTTATAAGGAAAAAGCATGGGAATGGACTAACGTGTGTTTCTGGAGATATAAGTTCATTCCTTTAAAATATTGAATATTTATTCTTGAATTAAAATTTAAAAAAAATGAAACATAAAGAAAAAAACGTATTTTCACCATAAAGTTTCTTTTCTTTATTGATAGTGAAAAGACATTTTTTTAACATTTCTTTTATTATTTAAATTGTGTCAAAGAAAGGAAATACAAATATTACATTGTTTATAAATAATGTTCAATATCACTTCTTAAAAAGAAAAAAATCCTCAAAATCGTAAATAACCTGATAATTAGATTTGACTAGCAATAAGAATAAAAAATTTCTGTTAAACTGTACACTCTTCTGTCATCAGATGCAAGTGGAGTTTCAAGATTCTCCACTGAAGCCGAGGGAAACTATTTCAAAACACACCCAGTTTAAATTATCTGATAAAAGTGTGGAGATGTTCGCCTCTGGAATGTCATCAGCTGTACTTTGAAGAATTTCTCTGGAAAACAAATTTGGTGAGGGCATTTCCCCCCAAAATACCTCGACAAACCTTTTCTCTTTTTTGGAGCTTAAACTTCTGATATTTATGAAGGTGTTGATTTCACTTAACATGTGGAGACATTTTTCATGGTAAGCTTGGAGATATGGTTTACATGACAAGAATAAAAATTGGCCTGCCAATCCATTCTTAAGGAGTAATAACAGGAAAATGTCGTCAAGTCCTTGGGACACTTACTCTCAGCATCCCGGCCTCCCATCATCTCTTGAACCTTATGGTCACCCTTTTTCAACAGACATGCGGAGCCTGGCTGGTGGCTCTGGAGGACCTGGAATGAGTGGATTGAGTGGAGATGGAGTTTTAGGTTATCCTAAGTCTAGTGATTTATCTGCAAATTTGAATTTGGCTTCTCAGTATGCTGCATATGGTTCATCCTATCATGGCATGCCTGATTTGGGTTTTCCAGGTTCATCCCTGAGACCCAGCTCAACGGCCCATTCTCCGGGTGCTGCAGCGGACAATCTTCCTGCATCCTCGCCGCATGGCCAGTACTCTGGAACCCCAACTTCTGAACAATCATCCTCTCCCACATTTCCTAATTCATCTACAACACTGTACACACCAAGCACCATAACTAGTAGCATATCTTCAAGTCCCTATGCACAAGCATTTGGGGGTACCAGCAGCTCTGCAGACTCCAGAGGTCCACCATTTTCTCCATTTGCCCAGTCTTATGGCTATCCTATGTATGGTTATAACCAAGTTGGGGGATTTCCACCGTCCAATTCCCTGGATGGTGTGAATCGTTACATGGGAGGTATTTCATCATCTCAGCTGATGCAGTCTTCAGCTATGGGGCTCTATTCAAACAGTCAAGCTGGTCAGATGCCCTTTCCATACCATCCATCAATGGGTTGGGGTCCAACAATTCCTGGTTTTCAACTTAAAGAAAGCTCAGACTTGATGTCACAAGAAGAACTGGATCGATACAGATACAGGCAATTATCGACACCATATTTCCCAGGTTTGCCACCCGGGGGTCCCTCTGGTAGAAATTTCCCCCCACATCCATTGCAACCGAGCATGATGCGGACTCCTCCATTTTTAGATGACAGAGTTCATAGTCCAGCTCCAAAGAAGCCAAAGAAATCCACAGAGGAAGCAGAAAGACCTCCTACACCCGCTCCGAGAGACCCAGCAACCTTTCACTCCAACCGTGGTATTTACTTGTTTACATCTAATCCAGAGCCCGGAAGTCCCAACTATTATAGTGACAAATACATGATTTTTGAAAAAGAACTTTGTGAAAAACTGTCGAGAGTGAGCCTTCCAGGAAAGATTCAGTATGTTTACAACCCTCTGGAGTATGCTTTTGATTCTCATTTAAATTTTGTCAGGAGATTTTGCACTGGAGAAAAGTACATTTTGTTTGTGGGTATGAATCCAGGACCATTTGGCATGTCTCAGAATGGAGTGCCCTTTGGTGAGTGCGCCATTGTGAAAGAATGGCTGCAGATTGAAGGAGAGGTCTTGAAGCCGGTGTTGGAGCATCCCAAAAGACGGGTAGTGGGACTGGAATGTTCAAGGTCGGAGGTCACGGGTGGACGCTTTTGGCAATTATTTCGAACCTTGTGTCACACACCAGAACATTTCTTCAGAACAAGCTATGTACACAATCTGTGTCCTTTTGCCTTTCTCACCGACAGCGGTAAAAATGTTACACCTCCACAGCTAACGTCCTCTGTTCTAGACCAAATTAATGCATTGTGTAATGCAACACTGGTAGAGGTTGTTCGACTGTTGAAGTGCAAATATGTCATATGCATCGGAAAATATGCACTAGCTCAGGCACAGAAGGCATTATCTGCTGATGAATTTAACGGCATCACTTTGGAATGCTTGATGCACCCTAGCCCTATTAATCCAGCTGCGAACAAAGGTTGGGCCGACATTGCGATCAAACAGTTAACCGAGATAGGAATTGTTGATATCATTAGATATGGCCGCATACCATACCAAGCCCCCAGCCAGCCTCCATCTCTGTCTCACCCACCAGCTTCATCTACAACAAGTCATCATTCTTCCCACCACCACCACTCCTACCACAACAAGCAATCTCCTGGCCATTACGGGTTTCAGTCCCCCCCTGTGCAGTCATATCACCAGTCTCCAGCTCAAGGCTCCAGTAATCATCATTCTCCAGCCCATGCACCTCCTCTAAACCAGTCACCAGCTCAGGCGTCTTCACGAAGTCAGTCATCCCCAGCTCATGCCTCATCCAGGAACCAGTCATCTCCAGCACATTCTTCTTGTAGTCAGTCCCCGGCTCAACAGCAGACCCAACAAGGTCCAGCAAATCAATCTCCCAGTCAGGCAACTGGAAGCTCTCATTCTGGACAATCATTGGGAGAACAGAGTAAAGATGGCAAACACAACAAAGATAAAAAGTCTGAGAAGAATAATTCTAAAGACTCAGTTTTAGACTCCTCGTCGTCCACCAGTTCAGACAAATCTCAAGATGGGAAAGGCTTAGCACAGCTAAACTCAAATGGTATACCGAGCTACTCGAGTGACTCTGGGGGACAAAGTCTTGAGAATGGCTTGCAGAATCCACAGAGTGATTCGGGATCACAGGGTTCAGAAGTTTCTAAAGGCAACTCTCCAAATATACAATATCCACCTGGAAATCCTCAAGGAAGTTCCTCAGATTCACAACTCATGTCACAAAACTCTCAAATGTCCAACTCGCAGATGTCAAGTACGGGTCCGATGGGCTCAACCAACCCACAGATGCATCTGCCCATGAGTTCAGGTCATCCTCATATGACCATGGGCATGTCCATGACTTCATCTCCAAGTCTGCAGGGTTCGTCATCAGACCAGCATGGCAGTCTCTCTAGCCAGCAAATTGGATCCCCCCAGATGAGTACACCTAATTCACACATGGTCTCCCAGAACTCACACATGGGATCAATGAATTCTCACATGGGCTCTTCCATGGCACACATGATGGGTTCCCAGAGTTCTCATCAGATGGGTATGAGTGTTCAGGGAATGGGTGTTCATGGTCAGATGAGCTCCATGAACCCATATGCCCAACAGATGGATATGGCACAAATGAGTGGTTATGGTGCAGGTATGGGCTTAGGTAATTACCCAGGTAATCCAAGCATGAGATCTAGTTCAGATATGTCTGGTTACGGGGCTCACATGGGCCTTCAGAATGCTGGGATGGGCATGCCAGGCATGGGGGGAATGCACGGAGGGCCTATGGCTTCTCAGATGGGAATGTTCAATCCACACATGAGTAGGATGATGGGAGGCCCAGAGCACATGAGTATGCATGCTGGTATGAACTCAATGTATGATGGCAGTCTGATGGGGAAGGAGATGGGATATGCCAGTCACTATTCAGACAAGCCTCCAGAATGCAGTTAGTACTAACATGAACTTTTCTTTTAAACCATGCCCAGAACGAACAACAATTATGGGGTATCCACTCATTGCTAAAACACTTGTGAAATACATTTTTTAAACTGGCGTACATTATCATAAAGGGTGGAATGCCTTTGGTCTTATTTGTGGACGTTGAGACACTGTTATTGAAATGGATCATGAATCGCTACCTTGGTGATTGAAAAAAAATTATATATATATTGTAGAGTGTTAACACAAATAGATGACGTAAACATTTTAAAAAAACAAACATGAAAACCATTTTTAAAATTGAGTGTTATGCTTATGTTACAACTAATGAGGAGATCTATCCAGTGTATAATTTGCTCTTGAGTTGTATATATTGTACAATGTACATTGAGTATAGTGAGATTTTTGTTCATGTATTTTGATATCATTATGTATGTGGTAAGGTTTGCATCTTTTCTATACTTCACATGCAATTGTAGATAACTTTTTGAAGAATTATTTAGAAGCAATGTTTGACAAGGTACTGAGTTTATTCCCATTACATAACATTAATGTTGTTCTTTTTATTTTTAAAGAGTTTTATATGACTTTTAAAACAATTTTCTTTTGTTTTTTTAATATGTCATCTGTTGACGACATACAAGTAGTAAAAGAATCTAAGCTCCAACGATAATAGCCGTCATCTAGGGTTGCACCATTAAGCAAACAGGAAGCTCACCAATTAATCAGCAGAAGAAAATTTATTATGTATGTTAATTATTTATTGTGCCCTCAAAATATATATTTGAATTAATTATGATTGGGTAATTTATTGGAGTATATTAAATTTAATCAAAATTATGGGTTACGAAGAGTTTGAAAATATTATTATAACAAAGTAAATAAAGAGTCATTGGCAGCCCTCTGATTCCCAGACACAGAGCCTTGCAGCTGGACAGCAAGTTACTTTTAGTTGACCTGGGAAGCTGCCGGAGGTTGTTATTGATACTGTATCGCTAACATCAAAGGCTGTCTGAGGTTGTTATTGATACTGCATCGTTACCATAAAGGCTGTTGTTGCTCAAGTGTTGATGCAGTACTGGACAGAAGCAGCAGCACTAGGGAAACTGAGGTTGTACATGTATTTATTAGAGGATTAATTTTAATGTTTTTTTTAAATTAAATATAAAGGGAGAAACAAGACTTTGGAAAGGTGGTGGGTGGAGAAATTTTGGGGGGTAAACAAATATATAAAGTTAATACTTGTGTGCAATCTTAACATTTGATAAGCAGTTACTATTACACTCTTTGGATTTGAGACCTGCTAATGTGGTGGCTAGGACTTGAACAAACAAAATCATCAAAAGTGTTATCTCATTTCAATGCTAACGTCAGGACAGCATTTCTGATATCCATAAACTCAATAAATTGGCTTATAATGTACGGCTGACAGATCAGGACAGTCATCCATTATCTGCTGATAAATTGGTGCAACCATTTCAAAATTGTTGGATACAGTTATTTGTATTTTACATTTACTTGCTGGATAATTGACTCAGCATTCTGGTACTTAAGTGATAGAAATTTCTTTTGTTTGACTTATAATTGTAGGAATAAATATTGAGTTTTGTAATGTCAAACTTTTTAATATCATCTAGGAAAATTAGGTTTAAACTTGAAATTAAATTTATTGCAAAGTAGTTACACAGGAATTACTTGTGTGCTCAAAACTAAATGTGTTACATGAAGAACAAATTAAATGATATCAGTCCACACTGCCTGGCGTTAGGAAGGTAGCTATTTAGTGCACCATTAAGTGATATCACTGTTTGAAAGAAAAAAGTGATATATTTTAAAAATGCAGATTAATTTGTTTCTTTTAATGATTTCTCACTAACCTCTCAGATAATTAGTCATTGCATTAGATCACCTGTTTAACTAGTGTATCGCAGGCTAGTGTTTATAACAAAAAGTTTTTAAAAATAATTTTAAACTCTTGATTTGTTGGCTGTTTCATTTGTTTTCAATGTTATATAATCTATGTATAGAAATTTTTATTTGACTTTTATTTTCATTTCCAATACAAAGTTGTATTGCTCTTTAATTATCATATTACTCTGGGAACGTTATGATGGAACAATCATAATTGTAATGTATACTAAGAATGTGAATATTCTCTCTCTACATCAACCCACTTAACTTCTGTTAATTCCATTGACTTGTTTTATGCATACTAATATGACCTTCTTGAATCTCAGTTGTACGACAATTCTTCATAAAATGACCAGTTTTTGTTTATGGCTGTTTGTCTTTACAATTGATTCACTGTCTCATCTTAGAATTATTGGACATATTTCTTGAGTCTTACTTTTTGTTTGTAATCAACATTGTCAGAATATTTGCTAGACACCCAATCGTAATTATTAGTTATCATAAAATTCAATTCTCAAACTTAGTTTTAAAGGAAACATCTAACTCTGGTCAACAATGTAGGTTCTGAGGAAATGAATATGTGCAGATTTTGTCAGTGCTCCTTAATGTTTTTTTTTGTTGTTTTTTTTCAAATCCATAATGTTCTGATTTACAATAGAGGACTGATGGATTTTATTTCGATATTATAAATTTTTTATTTGAGGTTAACTAAAAAGATTACATGGGAAAATTTTTTTTTAGCCATGTATAACAAATTAGTTACCGTACTGTGTACTCACAATGTTTAAAAGAAATTTTATTTTGACTTGAAGAACTTGCTTAAAGATATTTTTTTGAAATAAACTGTAAATCGTAAATACCAAGTCATAGATCTGTCCATCATTTTAAATGGATATGAATATGAGATATTTGAATCAATATTAACTTTTGAACACATGCTAATTTGATGCTTGCTGAATAGATGACAATAGCAGTAGTCAAAGAATGAAATTTTGCTCCAGTTATAGATACTGGTATATCAAAACAGATAGCACTTAGAGTTTGTTAAGGCAATGGTCATTTATTGCTTAGTTTCAAAATCTTAGGGAATGTTACACAAACTCATTATATAACAATGATATCATTTTTGTTTAAAAACTGACCTGTTTTAATTCTTGTAACAAAAATTAAATTATTTTTTTAAAACTTAAATTTAATTGTAGTACATCAAATCCAAGGAAATTAAAAGAATCACTTAAGAATCTTAAAGCTTGGTGTGTATTTGTTCATATTTTATTGTATTTTTAGCCCAAAATATGTTACCAGAGAAACTTAAAAGACATGTTGGTAGACCTTTGAATTAGTGGTTTTTCTTTAAAAGCAGAATTTTCTTGTAAATGGATATTTATTTTGATGATGTTTAAAAAATAGTGGATGGTTTTAACTTTTTTCATAAGTTGGCTTTGGTGGGAATCATGATGTGATCACTGGAGCAGATGTTGTTGTGTAGGTTATGTAGATGAAATCATTCTTTGATTGTGATTATATTATTACATTACGAAATGCCAGTTGTTTGGTCAGTTAACCGGTAAACAAGGCCACAGTCTGATTAGGTTCATGTAGAAATGTTCAATAAGACAAGTGCAAAAAATGTTTTTAGAAATAATTTTCTGGTAGCTGACAATTAAAATTCTTGTAGACCATAATTGTGATGAGCTTTTATTATTTCTTATCAAACAGGGCTTAAAATAACAGTAATATTTTGTTAATGTTAATGAAGAACCTTATCTGGCCAATTATTGAAGTGGATAAAATATTAACTTGTGCTCATGATCAGGAAGATTCTGTTTTTTTTTTTCCCTTATAATTCTTTGAAAAATGTTTTGTGTAAAAAAAAATAACAAACTCAGTACTTTACAATTATAAAGATGGATTTTTAAAGAAAGATAGTTTTACAGTTGATTGTTATATTGTCATATTTGAAAAAAGATAACTTAAAAAATAATTTATTTTTTGTTTGTGCTATAAATTTATAGTAATAAATTTTAATCCCTCTATCATTGAACACAATGGCTACATTTGTTTAAAAAATGTATAGACAATTGTATGTGTGTATATGTGTATACATACACTATATACATATATATATACATACATATATATATATATACACACACACACACACATGCATACACACATATAATCATTTGCAATAAACCCCACAAATAATTCACTTACATTTTGGGTATATTGTTTCATAAATATGTCTTAGATTCCTCTGACCTGTTACCCTTCTTTAGCTTACTCAGAGCTGATCTTCAATGTCATTAGCCCATTAAAAAGGGACCAAACTATTTTGTGATGTCACAAAATATGTACAGTTAAAAATTTCATGTTTGTTTATTTCTTTGAATCTTTTATTTTGTCGCTGGTGATTTCTACAAATGTTCTCGTTATCTTCGGTGTACATTGTTTCGTGAAAAATTTGGCTGATTTCCTCTGAAAGAAACAAAATTTCCCAAAATCTAGTTTTTTTAAAAACTTCATTTATTTTTGTAATAAAAAAAAAAGCTAAGAAGAATTATTTAGTGAATTGTGCTTACAATGTCTTAACAAAATAAGCTTTGGAAGTATAAATTATATAATCTATTTTATGACATTTGTTAGTTTTGGTTAACTAATTACTGGTATTGAAAGTTGAATGAAGTAAAGGATCAAGCTAATCAGCATTAGAACATAATTTGTTACCACTGAGTTGGTCATGTGACATGCAGGGCCATGTGACAGATCATGTGAGTGAAAATTCAACATTTGTTACCTGTTCAACAGATATCTTTTACAATGTAAACATTATTCGTCTGATTAATTTTTTGATAATTTTTGTACACAGTCTAATAGATGATTGGTACAGATTGATCATTTTCTAAACTTGATGAGTTTTGTGTCCTTTAACTATGGTTACTGTGGATTTATGAGACTAATAAATATACACATTTTAAAAAGAAGACTTTGGTATCCAACATAATTTTGTACCATGAACATTCTGAAGAAAAAAGTTAATTTTCAAAATTGAAAAAGGAGAAAAATGTGAAAGGGGTTTATATGATAGTTAATAAATTACTATCACATGTAACAATCGAATTATGCATTTATAGAAACGCTATAGTTTTTTTTTAGCTTGTTAAGTTATGTGATTATTTTTGCAGGTGAACAAATGAGTAATAACGCCAGTCACCAAAAATTCTCTATAAGATTAAAAGCTGCATTCAATCAGTCCAGTGTCAAGCCATTGTAGTCCAGGCACAAATAAATGGATATGAATATTCAACATACTAGAGGCTAAGCTATATTTCAAGTGATTTCTAATCAATCTAACATTTTCTCTATACATCTGAGATTTTATGTCTGTTGATCGGTCTCATGGAAGTTAGTAATATGTCACCAACTTGTCTGCATACTAAACATGCCTCTCTTGTCGGTGCCAATACTGATGGAAATTATTAAGTTGCTTCTTGAGTTGTCTGTTCATTTCTACACTAACCCTTTATGAATTTATGTTGAAAGCCATTATGCAAATCTAAGTGATATATTTTGTTCTGTTTGTGAAGCAATATATATTCTACTTGAGAGTATTTACTTTATGTACTTAACATTTGCTGATCATGACTGACCTGGCTTAGCTCTAATACAGTAATGACTCCTGGTCATATACTGTTTAGTGGGTGGCAAGGTTGTGCTAAGAGATTCAAAATGGAAAGTAATTTTTCTATAAAAAAAACCTGGTAATTGAAGCCAGGTGAGTTAACTTATGCTCTTGTAGATTCTAGTTGTATCATAATATATATTTGCAGAGAGGGGAACAGAAAGGCCAGATACAAAAAAAAATCATTCATAGCGTCTTTATAATTTATTGTCATTAAAATCTCTGTTTATTTGTTCCATTTTGTAGTGATTTCCACATAATCTCTATCTACATAATATGTCATAAAACTGTTTTTACGTGAAGCTGGGTAATAAGGACAATGAGTTATTTAATCAGCAGTGATTATTCTACTTAATGAAAGTAAACATATGACAGGCTTCTACTGTGATTTGGCTTTTAGCATCGATACACTGTGAAGACAATTTGAAGCTACTGCTCTTTGGGTTTTATAAGTGTTGTCATTTTCATTCTAAAGTTAATTATAAAATTGTTGTAAGATCCTGGCATACAGTTTTGTACATTATTTTATCACAGGGTATAACAATATCATTTTACATGCTAGAATGTGTAGATGAGATCTAGACCAAAAATATCCAATTTTTCTTGACCTAAAGTCTTGCTCCTTCAGATTATGTCTTAGTACTTAAATTTAAAATGAGGCTCCCGCATTTTTTCTACTCATTAGAAATATTACCTGTACATGTCCTTAACACGCAAAAGGTTACTTGGAGGAAGTCTACACTACATTTAAAGCAATTTTTAACTGAGCAATGGGATAAGGACATGCTGTTTTATTATTTATTTTTTCATGTAGGCTGTAAACAAATGTTTCATCTTTTAAATTAATTACACATATAATAACAGTTATCTTTTTTGTTTATGAATTTCATTTTTGTCTTTTTCAAAAAAAAAATCAGCTGTGGCACCCTTATAAAAGTTGATCATTGTGTTAAATTTTTAGTTGAGGTCATCACATATGATTGAAATGTTTATTTATTTGACATATTTGATAAAAAAAATGAATCCTGACATGAAACCAAGCCCTAATCCTCCAGACTCACTTGATCAATGATTATTTAAAAAAAAAAACAGTATTTTTTGTCAGGGACTGATTGTTAAATAATTGCTTTTTATAACTTTATTGTCTTTAAAACTAATCCACAGCTAAAAGCATTTTTACAATGACTATTTTCCCCCTTGTTGTTTCCATTTGCTAACAATGATCTGAGTTGTACAGAGTTTCTGCCTAACATTGATTGTATTCCTATGAGTTAGATGGAATTTTATGCACTCCACAAATGATTTAATTTCTTTGTACTGTACAGTTTGTCATTAAAATTTATTGTTGTCAGTAATGTCATGTCAAATGCCCTTCACCAAGAACCTCATAAATGCTTTTTTGATTGTTAAAGCATGAACAATTTCATGCAAATATTTGTGCACTGTGTTTTGTAATGAAAGTTAACTTAGATATTCAATGACTATTAATATTACATTTTAAGTGTGTAAACCACAGAGCATATACACCATATTCATATTATAGAATGTTCCAGATATTTGTACAACTTTTACACATAATTTCCCCTTCTATTTAGATTTGTTCCATATATTCTGGTCACTGCAGTCCATCTTTAATTTTCATTCTGTGTTCAGTGTTGGATATGAAAGCAATTAATGTTGGATTGATTATATCAGCATTAGCGTTCAACTTGCCCTTTGTAAATTATTTTCATCTTATCTATTATATTTTTTTTACTGTCAGATGTGCTCATGTGCTTTTCATTGTACTGCAATGGAAATATTGACCTTCAACTGCATATAGGAGCTATAAAACTATTTTGGCTATCTAGACTAAAAAAAATAAATGCTCTCAATTGTTGAGAGGTTTGAAATATTTTAATTCAATATATCTTGGGATGAAAATGATATTCTGCTGTAACAAATGAATCACATTTATGTAAGTTCTGACCAATGGATTTTGTTTGTGGTTATGAAAATCTGAAAAAAGAAATAAAATAAATGCAAATCCCGAAATATCTCTGCAACCATGTGTAAACAAATAGTCACCTGTCTCTTGAAAGCTATTCTTACTCAATTTGCAAACCCCACCACATGGTCATGCACAACTCTTGGCTCTATCTGCACAGTTGCAGAGCTTATAATTATTATGAAGGAAGAGAAGTTCCATGATATAATTAAAGCACTAAAAAAAAGATAGAAAATATTAAATCTAGATGACTGCTAATGAGCTTTCTCTATTTGCTGAAAAGGATCAATAGATAATCTTCTTGCTAAACAAAATTCCATGACTTTTTTTTTTTTTTTGTTGTGCTAAATTATTCCATGGATGCAGTGGCCAGAATGGAACCA
Source organism: Lymnaea stagnalis (assembly GCA_964033795.1). Taxonomy (NCBI): domain Eukaryota; kingdom Metazoa; phylum Mollusca; class Gastropoda; family Lymnaeidae; genus Lymnaea; species Lymnaea stagnalis. The sequence continues at coordinate 194,126 of CAXITT010000261.1, read as the reverse complement.
CAGGAGGAACAACATCCAAGCTTGTACAGTTTTAGTTTATTTAGATGCTCTTTTGTTTTTCTCTTTTTTTCAAATTCCCCATCCGCGTGTTTGTGTGCATCAGGTACTGAGGCAGCATCGATTCATATTTTCTACTTAACTGATTTGAGCCTACTCAAAGAGACCAACATTAGTTGCTGGTATTCTCTACTTCAGTTATATCATGATAGGACCAATCCAACTTTTCAAAGCTAAACATTTCACAACAGTATTTATTTTATACTAATTCAATTTCATAAGATTGCTTAAGGTGGATTTTGATTAATTTACAGTATTTTTAATATATAAAATAATATTCATTTCTATCTGTATGAATTCAGTTAAGTTCTTCTGTCTCATTTTTTCACCAAAAAAATGATTTACATAAATAAATTTAAGTCTCTGGCTTGCTTTTTTTTTTGTTTTTTTTTGTTAAGGGTCATTGTAAATTTGTTGCTCTACTTTTGTTTCAAGTCTTCCACTGCCACCAACCCACCTCCAATCTTTTATTTTTTTTACTTTTTAGCATCCATAATAGAATTATTCTGCTCTCATATGCAATGACATCAATGAGATGATTGTTTTTGAGAGATGGTAGGACCACAATGTTCAGGCAAGCAATGTATTCCCTAACATTCATGTGTGCACATATTGTTTCATCCAGATCCACCAGTACTTATTTGACTTTGATGACAAATGAATGTTGTGGAAAATAAATGTAAATATTAGAAATTACTTTTCATTCTGTTATAAATATGTTGTGAATAATTATTTATATTTTGTTGAAGTTTGTGTTCATGTTCAACTCATCTAAAGTGCAGTAATTATAGTGGACACTTTTTTTTACAACTGATACCAGTATGTGAGATAATGAAGCATCATGCAGACCTGTTTACCCTCAAACTCTTAAAATCGTACAATATCATCACAAAATAATTAATGCATTATCTTAATAGTAAAAAATAAACATACAGTATATAAAATGTATACACCTCAAAATCATTACACTGTAAGTCAAAATCAATCCTAAGAGTAAACAGATCTCCATAATGTAAAAATAACACTAGACCAAACTTGGGCAAATAAATAAAAGTGTAAGGTTACTTTAAAAAAAAAAAGATCTATACTCATTTAATAGTTGCAGAGAGTGGCAGTTATCCACCACTGCACATAACATACACTTTCCATCTTGGTAACAGAAAACACAAGGGGGATGAACCATTTGTTTCTTTATGTGATTATGTAATTCAGATATAAATAACTTATTCAACTTTTTTCAAATCAGTTTATAATTTTTTAAGCAACACAGACAGCAATTTATATCAACTACTTATCTATATATCGGCATCCTTTCGTCTCGTGAGACGATGGTGCATCACCGTTTGGTTGGGTTGCATTTTCTCGAGTGGCTGTGCAGTCCTATCCTTGAGTGACAGTCTTTACCACAGTTTTTACACACGAGTTCCGTGCTTCTAAATGTTTTGGCCTTTCTCCTAGCTCTTCTGTCTGCAGCCTCTTCCATTCTTCGCTCCTCGGCTACCATGACGCCCTCTTTGACAACTGTGCGCCA